>REGM01000108.1:101605-264406 GCA_004194415.1 Aurelia aurita | reverse complement strand
AAAAAGCAAAGCCTATAGCCTTACTTTTTGGCCAAAAACAAGGATTTTCAATATCGGCTGATTCTAGCGAAAAAGCAAAGCCTATAGCCTTACTTTTCAGCCAAAAACAAGGATTTTAAAAATCAGCTGATTTTAGCGAAAAAGCAAAGCCTATAGCCTTACTTTTTGGCCAAAAACTAGGATTTTCAAAATTAGCTGATTCTAGCGAACAAGCAAAGCCTATAGCCTTAACCTGGTTAAACAGTTCAGTGTTTGTTCTTGGTGGAAAATGAGCAAATCCAAAAGAAATTAACCTACGAGAAGACTCATCATGGGTCTACTCGTAGGCTAAAAGAAATCAATTTTAATGAAATTTGTTGGCATAAGTTAAAAGAGAAATGTGGAGAAAGAAGTCTGTGATTAAACTGATGCGAATGAACATATTTACATGAAAACACAAAACGCAATTAACATACCTAATATCAACTATTCTTAATATTTGATGAACTAACCCCTTTATCTACAACAAGTTATACAATAGATAGATATACAATAGCTTCTATTTACAAAGGATAATTAAAGTGAGCCAATTGTGTTGCTTCGTAACACAGATTGCCTCATAAATATGATAATGTATGCAAATGCATAATTTAGAATAATTTTACTGCTCAATGCGATCATTTTTGACATTTTCCAGGCGGGAATTTCAAAACAAATAAAATGTCTTTCCAAACAAGGAATTACCGGGAATTACAATGTCTTTGTACCCTCGGTTGTGGAAGAATATTTATAGAAGTCTTGTGCGAGTCTTTTTAGGCATGTATTTTCATATGAAGGTTTGTTTGTCAAAATGTACTGGGAATGTACTGTACGAAAAGAGAGCGAGATCATTTTGAACTCAGAGTTTCATTGATTCATTGATATCAAAGACATATAAATTTGGATATTGACGAAGAACATCTACAGATTTAGCCATTAATATTCACGAACGCGCGGGAAAATCAACACTAAAGATTCTGCTGTGTGACGTCAATCCTTCTTAATTATGGTGACCTTTCAAGTAAATTGAAAATAAGCTGGGAATTTGAACAGAGGGATATCGAAATTTCTTTTCTAACTTTGCCAGTTTATCCTAAATTATTGATAGCTTTGCACTAAGGACCTTCGAAAAGTTTCTTTAATGAATAACTCGAAGGCATCCTAGAAGGAGGGAANATTATGGTGACCTTTCAAGTAAATTGAAAATAAGCTGGGAATTTGAACAGAGGGATATCGAAATTTCTTTTCTAACTTTGCCAGTTTATCCTAAATTATTGATAGCTTTGCACTAAGGACCTTCGAAAAGTTTCTTTAATGAATAACTCGAAGGCATCCTAGAAGGCTAGAAGGAGGGAAAGCCATTTCTGTTCAATTTGATTTCGTGCGAAAACCATGCTTTGGTTTTACGCAGAATTATAAATTGCACCGAAAAACGATGCTCAATTTCTTGTCATTCAATGAATGAAGAATCACGACTTTTCATTTTGCTAGAAAAATGGAAGTGGACTCTTCAAGTCAAAAGCGAACCAGCGCTATTCTTGACTCTGGTCAACTTCCCAGACACATAAAATCTTATGACAAAAATACATTGAATTTGACATTCATAAGTTTCAGCTTCTCAAACTGATTGTGTATTTAAGCGTGGAGGGGGGGGGGGGGGTAAATAAAGGCAATGTTGAAAAATCATGACTGTGCCACCCCTATGATCTAAAGTAAGCAGTTTCTAATTATTTACTAGTTAATGATCAGAGTTATCAGTCTTTCTGGCAAAGGAAGAAATTGTGGTAACTTCGTCTAGTTTTTATGATTCGACCCTTTGAAAGCTAGGGTGATAAAATACCTCTGCCATAATTTCTTTTCCCTTTAGAAAGACTAATTCTCAATTTTGATTAAGTCTAAAATACCAACATGACTGTGGTGAACATAACAAAAATACTTTCAAGTAAAGTATAGTTAATCCACAATATACTACAACGCACACAAAATGAAAACGACAACTCATAACTGGACATAAACTGACAAATCAACATTAATTGGTTTTGCCCCAAAAATCTCTCAAAGCTAGCAAGATCACAATTCCAAATTTCATCAAAAAACGTTTCTACATCTGTAAGAATGTTTTGCAACAAATGATTAATATTAGCTGCAAAAGTGCTACTTCTAAACAAAAGGTAAGGGGGTAATTTGAATGGGAATAACAATTTCAACTCCTTAATACCTACAACTACAACATACTTTGGAAATCTTTGAGCCTCAAATACAAGACTTTTTATGATAAGTTGCCATGCCAACAACGGTAGAGTTTCTATTTGCATCATGTGTTGCACTTTGCAGTAAAGTGAGATATTATAAGGAGGTAAAAACTTCATACTATGCAAGAGATCTGTGAGAGATCTGCGAGACAAAAACTCAGATATTGCATCCACTGTAACAACTCAAACAATAAACAAACATACAAGAACAAAGGATTTGCATTTGGATAGAAACTGCTGATGTAAGGTATCTTTTCAGACACAAAAAGAAATGCAGAGCTGTAGCACTATTGTTCCCAAAAATAATGAATTTTCTTGTTTTCACTGCACACTACCCATTGTTCTCATTATTATTAAACAATTTAGCACCTCAAAAATTGTTTCCTCCCTACACAGTTTCATTCGTATATAATTTCATTATATTTTTTGGGGAATTGTTTTTTGTTTCTGTTTCAACACCCACAGCAAATTCTTCTGAACACAAAATACTTTAAACGAAAGAAAAAATTAATATATTAGGAATGCATAATTTAAGAATTCAACATATATTGTTTAAACATCTAAAATGTAACTTTTTACAAATCTACAAATTTTATACAAACTTTATTTACAACCTAAGGCTTTAAGAATGGTGGCCATCTTTAAATTTAATAAAACTTCCATTTTTGCAACATTTTTAGCAGCCAGAAGTTATTCTGCGAAATTCAATGAGCCACCATTTTTTCAACGGCAATCACGGCCTAAGATTTGCAATTTCAAAAGTATCTTGACATACAAATATCCCAAGTGTTTGCAATGTTCAAAATATGAAATACTCATTTTTGCAGCTGAATTTAGACACATCCATCAACATGATAATCAATGATAAAGACATTTTACAGTTTCCAATCCTCGACTAATGTCAGATTTAGAAACCATCACATCGATTTACACTGATTGTCAATCCAGAATTCTATTTGCAAATTGTATGGCAAAATACTTCTGTATGAACCAATTTTTGAATTGATCTGCTGCCTTACTTAAATTCAACTTTGAAGGGATTGCTTACCTTAAATGCAAGCAACAAAATTTGCTTTCTCTTTGAACATCTTCTTTTGTAGTTTGTTATCGCGTCTTTCTTATTTTAATCACCATTGAACTCAATCAATGAAACATCTTTCTTAACATCCCCCAACCCCTTTTCCAGAAAAGTTACCATGTGAATATGTGCAGCGTCTTACTCCCATCCATTTTCTTTTATCATGTGTGCCAGCTCAATTATGAATTTTCCTTCTTTGTATTTCTGACTTGATTCAAAGGCATGCTCCTGCAAATATAGTCAGAAATTTAATCTCCAAGTGTGAAAAATCCAACATTTTAGGTGACTGTGAAGATTATGAAAGTTTTAGAGAAGATTTTGAGATTTTGAGTGTCGTGAATAAATTTATGTTTTTATTGTCTATTTTGAGTAGGATTGGGTACCACTGCTTTTCTGCAATTTTGCAATCGCCTGAAAATTTTGTAACCTGGAATACCTACTTGTGGAAATGAGATTTGGATTGCGTTTGAGTTTATTAGTTTTTCTTTAGATTTTTTGTTGATCAAAGACTTTGAATCTGCTCCATTAAAAGCAAAACATAAACACATTTTCTGGCAAACTGACAAGAACACAGAATAAACAAACAACAAAGTTTGATTATGACCATAAAAGGCATTATCAATTCAACAAAGCAAAGAACAAAGGGACTCTGATTTGGGATTTCCGAAAACCACAATATCATCTGCCTAGTTAAGCAGGATGGTCTATTACCCATGACCTGAGCCACGTGAGACCAAAACAACACTGGTCACAGAGAAGGGAATTGTTACAGGATACTTTATAAATACTTTCAATTTCCTTCAAGTTACGTCATTGGGCAAAGTTTCGGGTTCTGATTCCAGATGAAACCAAAGTTTATTTGAAAAGCCAACAATGACGCAAAAACAGAGGGATATAAATTTGCACGGGATTATTTTCAAGGATCTAACTTCGACCTCAAGAAACGACGAACACATGATTTTGATATTTTGTTTTCTTCATGTAGAACGTCCGTTAAAATTCTTGTCCAGTGATACTATAACTTACACCCAACTAACAGAGTTAGCAAAGTAGGGAATTTACGGATAAATAGTTTCTAGGTTTCGTTGGATTACGCCGTTATGAAGAAAAATACGACTTACATATTTCCATCCCAATGTTGTTTTGCAACTTTCACAATAAATGTCGGCCACGGCGTGCAGACCAGTTAGCAAAACCCGTTCTTCGGCGGGGCCACATGCTATGTTCACACTAAAAAGAAAAACAAGTTTCACCAGTCAAAGCATGGTAACACATAAATTCAATCGTTTATGACCATTTAAGTCCATATTTTATGGTGGTTCCGTGTATGCAAAGCAAAACATTAGGCAATGTGACTTCACGACACTGTAAACAAAATCCATAAAATATTTTTGCATTATTTCCTTGCACTGGAACCCTAACTTCATGAATCTGGAGATACTTAAGTCCCACAGGAAGATTTTGTTAGATATGAATTTAACACTTTTGATTCCTCGGCATGTTTTGACTATGAATAATGAGGGACAACGACAAGACGAGAATTTAATAACGGATGTAAACAAACCAACGAAAAAGATCCTCAAAAAAATTCGAGTAGTCAACAAAGCAAGAAAACTTACACTGAGTTGAAGAGATATGCTCGTCCTTGGCTGCCTTGAAATGACTGAAAAATAAAATGGAAGATTGAGGGAAGGGAAAGATTTGATGTTCAATGAAGAAACAACAAACTACGATGATGGATAGTTAATGATTTTGAGCAAGCAACTTAAAAATACCTTGGAAATGAGATCGTCATGACTAGCCAAATGTGCACGGCAATGGACACAGCTATATTTTCTGTATGAATTAGCAGGCAAGTAGGCTCGAAATGTCTTCACCATCTTTGCTGTAATGCAACAATCTTGCTTGATCTTTATGTATGGAGGATGTTTCGTCTTTGAAATCAGCTTTAAATACGAACTGAATTCAGAGCAATCTCCGTTTCCCTTGCCTTCAAGCTTCGCACTTTGTTTTGAACTGAAACTCCTGTTGCGGAAAGAACCAAGGGTTTCAGTAATGCTTTTGTTCAACAGACCAATAAAAACGCAGCTTTTTGGATCGTTTGTTTAATCAACCAATCATGGCTCATTTCAGCAAATTTTCACCTGGCGGAAGTGAATATGAAAATAATTGCGCCAAAGTGCACGTTTCCGTGAAAAGGCGCCAATTTTCAGCGTCAACAATGCGTCCGCAAAAAGCTACCGAAACAGTTTGCGTGTCTGTTTTGAAGTAGGCCGATTTAATTTTGTAAAATAAAAAACAGTCTACAACCAATTAAATTGTTTGTTCGTTTAATTTGGTTAGCAAGGACAATTCCAACATAGCCAACATTTCATCGTTATCAAGAAAAGCTACTAAGATAATGGACCTGAAAAGTATTTCCTGTTTCGTTTAGAAATAGAATGTTTCGATCTAAGATTTAGGTTTTTCATATATTGTAATTTAGTTTAGTTTGTTCACTATATATAACACTATACCATCTGGTACATGGTTCAACAACTACCCTCCCCAGTTGAAAATTTAAACATGAAATATATGAAAAATATGGACTAAAACCACATCACATAAAGTTACAGAATCTCATGCTACCCTTTTAGCTTCAACAATTTCACTTTCATAAAATACTTTCAACCAATGACCATCGTTTCATTTGTGCTTTCATTCATTAATGAATTGATATCAAAAAGTTTTTGTAACTAAACTAAAATAATACAAAAACCATTCATAAAGAACGGATTTCCCGAGGAAAAGACTTTTTTCAATATTTAATCCGGGTGTTGCATCACAAATATCAAGTGTCCGTAAATCTATCCAGTAAATTTTGTGTTGTCGTTGCATCAAAAACTCTTTTATGCAAATGAAGTCACGAGATTAAGATAAAAACTTGTGTAATTTTATTATTTCTACATCTGTGCTTCCATGTTCCCGTCCTGAGAGGCCGTCAAATCATATTTGCAAAGGCTTTGGATAATTTAGAGGTTCATTAAAAACCACGCAAATTAGAGGTTTTAATCAAGAAGAACCACCAAATAACAACCCATTGAAGTTGCCACAATCTCTGAAGACAGGATATACGGTCGGAGCTAGACTTCCCAAATTGCTGACGTCATGACTAGACGGATATCTGCAGCAAAGGGCAAATGATCTTTTTGTTCTTTTGTTGAGCTGAATGAAACGGTAAAAATAATCCAAGAAGAAAAACCAAAAAAGTACATGAAATAGTTATTGTTTCTTTTTACTTGTAAATCGTACTTAAATTATTCTTATCTCAACAAACTATAAATCATTTTCTAAACCATTTCGTTGATTTAGCGTCACTGCAGAAGCCGAGTTGAGCAGGTTGCACATGTGCAGTGAATTGAGCATGCGTATCAAATGGCAGCTTAAATAGAACAGGTTGAATACAGTAAACGGATGGAGAATGCATGGCTAACTGCTGGTTAAAATATTCTCCATTAAAGGTGTTAAACAACAACAAAACAATAGCCCACGTTAATTTTGTTTGTAAGGATCGAAATATCTTCTGTAGGAAACAACACGATCTTGTTAGGGCATTCCAATTTCCCGGGACATTCTCTTCCACGTGTTGAAGGTGCTTAGTCTTATTAAGAAGATTGGGAGCCTGGAATTTAGATAATAAAAAGCTTAGTTTAAAGGTGTTCCCTACTTGTCTTTTTTCCTTTGTTTTTTAGTTTGATTTTTATCCGGGATAAGCATGGATAAGATACAGCCAAGACTGAAAGAGTCAATTCACGTTCGTGTGTACAATAAGATTTCTGTTTTACTGAGAAGGTTGTCTTCAAATGTTAGCCTGAATGAATAGGAGTGAAACGAATTACTTATTATCCAGCCTACTCATAATAAGAACAAAACTACAACCTCTGAAACAACTTTTTGATCAATTGATCTACCACAATTCTGTAGTCGATATAATACAATTGATTTCTTACAAAATAGCTACACCTGAATTCAGTGCTAATGATCGTCATTACTCATATATGGTTGTCAATTTTGATTATTATGATTGTGATGATTGATCAGTGATTGCTGATGATGATTAAAAGTGTTAGGTTGTTTCTGCTCTTTTCTTTGAATCAACTAGCCAAGCAATCTTCCTTTGTTTTCAAATTTCCAATAACATTCTTTGACCATTCTTAACTCTCTGTTTCATCTACTCTTTGCAATCACAAAGTAGCATTTGAATTGCTCCTTCCAAAACATTCTACTGGACACATTATCACTTGCACAATTTCTTCCATTGGTTCTTCACAGTGGGCCTTTCACTTCACAGTCTTTATCACCGTCTCATCTTTCCTTTACTTTGGTCGATTTGAGATCCTCGAAGATACAAATTCATTTGTCCTCAGAGCTGTTAATTCATTGCTGGGCACGCTTTGCTTCCTATTTCCTAAGAAATGCTCGTACGATGGCTGGACATCTGGCAACATCTGCTTGTGCTTCAGGTCTCTGTCGCTATGGTGCCGTGACTCCTTTTCTCGTGGATTTTTCCTCTATCAGGCAATCGGCGGCCATTTACTGCGAATCTGTTCGTGAAGGCTTTCTGGTATCCATTGCAAGTAGGCGTTTAATAAAACTGGAATAAAATTACACTGTTTAAGTTTATCCTTGATAAAATAATTTGGTTGTGATAGATATAGACCTTGTGTCAACACCTTGAACACCTAAAGACGCATATTAAATGGATATAAGTTGGCTTCGGTTTCCTAGCCTCCAGTCGAAGTACATCATTCTGAATGTATCATGGCATAACAACTGTCCTTCAGTGACGTATAAAATGTAACTATATTAAAAGGACACACACACCGAGCATTGAAAATTCTAAAGCCGTCTAAAGCAACAGGATCACGAAGTATACATGCTTATCAGTAAAATAAAGAACGCACAAAAGGCTAAGAAATATACGAAGAAGAAAACCAACGTAAAAGTATTAAAAACAGCGAGCAAGTATACTAACATTTTTCATTCATTTTCCAAATTTGTACCAAACTTTTCTTCTCAGAAACATTCTCACTCAAAAATTCTTTGAGAACAACTTCAGTTCGAGGTTGTAATCTACGGAATGAAGAACATTGAATTTAAATACTAAAACTAAAATCAAAATTATCAAATTTTTGAAACAATTTAAATAGTCCGCCAATTTTATTAAACCTATGCTTATCTAACCTATCCATCCGGGATCAGATAGAGTGGGCAAATATTTCCCAAAGAAAATCATTAATGCCAATTGGCAAAATATATTTGTGAAAGTTTTTCCCTTCAATTTCGCAAGTTTTGTTGTACGTTAGTCGATTCCTTGTCTGCAACGTCTTTTTATCGAGAAACTTTTCTCCGAAAACGTTATCTTTGCACCTACGAAGGAAGCACATCAGATAAATGTAATGTTTTAAAACAACAGAGAAAACTCGATTCACTCTCTCGTTTTGTAACACTCAAAAACAGCACATAGACTTTAAGTTTAGTCTTAAAATTAAGACAAGAAGCAAAGTTTGTCGTTGTTTCAATTCGAATTTTAATTCCAAACAGCGAGTTTGCAACAGATAATCTTTTGACCTATTTTTTACAATAAAAATGAAGTCAATTAAAAAGAAGACCACTCCTATTAAAGTGAAAAGGCCTAATGCAAAACACAAAACTAAGACACGTTATAATCCAAATAATTCCCTAATTTTATTGGAAGGATTTATTCTTCTTTATGGCTTCATTCCATGAAGATTTTGGCAAACCGAAGATTCAATAGATTATGGTTTAAATATAGTGGATGCTTTGCGGCTAATTCATAAAAGTATAACAATAGAAGTATTAAGAATGACCTAGACTGGAATCGTGAAAACTTGGATTTTTGAGGTAGACTCTATTACGAAATCCAAATAGAAAATATGAACGAAGCAGCAAATTGTTAATTAAAAATATGGCGATTATTGAATAACAAGGAAGAAAGCAAGCAGTAGCACACCGTGACATTATTATATTCTGAAAATTGAGAGCAACTGTCGTGGTAAAAACAATTAGAAATAACAATCAAGAGGTTCTCAAACAGAAAGACATCTTAGGTAAGTCCGTAATAAGCTGCACAGGAGAAAAATGACAACGACAACGATTGCAAATTCCGTTCAGTATTAGCCAACGGTTTTTGTTTACTCCTATCTGAAACCAGCAGATGTTTGTGAGGGTTTTCACTTGGACAAGGAGGAGTCCATCTTGCTGAGGGGCAGATTAAAGGGTTTACATGTTATATACACTCTCCTCCACAGAAGCTCAAATTTGGAAGGAAAAGCCCTTCCCGTTTCTCTTTCCTTCATGTGCTGCTCCACCGCGAATAAAAAGACTCCGCAGAGGAGAGTGTGTTATACAAAGACGGGCCAATAGCAGGCTGAATAAGAAANACATGTTATATACACTCTCCTCCACAGAAGCTCAAATTTGGAAGGAAAAGCCCTTCCCGTTTCTCCTTCCTTCATGTTCTGCTCCACCGCGAATAAAAAGACTCCGCAGAGGAGAGTGTGTTATACAAAGACGGGCCAATAGCAGGCTGAATAAGAAAGTCATTTGCTCTGGATTCAATTCCAATCATTACTTAAAGCTTTCTTGATTTATTTCACCCCTTCAAACATAAACTTTCATCCGACAGACCAAATGCAATGTATTTCCTTAGGAGCTCTATGAAACCCGTGATACTTCAGCTACTAAAACCTTGTAAATTGATTGTCTATCGTTCAGTTATAAGTGCCTGCTGAGCCCAACGATATCAAAATTATTGAAAACTGGCGTGATACGGCAATGAAATTTGGTCACACCAACTCAAGCTGAAGGGCATTTAAAGTATTCTTATCGGTTATGAAGGTCACACGAGAGATAATTCCTTCGACTTCGCACGAAACCAGAGAACAGTCACGAAAGTGAAACGTAGGGGTGTACAAGATGATTGGGGAGGGGAAGGGAGGACCAGTCGATCAATGGGGGGGAGGGGGCACCAGTTGCTTTATGATTTTGAAAGTGGTTTAGTGGAACGTTGCTGAATTGAATCTGAAATTGAAAATGCGAACGAATAAAGCGAAGTGTATTTGACCACTGCATAGAAAGGATGTCTAGTACCATAGTGTAAGTTTACTAGGGAGAGCATTGACATATCGAACATTTTGGTTTGCGCAGATAGCGGTGAATGTATCAGTAAGGCATTATACAAGATAGATTTGGTTACATTATCTTGAAACTAATCAATAAAAATAAATCGATGGCCTAAAAGTATTCTTATTTCGCACAAATCATGCATTATTCAGGTTTTAGCTTCTAAGTTAATTGTAAGTATCTAAACACAAAGACTAAAATCAAAAGTGGCGGAATTATCTCAAAGAGATTAAATTAAATCACAAAATTAATTAGAAATCCTTTTTCATAAAGCGATTTGTGGTGATACTGTTATCAATTTACTTCTTAATTTTCTTTCGGCACTTTCATTTACAGAAAATATTTCTTCCCCTTGTAATAAAATATTGAGAAAATTCCATCAAGTTTAATTCTTCTTGCCCCAAAGGATAAAAATGATTTCAATGCAACTTGTAACAAAATAAAAAGCAACTTAGATGATTTGATCCATGAATCATATTTTGAAAGAGAGCTCTACCGGTACCCCGGGGCAATTTCAAGTAACACAAAGACAAACCCATTTGATGAGCGGCATTTTGCTCATATATGTATAAACTAACTTTTCTGGCTTTCAAAGCTGCGTACTTTCAACAACCAAGTGGCAGTCAAGGGGCAGTCAAGGGGCAGCAATATTTTATTTTGATCACATGGAGATTTTGCGCCCTCTATATCTGACTGCCAAACCAGGGGCAAGTGCGCATGAAGAACTCTATTATAATTATTATAACTGATTCTATGCATCCATTTCTCAAAATTAACATAAATTCAAGCCGTGTATAAATTCACTTTTTGTGAACCGTATCTGAAGACAAAGCTTTGGGTTTCGTTCATCATGCTTTCGCCTTTCAAAACAATTTTGAAGAACTGAGTATCTGGGGTACTTACTTTGCCCAGGTCTTTGTCATAACAGAAGCTGGTGTCAGCAAGTATGGAACAAATTCTCTCAATGTTTCGCAAACCTAAAACATTCAAAAACGGAAATTACTTTGCGGATGGGACGAAGGAAGGAACTATGGTTTTTAAAATGTTGACCAATTGCTTTTATAGTATTTTTATCATTGTCGTTATCAGATAATAAAAATGCTTCAGATAAGAGACTGTTTCATTGTAGCAAAAAATGTTTCAAAATGCGATAGTTTCCAAATATAAACGTTAGTTTTTTCAAAATAATCCCATTTTCTAGGAATAATATTGCCGCATAAAAAGTCGTAAATATGCCGGAGGAAAGTTCTGCAGACATCGCTGCGAAAGCATGGTTTTTACAATGAAAGAGCAGTTCGTTGCATTGGGAAGTTAACTCCTTCAGTTGGTGAAGGGACAGTTAGTTCTAATAGACATAATTTGGTATCCAGTTGTCACCAAGGATAGTCTTAGAAATGAGTGCTTCAACTGTCTTATTTTAAGCATACTTGAAATACTACTGACATTTATGGTTTTCAACGGAGTCTGCAAAGGAGGGAATTCTATAACAACAAATTAAGAACACACGGAATATGTGCTTGTGCAGTGTGGTGACTTAACTGTGCAAGTCAAATCCTCTAATACATAGTAATACGACTAAAATGCTTAAGAATCGGAGTGAAAAACAGGTGACCTTTAAATCAAAATAAAGACAATACTAAGACATCTAGAAAGCTTCAGATTATCTATCACGTTAGATTTCAAATCAGATTCTTGGGGATAAACAACTCAAAACCAAATCTGCAACCTATAAATATTTTATCAAGCTCTATTCGCTAGAACAAAGAGTTACTACAACCTGGAGTTAACTAACAATCAACTGAAGTTGTCACTGTCTCTTTGTTAAGCTTTTCTTGTATTGGACCACCAAAGGAGTCTAGGCCAAGTAAACAACAAAGATCCTTTAGCGACTACGATTTATGACACGATTTGTTGCAGTTGTTATTGAACTGAACTGAATAGCAAGAAGACTTAAAAATAACGCATTGCATCTTGGTAAATAGTTCTTTGCCGCCATCTTTAGCGTAATGGTCTATTAAAGATAATAAGTTCAAGGGTTGCCTGGTTACCATAAATTCGAGGAATAAGTCTGAATTATGATGCATATTTCTAACGTCCGTATCGAGTCATAATGGATTAATCGGGCAATAAACTGATTTCTGTATTCTTACATCAGCTAAACTCCCGCTGATAAAATCTAGTCTTAAATCAAAATAATTCAGAGTTGCTTGAAATACTTTGGTGTTGCTGTTTATGGCTAGTTAAGATTCAATTAAAGAAGGAAGCGACAATAATCTTATCATAATCTCTTTAAAAAAAGCGACGATTATCCCTTTCGCGTGTCATTCTACTTGTAATCTTTCTGATTAAAAAATCCAAAAATAACTGCAACCAACTTAAACAGTTAAAGTGCCTAAGAAGAAAGAACCGGGTCACAGGAGTTCCAAATAATCTCAGATACGTAACATTGCTTTCGCAAGTCGGACACTTTGATCTTAAAGTTGGATCTCAAATTACGACTTCTCCTTCATCGGTTCCTTATGAGGAAGTATTTAGGGGGGATAAAGAAACACCCATTGTACTCTCCAATTAATTTTGCTTTGGGCATACTTTGAGTAAAAGAGTCTGCCAAAATGAATCATTTCACGGTCACATAGTAAGCTGTTGTATTAAGTAAATCGTAGGCATGTTAGCATTCAGTAGTGCGCAATCACAGGCAAGAACAGAAATTGACGAAAACTGGCCTGAAACTAGCGAATCAGGTTGAGAAATATAGGGGGATTCCCATCAAATAAAAGAAAGGTTGCTTGGTTGGGTTACATATAGTACGTCGACAAATATAAAAAAAATATCATTACCTTTCCTTCAAGAAATGACATTGCAAACCATTTGAATCGATCGACGCACTGTGGAAAATCAAGTTCTTGAGCAGCCAAGCTCCAGCAATGTGGACCTTTAAAAGTTCGAAGGAGTTGGTTAGTAATAAGGAAACACATAAATAATGTTCCGTTCAGGTCATTTAAAAATAGGATAACCAGTCTCGCAATAATGGCGGCCCAATAATACAGGCAGTTTTTGTAAAGAATAATGCCAAAGAAAAAATTGTTTTGCACTAATATGGAAATGCGATCCAGCTTTTGATTCATAAGTTTGATAATTTTGACTTCGCTAAGCTTTGATGTATCAATAATAATGGCAAATTTTGCAGGCAGAATAATTCCCAAATAAATAAATATATTTTCTACTCTACTATATGATCTTTATGGCTAGATATCTGACGGAATAACAAAAGGAAAAAATGGCACGATGATACAGAAAAGGTCATTGTTCCAAAAACATGCCATCTATATCTTTATGATAAATGTCATTTATATCTGAATCTAAACATGCGAGTTTCTTTCAATCATATATATGCAGCAGACAAATTGCTGCAGGTAAACAAAAGACTTTAGTTTTCTTTGTCATTTTATAAATTGTTTATTTTCCAGAAAGTCGTTTTGAAAAATATTTTTCAATAAATTTGATTGCTTCTCCAAGTTTATCAATTCTGTTTAAGATAAGATGCTGAGTGCAAAGAATATCAGATGCAATTTTGTGATATACTCGACAAAAATTGGCGGAAATTTGCGAATATTCTTTGGAGGATGCTTCACAACGATAGAACTTTCACGCACAAAACAGCAAACATTTTGTAACTACATTGATAAAGGTTGCCAAAGAGAAACATCTAATAATTCTGAGTCAGTTGGTTTCTATCTTCTATCGAACGAACGTTCACATCTTTATAGACTTATCCGTGTTGTGCAACTTATTTTGTCCGAAGATCGTTCATGACTCTGAGCATATAGACACTTCAATTGAATTGAATTGAATTGCATCACCTTGGCAGAAAATAGACAAAACATTCAGTTGCGTTATTCAGATAAATCATTTGTTGTTGGAATGCTCTTAGCCCCTTGCAGTACAAAAGAAGACTACATACAATGAAGACTGCAAGAAGAGAAAATACAAAAAGGTCTTACCAAAAGTACTTGTCATGTGACATTTCATTTTACCAGATTCAGCATCATAACGAGGTTTGATAGCATCCAGTGGTTTTGAGAATGTGCATTTATAAGGTGCAAAAAGAGCCAACCAATCTTCTTCAATGGCTGTTATTCCTCTCATGTAAAGTTTAGAAGTCTCAATAATTTCTTGATAAATGATGTACTCAGGAAGAGTATGAAATAAAGATGATGCAGGGTGAATAAACACTAGGTCTGCGGCTGAACAACTCTGTGAAAGAAAGAGAAAGTGTAAGATTTTGTTGTTGTGATGGTGGTAATGTGCGCAAGAGATGGTGTGATGTGCACTTTGATAAAACAGAACAAGCGTCGAAGGTCATATGATTGAGAATGTTAGTTACAGAGGATGGTCTAAATGTGCTAATTTGAAGGTTGTGTCCTCAAAATTACAACTAATTCAGAACTATGTTTCTCCCTTCAAGGTGAAGGAAAGTGCACTGAAATAGCCAACTTTGATATTGAAGAAAATTATACATTTAATCATTCCCTGAAGCATATTAAGAATCTGATTGTAGGGGTCTTTTCTGGGGCCTATCCTTATGGATATCAATTGAAAATTAAGCAAGAAACACAAATGAAACCTATCATAACAATAAAGAATATGTTGGCAAAATAAAGCAAACAAACATCTGCAACTAAAGTCTACTGTCTGTACGAAACTTAACAACTGCCTTAAAAAGCGAAACGAAGATAAACCGCACAAAAAATTGTTTCGTCAGCCATTCGCAGTGTGGGATGACAACAAAGTTCCTTATGTTTTATAATTGGTTTTACTTTTCAAAAGAATATTCAAAAATCTGCCAGCTTTAATGTTCGTTTGACGTCTTTTATCCACAGTTTACAAACGACACATCAGCACCAACGTTGATGAGAAAATTCGTGGTTGAAATAATCAAAAATGATGTGCAAAATATTATTCAGTTAAAAAGGTTACCATACAATCACGAGGTTACCATAGAAGAAGTCAATTGAGAAAACCAATACGCAATGGTCTCTCTAGGTTCTTGTTTGATCTGTTTTAGCTATTACGTCAAATTATAAGTCATGACAATATAGAACCTGCTTTGCTTGCGTTAGCAATAAGCGACAAACCACGCATATTATATAAAGCTTTGTTTTTCAAGACAGACTGAATTCTTCTTAAATCACACAATTTCGCAAATTTTCGATTCATTTTCCTTCAAGAAAGTAATCATTTCACTTTTGACGATAAATTTCAAATTCAATCGATTCAAAACTGCAAATTACAAGTTTTATTACCAGATTGCCCTATACCAGAATTTATCGACCTACTCAGACATGATTTTGCTATAAGTGATCATAATTTGACCTTGTCTGCTTCTTCCAAGAAATGCATGCAAGATAGAAATTAAACGCAAACGAGATAAAAATTAAACCAATAAAAAGGAGGGAATTTTACTAACTTGATAAGCATTTTTCATTGAAGCTTCTTTTATTTCAGATTGTGGTATTTTCCTGAAAGACAGAAAAGAATTCGATTGATAGAATCGGCTATCTGCAAATCTAAGACAAACTCAATAAAATTTCGTTGAACAAAACTTTTAAATGATACTTGTAGACTAACAGAAATTTGTAACTCAGTTATAAAAGGAAATAAATTTTAGCATCTATCAATTTCAAAAAACACAAAAACCTGCCAGTATCCAGTAGTAGATTTACGCAAGGATTGGAACTGAGGTGCATAGGGACGGTATGGGTAAAGTATGATCCTGAATTTCAGAAACGGGATGCTTATTTTGACAATGGTGCTTCTTAATACAGAAGTGTTTATTTCAAGGTTTGTTGTTGATATTCAATAGACACTTAGGCTAGTTTCCAATGAGTAGAATTTTCCGAGCCTGCAGAATTTTACCTAAAGGAATTGCACGGTCAAAGTTACTCGGCTGCAAACTTTCATTAAATTTCAGAGCAACGCTTCTCACACGAACAATATAATTCCATTCCGTCCGGGAAATTCTACTGATTGGAAACCAGCCTTTAAAATTGCATGATCTATATATGGGCCTATACCGTGGAATGGAAACCATCAAATGAAAAGATAAGGATCAAATTATTAAAAAGAAATAAGGAAAACAAGAATAATTTTATTTACCTTGCAACTCGATCACCAAGACATGATAACAGAATCTGACGAATAACTTTGGCCTAAAAAAACAATTAAACTGCTTTAATCAACAAGGATCGCAAAGAAATAATAAAAAAATCATATCTATTTTGAGAGTAACACTTATTTATATCAATGATAATTTGAAATTAATTAAACGACTATAAAAATGGTTTGAACCACATTTATTTGACGTCTGTCACATTTTAACCAATGAAATCATGCGCGGTTTCGAGGTCCGTGTGTATAGCATATTGTCTTCTTTGTGCAAATTGTGTTCCATTTCTAAACACCTCACATATGGTGATCTAATGCCTTTAATAAGATTTGATGCAAAAAAGTTTCGGAAAAAAATAAAAAAGAATTTAAAACCATTAAAATTTAGAACTTCACCAGTTTGGTTACTTTTCAGTCAAAGGGGCGAGTCAATAAAAACGATCCCCTGTTTGAAAGGCCACTGCTCCCTGGATATCAAGGCAATAATAGTGGCCAGTATATTTGGAGAATAATTCCTTTCGTTATCATGCACATTAGCTAATGTACCACTTTTAACCCTGTTCCTTCACTATAAATCAAACATTACCGCTGATCCTTAAAGATTAGGGCCTTAAATCATTTCACAGTATATTTATGAATAAACAATGAGAGACATTTCCTTCAAATGTATTTTCACCTGCATTTCAGTTGGTGGGGTAATCTTTGGTTCAACAAAAATATCGACTTTGCTATTTAATGCATTCACTACAAGAAAGAAAATAAAATCGATTTAGTATCTCTTTGGACTTCCTTATAAAATTTCAAGGAAATTCAATTCAACTCTCGCTTGCGCATTATATATAGGATTGAAAAGGGCCAAACAACAACCCCATTGAATTAAATCAAGTTTGATCCTTCTGAAAAATGCTGGAGAGTTTTCTAATTTACAGCTTCCTTGTTTTAATATGCACTTCACATCTCTTAAATTTCATGAGCTGTTTCATACTTTGAGATTCCCTGTTCTAAGTCGTTTGTTGAAAAATCCGCGTAAAACTTCCTCGGGGTTGGGAATCAAAGAGAAAGTTCTACCACATAACATACCCAATTGGACCTAGAGTTTGGTACCGCTAGTTCAATACTAGATGTGTACTGTTTTTTTGTATATAAAGAGATTTTGGGCCATCCATAGCAGTACTGCAGTGCCAGGACAACCCATACCCACGGTGAAGCAAGCTTCAGACCGACGAGCTTTTCCAAAAACCAGTTTAATAAAAGGGCATCCTTGGATGCCTATCAGTTATTAAGCTGATAAGAACAGATACTTAAACCGATCTTAGCCAAAAGGCCGAGAAGCGATAACGGTTAATAATTTGGACGAAGAGGGTATCTCAGCGACGTATGAAACCCTTGCGGTGCCAAGTGGCAGTTAACTCCCCCCCTCATAGATATGGGATCGAGGCTGAGTTTGAGCAGATGTTTCCATTTTTATCGTTAAATTGAATTGAATTGAGGTGGTAGCAAGAACGATCCTGTGTGCAACAAACCGCACGGAGAGCACGATATCTTTAAATACCTATACACTCATTTTGTATGAGAAACCGCTTATAAGAAAATTAAGAACCGATCAAAGGTCAACTCGAAGTTAATGAATATTTTCAATTTTTGGCTATGAGCAAGTGTTTTTAAACTAGGGTGTACTACCAACCAAAATAATACTAAAAAGTATCACTTTTGCATATGATTTGCTTCTTTCCTGTGATTCTCTGGGCTTAAAATGCTACATTAGCGGTCCTCAATGAATTATGATAAAAAATTGTAAATAAATTGTGTGAAAATTAAGAAACTCTGCAAGAAAGCACTTCGGGCTTTCAGTTATCAATCGACTCATTTCAATCCATCCACATCAACGTTTTGGCGCAGTCAATACTAGAGGACTTATCCAATCGAAAATATTACAAAGACATTAGGAAATAGCAAAATAAAACTTACCAGCTTTAGATAATTGAGCTCTGAGTTTTCTTATTTCAGTCATTGCTTTATATCTCAATCCATTTTCCTTACAAAATTTTTCACTGTATCCAGCATATTCACAGGCACCGAATGCTCGAAGGATTACCATCATATCCCCTAACATCGATGTTTCACCCTATTAGATAGAAAGTAAACCAACAATCACAATAATGGAGTCATTACTAAAGATTCAACTAAAATATTGGCAGCGAAGGCTAGCAAGGAAATTTTAAGATTTGCTCGAAGTTACATGAAGATCCAAACATGGCCCAAAAGAACTACTTTATTCATGACCATCAAATGAGGAAAATTCAACACAAAACAAAGAACAGTGAAAAGAGTAAGAAGACATCTACATTTCGAAAAGCTGGATCTATATAACTATCCAACTATCTACCTCGAGAAAGCTATCAACAAAACCATGGCAAACGAAGAAGTATACCCAGCNCCTAACATCGATGTTTCACCCTATTGGATAGAAAGTAAACCAACAATCACAATAATGGAGTCATTACTAAAGATTCAACTAAAATATTGGCAGCGAAGGCTAGCAAGGAAATTTTAAGATTTGCTCGAAGTTACATGAAGATTCAAACATGGCCCAAAAGAACTACTTTATACAAGGTGCAAAAAGAATCATGATTTGCCAAAATATGGAGCAACCTGCTTGATTTTTTATCACAATTAGAAACAATGACCATCAAATGAGGAAAATTCAACACAAAACAAAGAACAGTGAAAAGAGTAAGAAGACATCTACATTTCGAAAAGCTGGATCTATATAACTATCCAACTATCTACCTCGAGAAAGCTATCAACAAAACCATGGCAAACGAAGAAGTATACACAGCTATTACTTACAGTTCCAGCCCATTTCCTCCGCGCTTGAGTTATCATCATTCTTTTCTTTTTCATCCCATCTTCCTGCAGACAAATGATGCAGTAATTGAACATGTTTTTAAAATGATAACTAAGAAAAAAATTTGATCAATCCAGTTTAGACTTCTTTGGGCCAATCAGAAAATATTCATTGAATGCTCAACTGCTTGAAATTGCACCCATACATTTCTAGGCGCAATAGTGAATATACGTTCTTTCAATGCCAAGAAATGGACTGATAACACTAATTTTTGTAGCATTATCTTCAACGTGATGAACCTATTTCGAATGGGCCTTGTCTGAAGGAAAATGCATCTCAAATTTCATGAGTCCAAGGGGAGCATATATGTGGGGCTTGTATTCGAGACATGGGGGAAGGGCACGATTTGCAGGAATCTGGAAGGAATATTGCACTTACATCTTTCGTGATGGATTCATCGTCAATTTTGATGTCATCTGTAAATATTTCCTAAAAAATAAAATTAGACGCAAGATTTAAGAATTATAACTAACTTACAAGAAGTCTTCTGAGGTAAGTATTCATTACGATTGTATAAAGGAGAAGGTACATTACATGCGTCATTGGTTAGAGATGTATGCCCTACATAGCTGATAGAGTCTACTACAACTAGAATCTATGCGTGAATTGACGTTGTTTCACTTGAAAAGCGAGCGATTTCGTCTAGAAGATGAAAAGAATCCGAATTGGAATTTCAAAGGATAATTCAAGAAACTAAAAGTCAGAGAAGATTTTGCATAAAATAATTTATGATTGGGTAAGAGAAGATAGTTGCAAACCTTGACAGTTAAAGCAGCAACAATAATAATCATATACTGGATACAATTTTGTTGATGCGCCAATAAAATCATTTTTGAATATCTTGGTGAAACTGGAAGTTGCCCCATTGTCCTACCAAGTAAGGTTACCGCTGTATTGAAACCTCCTGTGAAAGAAAATTGGCATATTAAGAACATTACAGAGTCTGAACATAAAAATAAATGATAAGATTTTATGAAATTGAACGCATCTGTTTGGCTTAATCTGACTTTAATTTTTGAATACTTTTACCATACTCCTGGAGGGACAAAGCAACTATTCTGATGCTTGCTATTCGGTGTCAAATTAAAGGCTGTGTCATCACCATCTTCAATTGCAATTGTTTTTACCCTGCTTCAAATGCTTGACCCTTTTGTGCTCTCTAAGCTGCAGATAACCCTTACTTTATCAATATCAGATAAATGTTGCAAAAACAAAAATAAGAACTACCTTTTTTGATTTTCTTCTTTTCCAACGCATCGAGATCCAACAAATGATTTTCTGCAGCCTGATAAAAAATAAAAATAAAAAGATTAATCATATACAATAAATTTGTCTCAAATCAATTTTATCTTTTTCTCCAGATGGAGATAGCATCCAATGAGCTTTATGGTTCAGTACATAGTGCCTGACATCTTCGGCGTAATTTAATCATCCAACAATAAATAGAAAAATTGAGCAAATCTAGAAACTCAGATTAAAACTACAAACTGAAAAGGAAAATCGAACAAGAACTGAAAGAAAACAATTTGCAAACCTGAAGTGCAGTTGAGTCTGGTGGAGTTGGAAACGGAAAATTCTTCACTCTCTCAATTCCCATGTTCTGAAAATAAAATTTAGTAAAAACTGCAATCAAACCGTGAAAAAAGTTCCATATGACTACATTTGTTTCGGTAAACTAAAATGTCCACACAACTATAACCAACTTTGTTATGCTAAAATGAAATAACTTGCGATCACGGTCCAACATCTCAACTCATTAAAAAAATTATTTCAACTGACTTGATCAGAATATGAAAATAGTTGTACCTTCATTAGAAGTAGAAGCTCATCTGCAGGGCGTCGACAAATTTCAGCCTCTGCGAAGTCGACAAAATCGTGTTGAAACACAGCCGATGAATATAACCTAAAAAAGAAAACATTCTTATTGAAGTGAAAATATCAAGGACAAATTAAAGAAATCAAGAAATAATCACAGTAATATTTATCAAACAGTAAACGAAAAAGGCGCAAAGAGCAAAACAATTCCTTACTCAGCAAAGAAGGCCTTTTAGCCTTGATTTGCATAGATCCCAAGCCCCCAAAAATATTCAAAATGTTAGGACATTAGAAAAAGTACATATCAAGGTTAAAATGTCAATCCTTCGCCGGCAAAGTGTTGTTTAATATTCATTATGGAATTTGTCTTACAAGTGGTTTCTAACAGACTTTGAGAATCATTAAAGCAAACGTAAGCAAACAGTGAGTTTCCATGAGGAGCCCAATGAAGTCAGTAGATACATACCGATAGCAATGGCCAGGTTCAACACGACCAGCACGTCCAGCCCTTTGATTGGCTGAGGCTTTTGATGTCCATGTTATTCTGTAATTAGTACATCAAATCAATCAAAAGGAATGGAGATTTTAGAAGCACGACCAGACAAGAGAAACACGAGTTCTACTAATGAATTCAGAATGACTAATTCTTAAAATGATCTCTTAAGGGTAATATCTACAGATTCATATGGTGTTTTCTAATATTGCAAATAATGTCAATGTGTCAGTGAGATTCAGAGCCCGAAGATTAAACATTTTAAAATTAAAAAACTTTCAGAAGTGAATAATCTTCATGAGCACTTCCTTTGCACAATATAATATTACGTGGATTCATTCTCTCGTGAAATCAATCTAAATGCATTCATGTAAAATGTCCATTGATTAGATTGAAGGACCGAACATTTGATTCATTAAATAATAATTTAAAAACACAAGCAATTCAGGTAACCCATATTTATAAATAACCTTTAATTGGCTACTGACCGATTTTTTCTCATCATTTAATTGAACAAAATGGGGAATAAACCATTATAAATAACTGAGAGAACTGATTTGTGACTATTTGAGAGACGTGAAAATTCTTATTAGTAACAAACGTAATTACCGGAATGATGAAACACCAGTCAGCTTGTCATAGAATCTTGTTTTCACCTAAAAAAGAAAACAAAAACGTTTTCGCACATTCGCAGCGTCTCAAGGACTCTCTACTCATCATTGCCACAAAGAATACTTAAATCAACGTAATATAAATATAAATATAAATATATACGCTGATGCATCGGCAGATCATTTCACATGTTTCGTATTTTCATATCCAACAATTCTAAGGATGGTTACCCTTCAGCCACAAATCATACAGTGAAATTAAAAATGCTCAAAATTAGAAAGGATCGTGATACAAGATTTTTACATAAATCAGTTCGAATAAACATCCTTCAAGCTTAAAGTCAAACATATGGAAATAAAAGATCAATTTACTTTTCCTGAATCAATGACGTATTTAATGCCAGGAATGGTAAGAGATGTTTCAGCTACATTTGTTGCAATGACGCATAATCTTGCACCATCTGGAACTGGTTCAAATACCTAAAAGAGGAATCCAGGGCAACGTAGAGCATAAACTTAGAAATAGACGTCGAAAAAGGATAAGAACTATCACCAAATGCTTACTTAAAAGGATATATCACACAATTTAGCATCAACATAATGACCGCTTTAGTTTTCATAGAAATTGTTGTTCCTACACGATTAAAGCGGGTAAGTCAGGGCGTTAAACGAGGAATGTAATATGGTCCAAAAGTTATTTCCCAATAAGGCAGTAAAATGAATTGAATAGATATAACAGCCATGCTACAATGCTACTTATAAGCTTTGGGCTTTGCGTCAATTCCAACCTCCAATGAGATCATTGTGATTGAAAAAAATTGCAGAGAAAATGAAAGAAGTTTACCTTTGCTTGTTTTGCACTTGAGAGTAAAGAATACAGTGGTAATACGTATAGGGGTAACTGTGAATCAATTGATCGATCATATGCCATGTCGTCCTTTGGGAATAAAAATCGATCAATCAATAAATCAATAAAGCAATCAAATAATCAATTCACACATAGGCTAATCAGCTAATCATTTAAGCATACCCTATCTTTACAAATGCCACAGAAAAACAATGGGCATAGAATTCTTCTTCGAAATCATCACTGTCCTAATTAATTACAGAATCATTGGCACCTCAACTGGTTTCTGAAAAGATCTTGCAGAAGTTAGTTTATAGTTTCGATCTTGCATTTGAATTCATTTTAATAAGACAAAATAATGTCAAAATATAATCACAATATCAAAAGACTATAAATTGTGATAACGACATGCTTATTAAAAAAATTGGAAAAGCGTTTACTTCTTCATCGCTAATGAAAGATTCATCATCCGTGCCACCATAATCATCATGATCAAAATCATCATCATAATCAATTCCATTCTTTGATACAGTTGGATAACTGCAAAATAGAACAAAGCAATAAAAAATAATGAGAATTTAAAGGAGAATTGTCCTGCAGCTGATTGGCTCCTTAAACAATGGGATCCTATAGTTGTACACTCAGTCGTCATTTCTTCAGAGGTACAAAATGGCGGCTGTTTGTTTAGCTATGCCTATCTTCTCGAATTTTCTACCAAACTTAAACTTGTAAATAGTGTATATATCAATGGAACTGTGGGTTTGACTAATTTGATAACTAAGAATTTAATATAATAGCATGAAAGGAAAAAAAATGATGAAAAACCATTTGATGGATTAGAAATGTAGGCATGTCTATCTACTTGAATTTCCTGTATATATGGCAAATGCAAATATTAGATTAAAGGAAAGATGAATTTTATTAATTCGATAACCAAGACGTTAATGCAATGATATGAAAGAAAAAACCAAAGCACAACAAATAGATCAGGAATTCAGTTATGACTATCGGCTTAGACTTCAGTTATATTTAACATTTTTCAACGTAAATATTAAACGTAAATATTTTGTGAAACAATTAATTATATTTCATTGCTTTCTAGATTATTAGATTAAATAAACAAAGAAGGTTTCCTTACTTGTTCGAACTAAAACTTGAATATTCGATAAATATTTGACAGTTTGATAAATAAGAGTATTACGTCATATCATAAAAGAAAGATAAATAAACAAATTCTTCTTACTTGTCAAGATTAAAACCAGATGTCATTTTCTCATCTTGCTCACTTCCGTTCTTTTTCTTTCCAGTTTCTTTGTTTCTCGTCTGTCCTGCTTTGTTGCCATCTTTTGAAGTAAAAGTCCTGCGTAATTTCCGGCATAATGAATGGACCTCATTCTGACCAGTCACAAATACCAGAATTCCACCAGATCTTAAAGTGCGATGGATCTTGCAAACCTGAAATTAGCAAATGTTACCAATACAACTCACAAATGTCTGAAAGAAAAGAAAAACCAATCTACTTTAAAATAAAATATTTTTATGCCCTCTAATGGTGTTTTAAACTCAACTAATCTTAGTTTTAATGTCGTCGAAATATGAGGGCATCAACTTTACAAAATGGTTCATCCTAAGCAACCAACAAACTAGAGCTTGCATAGCTTGGGAAGTTGAATAAAAATTCTAAAAATTACACAGCGAAAAATAGTCCACACATTGAATGAGATGCCATTATCTTTCAAGCG
Organism: Aurelia aurita; assembly: GCA_004194415.1. Classification (NCBI taxonomy): domain Eukaryota; kingdom Metazoa; phylum Cnidaria; class Scyphozoa; order Semaeostomeae; family Ulmaridae; genus Aurelia; species Aurelia aurita. The sequence continues at coordinate 239,292 of REGM01000108.1, read as the reverse complement.
TGGTTTCCAAAAAAGCTTTGAAATACGACAGTTGCAGAAATTTAAATTCAAACGGTAATTTATCATTTCCTAAAACAAACAAGTTCATCGTACCTTTTTGAAAGCCTCTGTGACGTAATCGTCTGGAGTTCTCCTATTGAAGTGTATTGTGACTGGATATTGTCTTGAGTCGACCTACCGAAAAGGTGTACATAATTTGCATAATTCATTTCTAAAAAATTCAATCTTCTCAAAATCGGAATTGGTTCCACAGTTGCACACATAGTCGCACGTCTCAATGAATTAGGGCAATTTTCTTTACTTCCGTATTGTTGCTACTTTGTTGTTACCAAATGGGATTTTACTTGTCTTAGGATAATATTTGCAAATGGGTTATGAATAATAAACTAAATTCAAGAAGTCAAACAATTGCAATTCTGCATGCTCAGAATTTTGTTCAAAAAATCAATCAATCAATCAATCAATCAATCAAGTCTGCCTTCTGGTTATTGGCGCTTCAAGTTTCATGGTCCATTCTTGGAGCCCTTTACCTTCACAACCGTTTTACAAAGGCTGACAGACCTTAAACCCCCAAAACAGAAATAAGGCTAGATAAAATCTACTTGACTGAAAATGAATATCGAAATGTTTTGATAAAACCTAGCGACATAAAATTACCTTTAAAACGGGCGGAGGTGATGGAAATAATCTTTTATTTTCAACAAAATCTTCAATTCTGAGTGTAGCTGACATGATAATCAATTTCATTGGATTTCCTTCCTGGGAAACAATAAACAGAAGATTAAATTATTACATTCTAAGAAATGTGGACAAAACCATAGAAAGCAACAGAGTAAGTCTTAATAAAGTCTTATCTTTCAACTTTGAAGTTTTAAAGATTTCAATTTAAAACTGATAAATTATTCTGAAATCAATTAAAAAAATAATTCAACTATAAACTTTCTACTTCCGACTGAAATGCTAATAAATGTAGAGAAATCGACACGTAATAGCTTTACCTTATTCCTAAGAGGTACAACTCTAGAGAGGAGTCCAATGAGGATGTCGGTAAACACACTTCTTTCGTGAGCTTCATCGATAATTATCACAGAATACTTCGTTAGCAGGAAATCCTGAAATGAAAAGATCTCTGATGAAAAGTATGAAATCATAAAGTAAGTCGAAATTCCAAAACGCAACAAAAACAGCAAAAATAACAACAATACTATCAAATGTATTATGATGCTAAAACTTTCTAAAAGAATTAAGAATGTGGTCTGGAAAGACATGCTTTTGCAATTCCTATCGAACCCATTCCATAGAAATATCGCAAATTTGGAATGTGACGAAATTAATAAAAACGAAAAAACTCAACTGTTTCCATTTCTTTTAGCAAAACACCATCAGTCATGAATTTCACTCTTGTTGAATCTACGATTTAAAATTAGGAAAATTAGATCAAAAGAAATGAGGAATTTATTAAAAACGTCAAAATAAAAGGCAATTCAATAGTTGATCTTTTTATAATCTACCATCACAACTTTTGACGTCTAATCGTTTTGGCAGATCAATCAACGGACTACAGAATTTCAAATATTAATCCCAGAGTTGCAGTGATAAGCATCTCAACTAATGTGAGGTTTGCTCTTCACGAAATTGCTTCATTGCTGTAAATATTGTCTTGCTGTAAGCAGAAACGTTAGTGCTCATCAGTCTTGTTAAAAATTTGGTAAATAAATTCTAAACAGCTCAGCCTTAACTTAGAGGAACAGTGCCAAAACTGAGATGACAAGATGCTGGAAAGTGATACTAGTGCAAACATAAAAACAGTGGTAGAGAAAAATCTTGTCCTTGCTTACTTGTGGCATTTCCTTCATATCTGATCTGATAAGAAACAACGCTGAAAGAAAATCAAGAACAAAATGATGCAATAGGGGTTTTAGAAAATCTGGATGCATGTTACTGATTCCGCAAATGGTAAATCTTTGCACTGCTAAAAAGCAAATAATTCATAAAATACAGAGAAGCTTTTCGACATGTCAGTTACTGACCAACATGAAAATCAAGTTTTAACCCTATCTGAAACGGGCTTTTCTGAGCATCCTCAGGCTGGGGGGGATAAGGGATAAATTAGCCCCCCCCTCAGAACTCCGAATTGACAAGAGCTAGAAGAAAGAAAATTGGCTATCTTATGTAATTTGATGTGAAAAGTCCGAATTTATAATTCATTTTACTCTAATTGTTGTACATTCGATGACGTCATAATTTTTCTTTAATTTAGGCCAAAAACAGTACTATTACAGAGTTGACTGTAAAATCTCACTCGAGAGAAATAATACGCCTCTTTCAACTGTAATCGACAGATAAAATATTAAAGTCTCATAAAAACATAATTTTTGAAAAAATAATGAACTTTGGTAACCAATATTAATTACTTAAATTCATTATATATATATGACGTCATCAATGACATCATTTCTTAGAAGAATAAGAAAATTTCATCCAATTATCTTATTTCTGGCAATAATTATCTTAGTTTGAAGTTATAAAGGCTTTGACCGTAAAACAAACAAGTTATTAAAACTACTCTCTCAGAAAATTGTTATATTTCCAAAACTACACGAGATGTCTTGAAGAAATTTGGATGTAAGATGCTAAATAGATACAGTAGTTAGGAAAAGTCACAAAAAATAATAAGCCTAGAAATTAGCAAAGAAAAATTACACAGACAGACATGGGCTAATTTAGCCCCCTGGTCCAGATAGGGTTAATAATTTGCACACATTTTTCAATTTTTTCCCACAGCAAAAACTTATCTCCTATGGAAATTTCCTCTTGATTTATTGCTAAATTCCCAAGATATACTTCTTATCGATAGCTGAAAAACATTCAATCTTCATATAGAACTGTCTTGGGATAAGTCTTCATAAGGTTCCTCTGTCAAATCTTTACATTTTCAAAAGGAGACACCTCCCCTGCTTATTCCTACCTGAAGAATCATGTTATCAGTTGCATTGCAATGCATTTCGTATAAGCTTTAAGATTTTCACAAATAAACATCCAAATGATGTATTACAACAAACCTAGTGTCCAAATTCATTTCCTTGGCAACTCGTTTTGACATGCTTATCGCTGCAACCCTCCTTGGCTCTGTGATGCCAATCATTCCTTGATGTGGACTGAAATAAATCAGGGACGACAATGGTCTCAAATACAGCAAAAATTGGTTGACACGAAAAATACTCATTGATTAACAACACAAGTAACTAAGCTCTGAGGATTTTGAAAGCCCTAAAATGACACATCAGTGTTTATATACTGAATGTTTTAAAATTTCTTGGTTAAATAAATTACTTGGTTGGCTAGATAAGCTTGGTTAAATAAAGCCCAAAATAAAGAAGTGTTAGAAAGCTGAGAAAAACATCAAAGAAGTTGAGAATAAATGGGAAACCTGTGTGTTGCATATCCAGCTTCATAAAGAAATTGAGGCACTTGAGTTGTTTTTCCACTTCCAGTTTCACCACAAATTAAGACAACATTATTCTCTGAAATTGTTTCCATTATTGATTGTTCTTCAGCTAATATTGGGAGCAGAACTCTGGCAGCCTAATATCAGAAATAAAACAAGTTTTAGCCAAAAGGGAGATCGCTATTCTAAATGGTAATGAACAAATCTGACGGTTTTGATTAGCTTGAAAATTTGGATGAAGGAATGGGAAGAAAAATAGCATGAAGAATTTCATTGGTAAACATTTCTAAACTGATAAGACTGCATTTGAAATAAATTGGAAAATAATTAATGGCAAAGTTTCCCCAGAAAGTTAATTATAAAAGCAATCTAAATTCTTGACGGACTTTGATTCTCACACATCACATCCTCTATGACACATAATATTAAAAAAGACCAAAACAGTAAGAACTGACATTGCTACAACCTACAAAACAGACAAATTTTAATTCTGAATAATCATTTAGCAAAATGCATAATACATGAGTAACTAAATTTTCTTGGGAATACACGGCCTTTCTAAACTAATGCAAAGAACAAAACGCTTACCTGGATTTCTGGTGTTCTCATTACTTCAACAAAAACAGCTGACTTTGAAACTGATGATTTCTTGGGCTGAATTAATTTCTTTGCTTGTTTTGGATCTAGCACTTTTTCATTAGTGCTTTTAACAGCAGTGTCTTTCCAATCTTCCTGGCTACCAGGTTGAACTACTTCTGTAGTGCCTTAACAAGAAAGAGAAATTGCAATTAAAATTGACTTCTGATCCTGGAATATTTTGCTAAAGTTATCTTGGTTTGAAATAATCGATTAATCATACTTTACACTCTGCAATTTTTACCTAAAACACGTCAAGGAGCAAGCACATGCACTTTATTTAACCTATTTCATTGTCCAGAAAGAGTTGCAACACACAATGTAAATTTTTTATGAGAAAGAGACAGCATCTACTAATTCAATTCAATTTTATTCGCACTACACTGAGTATGAGTAACTAATTGAAAAGTTTGACATAAAAATTTCTCACTGGCTTTTATGCCAGCTTTAACGAGTACTCTTTAGAATTAAAAAAAATTGCACTAAGAATTAAATATATAGTATTTCATATCTAATTTATATCTTATAAGATAACAAAATATCATAAAAGAAACTTACTGGTGACACGTGCATTAGAATCAACATCTATATTTGAAGCAGAATTATCTTCCTTGATAGATGACAAATAAGACTCTGTTTTCGTTTCTTCATCATTTTCATTATCAGAATCATCTTCACTTTCTGAACTACTTTCTTCTTCCTCTGCAACAACAACAACATCTTTTGCATCAAACGGTTTGTCTAACTTTTTCATTATCCTTAATTTCTTTGCTCGTTTTCTTCCACTGGAGACAACGTCCCTTGCCACATCATTCAAAAGATCTTTAGAACCCAGATCAACTGCTTTTCTTTTACCCTCAAATCCTGATTGTCCAATTCTTGAAATTGGTTGGTACAAGGCAAGCTCCTTCTCAGTTACTTGATATTCTGATAGTGATTTAAGTAGGTCCGATCTCTAAAAAGCAATACCGTAAAGCATATTTCAGTTATATCTAAAGTATATGCCTTAGGTACATTAAAATAACTTTTTACTTAAGAATTCTTGGGAAAGTCTGAACAACAATTATTTCATACCTCTCAAGAATTCTTACTCGCAACTCTCGCATTTGAAGAATTATTATCAAGAATTCCTTGAAAATTCTTTGATCTTATCAAAATTTTCTTTTTAAAATGGTCACACGCTGTTTACAACAGCAGGGAACGCACGTCCTGTGTGCCAGACTTGAAAGTTTACAGAGTGTGTCCAAGATATTGCACGCAGAGGAACTCTTGCACTTTTTAATATTGCCAATGTAATCATCAATGAACAAATTATCCTGACTGCAGAGTAGGGCAGTTTTCAACGAGATCTCGGGCGTGCAGAACTAACTTTCTTTTGTTCCTTATTGCTAATTTTGAATAGACCTATTGTTCTCCTCAGGCGTTCAAGTGCCACACTCCGCAGACTGGCAAAACATTACATCATTATTTGTTTATTTTCAACCATATAGGAACAGGTCTGAACGGATTTTATAAAATTGTGTTTCTTTCTCAGTGAGACCAAGTAATAGAGTTTGAGAAAACTTGATAAAATATTCCTAGGATTATTCTTTTAGAAAACACATGTCAATTATTCTCCAACCGGCATTTTGTTTCATTATTACCTTTGCCTTTTTCTTTTTCTTCTCAATAACTTGTTCGAGTTTTTTTCTTTGCTTTTTTGATAATTGCTTCTTCTGTTTAACATCTTTGCNTTAATATTGCCAATGTAATCATCAATGAACAAATTATCCTGACTGCAGAGTAGGGCAGTTTTCAACGAGATCTCGGGCGTGCAGAACTAACTTTCTTTTGTTCCTTATTGCTAATTTTGAATAGACCTATTGTTCTCCTCAGGTGTTCAAGTGCCACACTCCGCAGACTGGCAAAACATTACATCATTATTTGTTCATTTTCAACCATATAGAAACAGGTCTGAACGGATTTTATAAAATTGTGTTTCTTTCTCAGTGAGACCAAGTAATACAGTTTGAGAAAACTTGATAAAATATTCCTAGGATTATTCTTTTAGAAAACACATGTTATTATGAGTGTGTGCAATTATTCTCCAACCGGCATTTCGTTTCATTATTACCTTTGCCTTTTTCTTTTTCTTCTCAATAACTTGTTCGAGTTTTTTTCTTTGCTTTTTTGATAATTGCTTCTTCTGTTTAACATCTTTGCTTTTTGGCTTCGTTTCTTTATTAATTTTTATTACCATTTCATTTGGTTGTGCGACAGAATTATATTCGTCTCCTGCAGATCCCAACTCTAGGCCTACTTTGTCATCCTCTGCTTTCTTGTTTACTTCTTGTTTCGTCGTAGGTTGAGATCGGGCCCTTGAATTATATCTCTTGTTTAACTTCCCCATTTCTTTTACCTTGAATAAATTAGAACATAATATTGTTACTTTCAAATCTCAATTTCTTACGATTTAAAAACTTTTAAAACCATTTTGAAGTTGCACATGTTTTCTTTTTCGATCATTGAATTGCATTGTTTCAATACATTAGCCTCAATTTCAAGATACACCTCATATTCAGATTTGCCAATCAATCAATCAATCAATCAATCAATCAGTCAATCAATCAATCAATCAACAAAGTAATCAATTAAGTTATAAATCATTCCCCTTTTCTATTAGACCTTTTCGACCATACGAAAAAGGGATTGGGGATCTAATAGTAGAGTCCAACTTTACCAACAAAATAGACGGTGCTATTTACATATATATACCTTCGTCAAGAAAGCAGGGAAAAGGAACACTAATTAACCTCAGCAATACAACTGACGGAAGGCCCATTGTCTCTTTGTTTGAAGGCAGGCAAGCATCTTCAATTACAATAGCTCTAAGATAGAGGTGCCCNGAATAGACCTATTGTTCTCCTCAGGCGTTCAAGTGCCACACTCCGCAGACTGGCAAAACATTACATCATTATTTGTTTATTTTCAACCATATAGGAACAGGTCTGAACGGATTTTATAAAATTGTGTTTCTTTCTCAGTGAGACCAAGTAATAGAGTTTGAGAAAACTTGATAAAATATTCCTAGGATTATTCTTTTAGAAAACACATGTCAATTATTCTCCAACCGGCATTTTGTTTCATTATTACCTTTGCCTTTTTCTTTTTCTTCTCAATAACTTGTTCGAGTTTTTTTCTTTGCTTTTTTGATAATTGCTTCTTCTGTTTAACATCTTTGCTTTTTGGCTTCGTTTCGTTATTAATTTTTATTACCATTTCATTTGGTTGTGCGACAGAATTATATTCGTCTCCTGCAGATCCCAACTCTAGGCCTACTTTGTCATCCTCTGCTTTCTTGTTTACTTCTTGTTTCGTCGTAGGTTGAGATCGGGCCCTTGAATTATATCTCTTGTTTAACTTCCCCATTTCTTTTACCTTGAATAAATCAGAACATAATATTGTTACTTTCAAATCTCAATTTCTTACGATTTAAAAACTTTTAAAACCATTTTGAAGTTGCACATGTTTTCTTTTTCGATCATTGAATTGCATTGTTTCAATACATTAGCCTCAATTTCAAGATACACCTCATATTCAGATTTGCCAATCAATCAATCAATCAATCAGTCAATCAATCAATCAATCAATCAATCAATCAACAAAGTAATCAATTAAGTTATAAATCATTCCCCTTTTCTATTAGACCTTTTCGACCATACGAAAAAGGGATTGGGGATCTAATAGTAGAGTCCAACTTTACCAACAAAATAGACGGTGCTATTTACATATATATACCTTCGTCAAGAAAGCAGGGAAAAGGAACACTAATTAACCTCAGCAATACAACTGACGGAAGGCCCATTGTCTCTTTGTTTGAAGGCAGGCAAGCATCTTCAATTACAATAGCTCTAAGATAGAGGTGCCCAGGCCCCTGGCTTGAGCCACATGCAATTCCTGTCAATTAACTTTCATACCACACCTCGAACAATTGAAAATTTCTCTCTATCTAAACTGTAGATAGCTTACGTGAGGGTTAAACTCTGAATAAGTCCAACTCCTCGTGAATTTTGAGGATCTACTCTCAAGAAAGTTGACTGATTTACGCAGAAAGTGATGCAAAGAATATGATTGGGGAAAATATTACAACAACATTGACTCGTTCGGAAATGTATCGACAAAGACATTTGCGACATATTCAAAGATCATTTTACAATACAATATCACGGAAAAGATACAAGAAATACCAATAATAGTTTAAAGTTACCAAAAATCCCAGGGGGGTACTCATATATATTTAAGATAGGGGTGCTCAGGTTGGTGTACAAACCATCAACCCAAAAAAATAATTCCTAGCATAAAAATTGACCCAAAAAAATAATTTTTCTTACCCTACACACCCAAAAAAGTAAGAAATCGTTTGTAAATCATGCTTTTCTATATTTTTTAAACTGTTCTCATATTAGAGACCCAAAAAAATAATCCAGAAATTCATGAACCCAAAAAAATAACTGTACAATTGACTGACCCAAAAAAATAACTTTTGCCCAAATTTTAGACCCAAAAAAGTAACCTGAGCATCCCTATCCTAAATATATATGAGCACCCCCCCTGGGCCAAAAATCAGAACTGAAGATGCCCGCAAATATTTTTATTACGCTGGAGCAAAGATATGCACAATGAACTGCCTCAAAAAATCAGAAAGATTACAAATGCTACTGAATATGAGAAAAGCCTCAAAAACTATTTCAGTTAAATCGAACACTTTAATCAGCTCAAGGAACCATTGTAAATATTTTTAACTTTTTATTTCATTGTAAAAATTGTAAATAGGAACTTTTTAATGACTTTCAGTCGATTTATCATTAACATGATACACATTGATAACAGCGATGATTCGCAGAAGTATTTTTATCCTGTATAAATATTCGTATATTATTATCATTATTATTATTAAAAGATTCACGGAGGCAGATTTCAATTAAATGCAACAAGCAGATCAACCAAGATTAGGAGATAAAGACCGCAAGATGAAATGCTTTGTACCAGCTCTTCATTGGTATTAAGTTTGATTGAGAGAAGTGAACATCATCTGTTTTTCAGATACCAAACTTGATTGAAATAAAGAAGAAATCGTCACGTGTATTTAAGATATCCAGCTTGATTAATTTGAACAATTAAATGATGAACGCATCTTCGTATTCATGCTGACGTTAATCTTCTGCTATTCTGATCTTCCGCCTCCATAATTAACTCATTCATCGAATATTCTTTTATTCACAGTGAAATCATTCGAACGATTCACTTGAAAGTTTACATTCGGATTAAGCGAACTTTGTTTTAAATTCAACATTTTCTATTTTGATTGAACAAAGCATTGTCGGGACGCGAAAACAAATAATGATATACGGAATCTTTCATCAAACCTTTCAATATAAATTTTGGAAACAAAGAATATATAAAACTAAACAATCGTAAATTCAATTGGAAGAAATATTTTGTTATTGTTTCTAACAGTTCTGGAAAGTCGTAATTGCAGTGCCGCCAGTATCAGTCATTTGAACTGAAACTGCAGCAGTATTTGCAAATATGGAGGCATGGCTCAAATTCAAATTTGCGTTCTTCTTAACTTATTTTTATTCATACATTAGTGTTAGTTTCTCGACAAAAGCTGCATATGAAGAAATTACCTCACCAAAGGAAGTCAAGGATACGACATTATCAAGCATGTTTCACAAAAGTTTTCATCAATGCAGTTTGGGTGAAGATTGCAACTTTGTTGTAAAGAAGATTACATCGAATACTTACAGTTTGGTGAAGAAGGCTGGAGATTTGCCCAAGTTGGATGGTACTGTAAGGCTTTGGAAGAAAATTGTGATGCAAAAAGATGCAAAACAAGGTTTCATAAGTTTCTTTCTTATCGCAAATCCTTGTTTTGTTTTCTAGACAGTGTTAGGATGGCAATAGTTATGTCTTAGAAGAGTAGAACAAAATATCACACATAACTAATGTCATGGTCATGGAACAATTAAGGAGAAAATAGCCACATAACCATGCAACTCTAATGTTTCTTCTTCAAAGAAAGGTTCATATGACAAAATGTTAATGCATTTCTTTGCATCAGATAGCGTAATACCATGTTGACTTTGGTCCTACATAGCGCAAAATGTATAAGCATGGCGTTAGTTACTGTTGAGAAGAGCGCGACAGAGTGTCACACTAAACAACTGTCATAAAACCATCATAAAACCTTACTACAGAATAAGCAACTTCAATGTTTCTTCTTCAAGAAAAGCTCATTTGACAAAATTTTGACATGCTCTACAAAGTGTTGCATATCATTGATTAAGGCTTAAGAAGAATGAAGAAGAATGTCATGATAAATATCTGTAATAAAACTATCAAACAAAACATTACTCGATGTCGAAGCAATTTCAATATGTCTTCTGTAAGAAAGCTCATATGACAAATGTTGATGTGTCCCTTGGCAAAAGATAATGCTCTGCACAAAGTGTTAGCATATCAATAGTTACACCTTAAAAAAGATGAAAAAGAATATCATATGAAGCATCTGTCATAAAACAAAATATTACTCGATGTCGAAGCAACTCCGATGTTTCTTCTTCAAGAAAAACCACATGACAACATGGAATGTAACCCTATACATTGATCGCTTAAGCCTTCTTGTATATTACTTTTGTAACTTGCTAAATACTGTTCAAAGTTTCGATGCAGAGGAATNATGTTTCTTCTTCAAGAAAAGCTCATTTGACAAAATTTTGACATGCTCTACAAAGTGTTGCATATCATTGATTAAGGCTTAAGAAGAATGAAGAAGAATGTCATGATAAATATCTGTAATAAAACTATCAAACAAAACATTACTCGATGTCGAAGCAATTTCAATATGTCTTCTGTAAGAAAGCTCATATGACAAATGTTGATGTGTCCCTTGGCAAAAGATAATGCTCTGCACAAAGTGTTAGCATATCAATAGTTACACCTTAAAAAAGATGAAAAAGAATATCATATGAAGCATCTGTCATAAAACAAAATATTACTCGATGTCGAAGCAACTCCGATGTTTCTTCTTCAAGAAAAACCACATGACAACATGGAATGTAACCCTATACATTGATCGCTTAAGCCTTCTTGTATATTACTTTTGTAACTTGCTAAATACTGTTCAAAGTTTCGATGCAGAGGAATTATATCTGTAATATACTACAAATTGTCAAGTATAAATTGTCGAAGCATCATTTCACAATAAGTATGTAGCAGGCAGTATAATGACTCTCTTTCTATGTAACAATTTTATGCTATTCAACTTTTATATTCATTTTTCAGAGCCTACAAACCTTGCATTGAATAAACCAGCCTTATTCTCGGCTGTCTATGATGAAGGTAACCTCTTTCCAAAATTTGAGCCAAATCGCGCGGTTGATGGGAAGAAAAACAACGACGATTTCAACTTGTGTGCAATAAGTGAGTTGAGCACGACAGCTTGGTTCAGAGTGGATTTGGAAGCACCAGCGAATGTTTATGAAATCAAAATCATAGCAGGATCAACTGTGCTGGAAAAATTGGATATAAGAGTTGGCAATTCACAACAATACTCAACAAATCCTTTGTGTCAACATGCAGTAGCAATTGGTAAGACAGAAATAAAGACATATGCCTGTAATGACTCAAAAGGACGATACGTCAGCTTGCATTTAGATGTTTATGGCTATTTACAACTTTGCGAGATCGAAGTTTTTGGCGCATATCAGTGAGCAGCAGTTTGGTTTCAACTCTTCACTCATTTCCTTTATAAGAAACCGCTTAATTAAATCTATATTTAGAGCATTAAAGACATAAGAAACTCATAAGAAACTTGTGGTAGCAAAACTGTCCTAAATTTTAAGAAACCACCTACACCAGCCCCGGACCGAAGTTTCTTATAAAAAATGAGTGTAATCGATGGATAATGAGAACTTTAAGATGAAAATTAGGAGTTGATACCATTCGATACGATCATCTAAATAATTTACGAAACTATACAAAATGTGATAAATAAAATTTGGCATCGTTACTTTAAAAACCCATTGCAGTAAAGACCCTTTATGGGAACTAAGATTATCTGTATGATCCAAATGTATGTAACAGCAAACTGTTCTTTGAGTTCTGTTTCTCGTCAGCAATTTTTTGTACATAGTTATAACACCTAACTTACGTAAGATGAAATTTATGGCAACATAGTTTCTTGTAGATATGGGCTCGTTGTTTCTGTAATTCTTGAGGAAAATGTTTGCCAATGTTTTCGACGACTTGTGATTTGCTTCATGTTTTGAAGTTGATTTATTGTTCCTTGAGAAGGCTATGCTCAAATTTAAAATATATCAAGCGCAGTCTAGATCTTATCATTTTATTACACAAAAGCAAAACGCGAGCTTAATCAGTACAACAAAATAGACTAAAGAGAAAAGCAATTCACGACATGTGTCTTGCATCTTCTCCCGTAGATTAATGCAAACAATTCTTGTCGAAAGTTGTTATTTAATAATTTTGTGCAATGTGATCATGAGCATTCATTAGCATCAACACGCACTTTTCGGAGTTTTAAAGTCAAACTTTACCTTCTCGTGAAAATCTACATAATTTTTGTAGCAAAACAAGCGAAGAACAACGCAAAATATTAATTGAGGAAGACGACCAATATGTAATCCTTCCATTTAGTGAACCATGACGAAAGATAGTATTGTACAAAGTTGAACATAGTTTTACCTAGCTTAAATCCCTTCTAACTGTTGGCAAATATTTTCTTGCTAAGCTTAGTTAATGATGTTGTATCTTCTTCTGTAGATTAATACAAATAATTCTTCTCGAAAGTCGTTATTTAATAATCTTTTGCACTGTCATTAATATGGCATTATATAGAGCTTCTAGGTTATCGCTATCAATAATGTTTTATGTTGATTTTTCTTCAAGTTTTTATTCGTTTTTGAAATGCCTAGCAGTATTAAAAAGCAGTATTAAAAAGCAATATCTATATTTACTACGTCTTTCACTCTTCTATCATCATCATCATCAGTCTAGCAAACAACAGAATTCTCGTTAATGCTGTCTTCTGTTTCAAATTTGCGAGAAATCAGATTGCAAAAACTTAGATGAATTTCAGACAAACTCAAAAATCTCTGCAACATGATGTTTGTAACAATTGCTATTAACAATGAATTACAAACAAAGACTGTTCTAGTTCAGACTCTATAAAGTGTCCGTAGTTATTCAAACTTCAATCGAAAGATTACACACCAAACTATGCGAGGTTCTCATTTTCGCCTTTTTCAGACTTCTCTTCTCTCTAAGTTTAAGCCTGGCTGAATTGCATGTATAACTAACTACAGTGGCTAGTTGCGAAAGGGTTGATCAGATATCTGCCCAACATCGATTTTTTGTTAAATTATATGGAAACGGTTCTATTACAAATAGCCAAGAAGCGGAATCTTGTCAAATGAGACTTAACTGTCCAAAAGACTAAGTACCCGGTTGATAGTTTGGCCTTACTCAAGAAAAATAATTATGTAAGGATGGACAGATGATCAACCATATTTTACAAACAGCCTCTACAACGAAGGAGCAACTCTTTTGAACATAGTTGAGCTTAAATAGCCTTTTACTTAGTATCATTATCCCGATCGCTATGCTCTTGGGCATTTGGGCGTAAAGACAATGCCTCAAAGCGAGACTTCAATTGCGGTAATGTCTCAAAAAGGTCGCCTTTTGATAACTTTAAATTGCATTATTAGTAGTAAGTCTACTTTAAGCCTGCTTCAGTTATTTACTTTCTTTGCAACAATTCTAACAACAGTCATGCCGATTTGAAACGGTTTTAAATTGAAGGAAGTCGAGAGATCCAGCATCAACTTTTCAATGTTGCATTCGTTAATTAATCATCAGTCACTGGTTTTCAGTGAGAATCGTCTCTCAGTATCTCACATAAATAATAATTTCTAAAACGTATTTGCATTCCCAATGCAAATTAATCGAACCAAGATACCTGCCATATTATTAGAAGTAAACCTAAATATTGCTATTTCCATCAACCAAACCAAAATAAAATTTTGAACAATTTAAATTTTTGCGAACACCTTTTGCTAATGTCGGCAACCTCTGATANGCCTTACTCAAGAAAAATAATTATGTAAGGATGGACAGCTGATCAACCATATTTTACAAACAGCCTCTACAACGAAGGAGCAACTCTTTTGAACATAGTTGAGCTTAAATAGCCTTTTACTTAGTATCATTATCCCGATCGCTATGCTCTTGGGCATTTGGGCGTAAAGACAATGCCTCAAAGCGAGACTTCAATTGCGGTAATGTCTCAAAAAGGTCTTTTGATAACTTTAAATTGCATTATTAGTAGTAAGTCTACTTTAAGCCTGCTTCAGTTATTTACTTTCTTTGCAACAATTCTAACAACAGTCATGCTGATTTGAAACGGTTTTAAATTGAAGGAAGTCGAGAGATCCAGCATCAAATTTTCAATGCTGCATTCGTTAAATAATCATCAGTCACTGGTTTTCAGTGAGAATCGTCTCTCAGTATCTCACATAAATAATAATTTCTAAAACGTATTTGCATTCCCAATGCAAATTAATCGAACCAAGATACCTGCCATATTATTAGAAGTAAACCTAAATATTGCTATTTGCATCAACCAAACCAAAATAAAATTTTGAACAATTTAAATTTTTGCGAACACCTTTTGCTAATGTCGGTAACCTCTGATATCTGGGCTATGTTAAACAAGAATATAAATAAATAGAAATAGAAATGTCTTGTGCGCAATCTAATCTCATGACTTCTGATATTAAACCAGCCTATGGAAGATAGTTTACCCAATCATAACATGATCTTAAATGATAATAGCCTCTCTTGCAAGTTCACTACACAGAGAGATGGCCGATAGCCGATAGCGGACAGTCACAACTCCTGGACCTCGAAAGATTGCACACATTGCGGTTTCTATTGCAGTTTCATTAGACCCCAGCTAACTCAGCAGGCATCACGAGATCCTTATCTCTGATGCAAGGTGCTCTAACGTCGTTCACTTTCCTATTAAGTCAGAAGTCTTCACTTTGTCCGCAGCTTATTGTTCCTCTAACTGAAAACGCATTTCCTATTCAAGCAACAACGCTTTTCTCCGTTGTTTTAAGCTTTTCCATGATCCAAGTTGTCGAAAAACGGCTTCACAAGTTATTTTAGCTTTCAGGCAAACAGTTTCGTTGTAGTTTACTGTCAAAAAAGTATATTTTTGCCTCATTTGTCACTGGCTGCGGTAATTCGTAGTAAATTATTTCAGATAAGGGGGCGCTAAAAAATGTAATCACCTTTTGACGGCTCCAACAAATCGTACTATGCTGATTGAGAAGATTGATGATTAGATTTTTCATTCAAAACCCAAAATCATACTTGGTGACTCTTTGTCGAATTTTCAGCAGGCTACTTGCAGAGTCCTAAGCGATTTCTTAAATATCATTGGTTATGGAACAACCTAAATCGATCGAAAAATATCAATCATATTTTTAAAGACTGAAATTTAATAGATAAAAAGAAAACAATTAATTTTATGAATTGGAAGAGTTCATCAAAATGACGAAAATGAGACTTTTTCATCAATAAGAACACAATAAGAATAATAATAGATTTTTGTAAGCATCAAGTAACCACTGCTCCTACTATGGATCTCATCGTCTTGTCTCGTTCAGCCCATAGAAAATTTTGGCCGATTCTAGACTAAGAATTTCAACACACATTGCTTGGAGTAGGCAGCTGAGAAAAATGGATCCTATTATGAGCGCACCCAGTACGCTGATTGAACGAAAACAGTAGACATGACAGCTGAGAACTTAAATCTATTAAAGGATAGTGCAAAAAGGTGCTGCTTTTTATTAATGGTGAATGACATAAAGTGAACCAAGATACTTACCAAACATCAAGTTTGTGTTTCTTTTGTCTCTTTGTTTCTTCAGCGATTCTGATCAGTTTGTTTTGTTAAGGATTTTCCTCTTGTTTTTTGCACTCACAAAACTTCATAACCAAAAGCCATATTTACGCAAGTGATTGGAAATTTCATTATCTTTATTGTTAAATCTCTGAGCCTTTTCACAAACCATCTTTTAGAACAGCATAGTTGAACTGTCAAGATATGAAACAAAGACAAAAATCAAATTTTTTGAGGAAAATTTTAATTTCCTAAAACTTCTTGCATAAATTGTTACAGTTTTGCATCCCTCTTGAGAATCCTTATTAAAATGCGAAGAATGCTAGAAAATACTTAAGAATTCTTTAGAATCCCTGTCATGTTAATGTGCATGCAAGGCCTGTATTGTAGTATGTTTCAAAACCAGGTTGCTCAAAAGACTTCAGAATTTTGTCAATTTAAGCCGTGACTTATCACTAGCCATACTGGAATCGAGGGGGTTTCCGCCATATTTATATGGCGGACAGGGCCTTGAATTTGGCGTACGCAAAGTCTAAAATCTCTAAATTCTATAGATGAACAATAAGCAATGGATCACCTTGTGGCGCACGGAAAATATTCCTGGCGGACTCATATGGCGGGCGGTTCTACCTCGATTCCACTAAGGATCACTAAGATTAATTTGGTCTTTGACGAAACAAATCAAAGAGATAATTTTAACATAAATAGTAGAATTTCTTTTCTGGGAAAAATATGAGTGATTGACGTGACCTTGGTAGGTTTCAAACCCACGGCCTTTGGATAACTCACCCAGCACTCTCACAACTGAGCTACGGGGCCATGGGGGGCATGGGATCTCCACATCACCAAAGTTGTACCTGGTCCTGTCTGCATACACAGAGGAGCCATGGCAGCTGTCTTGAATTTAAGTAGAATTTTTTCAACTTCTGTGATCAGATTTTCAAATGGCAAATTTATCCTTTGACCCATCTAGAAATAAAATTGATTTCAATTCACACAATGCATACTCACATGGAAGGATGAGAAGCCATAAAATAAAACCAGTTGCAGAAATAACCAAAAGGAAAGGAAACATCAATCCAACAAAAAGGAATCTCTGACATGCACAACCATAAAACTCATCATATTCTTCATTTGAAGGATTTTGTGAACTTTGCATATCTGACCTAAACGATGGAAAAGAAAAGGAATCAACTGATCAAATTTAAACTTTAAAATGTGTCAAATATGTGCAAGAGGCCTTAGCTATATTGGAAAGTTTGTTTTCAGCACGCCTAAGATTTTACTCTAAGTTTCACATGCTCCTTACACCACACCAGAAAGAAAGAGCAAAAGAAATGATTTGTAGAAAGAAAGAAATTTCCTTGAAATGCGCCAAAATATGGCAGATTCTCCAGCTCCTGCACATCAAAGATCCTGCTGCTGCAAAATAGATCCACGGCGGTGTTCTCCCAAAGTAAATGTATATGGGGATGTGTCACCCTCAAAAGACAACATTTTTCAGGTGCTAGTATAGTCAGGGGTATACGTTTTCTAGGCAGTAGGTATATGTTTCGCAAGTTTTTAGTCTAGCAAAGGGTACTGTTTCTCTGTCTTTTGGTTTTTTCATNATTTTACTCTAAGTTTCACATGCTCGCTACACCACACCAGAAAGAAAGAGCAAAAGAAATGATTTGTAGAAAGAAAGAAATTTCCTTTAAATGCGCCAAAATATGGCAGATTCTCCAGCTCCTGCACATCAAAGATCCTGCTGCTGCAAAATAGATCCACGGCGGTGTTCTCCCAAAGTAAATGTATATGGGGATGTGTCACCCTCGAAAGACAACATTTTTCAGGTGCTAGTATAGTCAGGGGTATACGTTTTCTAGGCAGTAGGTATAATATGTTTCGCAAGTTTTTAGTCTAGCAAAGGGTACTGTTTCTCTGTATTTTGGTTTTTTCATCTAGGCCACGGTATTCTTTCCACAAAATTGGTCTAAGCAAGGGTACCTTTTGGGCCCTTTTGAAAATGCAGCTGGCACACCCCCATTATTCTACATCCAAAATTTAGCCAAGAACCCCCATTTATTACAGTGTCTATGTATTTAGCATGCTGTGCTAATTGGGGACACTATTATTTATTGCTTGTTATAAGAGTCTATACCGTTCATAAATTTCTTTAGGGAATTTAGGTGCCCTAATAGGACTCTATGTATGGAGCAAGTTGCATGGAATGTTGTTGCCTGGACTGGAACCCTCCGATTATTGATTGTCGTTGGATTCCAAAACAACACGTAAACAGAACAGTGTTGTGAACACATCGGGCCTAAAGGAGGTCATTTGCTTCGCTTTCTGCTTCACTTTTGATTGCTGAAGACCGACCTAAATGCGTTCTTTATTTAAAAAAATTAATAATACCATACGTTTCTGCAGTTTGTGCCATCAACTTGATGCTTTTTCTCATCAAAATTGTCAAATTACTTGAGTGAGAGTGAGAGAGGAAGGAGCCGCTTCTCTTCCTAATTTGGCGCGACTTTTGAATGTTGAAGAGAATGAAGATTTTGCTTGCCTCGTTTTCATTCAGCTTTTGTTTTATTTCCAATTTCCCTGGGGGTCATTAAGTAGAAGAGAAAATAGTCCCCCTTCCCTCCCTTGAGGAAATATTTGTGTTGTTAAAATGCTGCCATGGTTACAGATTATTGGATTAATTTCCCTTCATCGACGGGCATCATCATAATCGATGGTGCAAGCTCATTTGACATCTGTTTTTTTTTTTTTATTTTTATTATTTAGTTTCTTGATAATTGTTCTCTTATTTCTTTTGCTTTTCCCATAAGTCGGCTGACTTTCTTTAAGACTTTGATGTCTTCGCTTTTTCATCTCTTCACCTATGTTTTCTCGTTTCAAGAACTCGCTTTATAACTTTNGCCACATACACCTACTACCCTAAATATACAGCTAGTTACTGTAAATACGCTGTACACAGAAAGAAGACATGAAACTTCCTGAAACTTTCTCAAGCACTAAAGACGGTACAAGCTTCGTTCCCCAGTGGCTGTATACACAGGGTCTAGTCAGCAGTTTACTGTAGTGTCGCCTATAGGATCCTATAGGATCTTATAAGTACATTTCAGGACCTTAGAAGTTGCATACATGAAGCCCTTGCCGAGAGAAATGGCGGCAAGTGAGCACTTCACAGCGAGCTTCGATCTCCCATAAAATGTGATAAGAATCATGGTTTCTGTGTAATTAAAACTAATCATGTCGGTTCGAGTATCAACTCCAGTTCGTAATCCAAGTCACAATGATCACGGAGAAGCCAATTTCAAGAGAAACACGAGAAAAACGAAGATAAAACTGCAGGTATGAACTTACTTAGGCCTATTTCTTTATTTTGTGCAGGTCTTGCTCTTTGTGGCTAAGGCAAACCAAATTTAAAGTTCTTCTCTTGTAGAGCAGCTAGCGTTGCAGCTATTTTCAATAAATATTTAATAGTTGAGTCTATCACCGTGAGTTTTCATTTATTTATTTTTGTATGTATTGCTTACATCAGGAATTACCAACAGGAAGTTTGAGAGATCATTCTGCAAACTCATCATCAGATGATGAATCAGGCAATGAAAGTGACAATCATTTGAATATCAGAGACAAGGGTGCTGCTAGTGATGATGATGACTGGGACACAGATCTGGAAGATGACGGTTTGTCAGTTTTTTATCTGATATTATTTCCCCAACACTATCCTAAACGTGATGGTACAAGATTTTTATGCCAACAACATGTCTACAAACTACCCACTATCTGTCTAAAATTAATTCAAATATCCCCATCTGCAGGTTCCAAAGAGAAATTTGATGCATCTGGTAGGGCAACATATTTATCAGCTTGTAATGACTGTGGAGTAATCCCTGCCTCATACTACTTGCGTCACATGAAGCAGACATCCTTAGAAATGCACCATCATGGACTTGGAGAAAAGGGAGCAAGGGCATTAGCAATTGCACTTGTTGTAAGTTGTCTTGTGCGTCATCTTTCTCTCGACTTCTACATTTGTCCTCTGGCAATTTTCTTGTATAACAATTCATAAATAATAATCAATGGTTAAAAAAGAAGAATGCTTTTCACCTACAAAAAGTTGTTACACAACAAGAAATTCATTTGAAACTTTCTATAACCTGAGAAGAATTCTCCCCAAATAATTATTTTCATGGCAATAATTCTCTCAGAACTTCTAAAGGGGGTATAAATATTTAAGAATTCTTGAGACATATCGTTGGAAGCAAATGCTTAAGTTGAAGATGTTCTTTCCTTTAGACAAACACATTTGTGCTTCAAGTGAGCTTGGCAGACAATTCTCTTGGAGCTGCAGGAGTTAGCCATGTTTGTAATATGTTGAAGGAGAATTGCTACATCACCGATCTGGTTAGTTTTTTTGAGATATATAATTCTTTTAATTAATTTAAAACATTGTTACTGTTAAATGTACAGTATTATAGTCTCCAAATGTTCTGTCCAAAGAGAAGTAGCAAAAGAAGAAGTCACATGTGATGCAATAGTAGTTAAAATATATGAACTGAACTGTGTTGTTTTATGATTTTATTTATCCAAATACAGGATGTAAATTTTATTTATCACTAACTACCTAAAATATAAAATTGATTTATGACATCTATATATTTATAATATGCTCAAAATCAGTTTTTATTAGAGCAATTTCAGGTTTATAACAAAAATTATATTTAATACTAATTACAAAAATTATACAATATAATTATTACTAAATACAGATATATATACAATTGATTTACATAATTTGTTTTTAATGGGCTCAGCTACCAATTGTTTGCCAGATCTCACAAATGATTTTCAGGTACACACCACACTTAATNTCCAAATACAGGATGTAAATTTTATTTATCACTAACTACCTAAAATATAAAATTGATTTATGACATCTATATATTTATAATATGCTCAAAATCAGTTTTTATTAGAGCAATTTCAGGTTTATAACAAAAATTATATTTAATACTAATTACAAAAATTATACAATATAATTATTACTAAATACAGATATATATACAATTGATTTACATAATTTGTTTTTAATGGGCTCAGCTACCAATTGTTTGCCAGATCTCACAAATGATTTTCAGGTACACACCACACTTAATAATTTAAAAATACCGCACAATGACACATATTTTTGGAATCAGAAATTTGAGCAAAGTGACTCTAACTATTTGACATTGTCATTCTTTGGTAAGATTTAAGTTTTGATTGTATTTTGAAATTTTGGGTTTTGGGCATGAAGAAATTAGTGTTGTTGTTGTTATCACCACAAGCTACTAAATTTTAAAATTATAAGATCATGAAACCATAGTGCATAAGCGATTACATCATAAATGTAAATTTAATTGACAAATCATAATGAAAATTTAAGCTAAATGACCCCAAGTATTCAACCATCTCAATTTTTTCGGGGAGGGGGGAAATTTGAATTGATTTTGAATGATTGTTTTTTTTAAGTTTATTGTAAAAACCTTCATATGATCGTGAATAGACCACATACAGCTTGCATCCTACATTTTATTCTTTATGTTATCAAAATTCATTTGGATCTCGGGTTGATGCTAAGCACTTTACCCCCTGTATAGCCAGCCAACCAGGGGTCCCCATCATTATTTCACTGAAATCGGACAAGCTAAAACAGGGGGCTTGGTGAGTAGCATCCCCAACTGAATTTTAATAAGTAAATGTAAGTCACAGACTCTATACCTTCAAAACGAAAACACCTGTGCAACAGGGGCAGAGCTTTAGGAGTTCCCCATCATGTCTCAACTGCAGCACTACCCCTGTGACCCTGCCAAAAATCCTTTCTGGTCCATGAATTAACATCATTCTGTCTAACTCAGGGTATCTGTATTCTCACTCAATACATTGTTCATGTGACAACCTAAAACAATAACTGGAGAACGTTGGAGCATTGAAAGATACTTGAAGCAACTCAAGCACATTGGAGTGGTGCAATAAATTGCAGCATTGTCTTAAGAAGTCATATGCCCTCTTAATGAACACAGATACTTATGCATTGTTCTTGTGCTTTCAGTCTATTCACAATCATATGAAGGGGGTTGGGTGTATTATGGTTCTTGCATGTGATAATAAATGCTTAAAGTGTCCTCCCCAAGACTCCATGATACTGGCAATCCACGGATACCCTTCCTACCTTCCTATAGTCGTATCTTATGGTAAAATAGTATAACAATAAAGAGGGAAATGAAATCCTATGTCAAAATGTTAAGGCAACTATAATAAGCTAGTGATAAAAGGGTATAATTAAGGGGTTACCATTTCATTCAAATGCCAAACAGTTAGAGAAACCAACCAGTTTCCTGATTTGTTTTTTCTTTTGTTTTAAAGTTTTTTGGTTTTTTTTTCTAAAATTTTAATATTTTTTTGTTATTTTTTGTTTTTATATTATTTAGCTGAGCCCAGCATGTCTCCAGTTATTACTGGATGTATCTAGGAAGGAGATCCTTGATATCCTTCCCCTTTTCCAAACGCTTTTCTGCCTCAATCAATTTGTTTACTCCATCAATCACCTTCTGCACCAACTGGACTTCAGATTGGCCAAGACGATCAAGGTTTGAAATGTCGAATGTTCCACCAACGGCTGCAGTGTCGACTCCTCCTGTACCCCTCTTTTGGAGACGAAGGCTTTCAAGGAGGGCGTTGAATTTCGGGTGCTAGGAAAGATATTGAAATCCCATCAATATTTATGATCATTTATTCCTGTATTTAACATGTTATCAGTGCCTATCTTTGATTCAATCAGATGCCAGCGAATCACTAATCAAATGAAGCATCATTCATGCAATCGTAAAAGTTAATTATGATCGTTTCTAGCGTAGGATAATGATGATAATGTTATAAGGGAGTCTTTTACTGTGAAGCTACTGGCAATAGCAATTTTTATCATCGAAGAAGTCGCCATATCTTGCTTTGAAACTGTTTAGGGGGGAGCAGATATAATGATCGATGACATGCGTTCAATTTATCACGACTCTTTGTGAAAACACATTTTGTCTGAAAGTGGTTTTAGAAGGATGCTTGAAAGTCATCATCCTCTCGACTCTTTTAAATTGATTATTGATTAAAGAAATCAAACACGAACATACCTTGGCCAGTTTTGGCAATTTAACGTGAACACCCGCTCTTAGCCCAGTTCCCAAATTGGATGGACATGTTAAGATATAACCAAGATGTTTGCTCCACATGAAACTTTCGCCTTCTTTCATGATGTTTTGTTCGACTGATTTCAATCCATTGCAGAATCTCTCGAATACTTGTTTCATGTTGCCTCCCTTTTGCATTGAGATGACTCGGGTGTGGTCTTCTTCATTCACCCAGACTAAAAAGTTCTTTTTATTATTGTGGAAGATACCTCTTGCATCGGGCCAGTCACGTGCCATACCGGCACAGGTAAGCAA
Source organism: Aurelia aurita (assembly GCA_004194415.1). Lineage (NCBI taxonomy): Eukaryota > Metazoa > Cnidaria > Scyphozoa > Semaeostomeae > Ulmaridae > Aurelia > Aurelia aurita. The sequence continues at coordinate 215,768 of REGM01000108.1, read as the reverse complement.
TGGTGACACTGGCTTGTCAAAGAGGAAATGGTCATCGATCAAGCGATTTTGGTCCTTCTCTGACATTCCGTCCAAAGGGTAATAAGTTCCTTTAAGCTCGCCATTCAAATTGCTAAGTGCACTGGAAACGATTCTTTCTACCTCTCTTCGTTCTGCTCTGGTACAGTGGGGTGGCAGTGATAGGCCTCTTATGCAGCGACCTGTGCGACATCTTGTAGACAAGACATATTTTTCGTCGAAGTTGCCTCCTTTGATTTTTGATGCATCCAGATCGGTCTTATGCATATCGCTTTTCCTATAACCATTATGTCGTTCTTCCATGACTGGATCGAAGAGCTCCGCGAATGTTTCGTTGGTTTCTTCATCTCCAGCCACAAGACCGACGGTTGTAATGAAAGGATGTCCTGGGTTATCGACGCCAGTTTGAATGGCCATGTCCAAGGTGAAGCCAGTTGCTGTTGCCTGCAAAGAAAGCGGAATCGTTATTAGTTCATTATGTGTTTACCCCCTTCTCAATCAGTGCTAAAAAGAGTTCAAATCGTCACTTAGCAACTAAAGTAAGTCATAAGGGGGTTATGGCTTATCGTAAGCCTACAGAGGTTCCATGGCAACCTCTACTAGCCTCCTTCTGGAGCTGAGGGATGAAAACGCAACCGTCAGCGGTCACGAGGTCTCCCGGTCACCAGGTTGTCTGCAGCTGAGGGACGACGATTCATTCTTAACGCTAGCCGTCAGCGATCACCGGGTCTGATCCACCTTCCCTCGCGCCCCCTTACCCGTTGCTCTCGAGCTTCTTACCTTTTCCCTCAGCTTTGAGTAGATCTTTGGCGTGAGATATGTCGCCATGCAGTTGTTGTGCTTGGACAAGTCGGGGAAGTCGGACTTGGCGGGAAAGCGTGAGTACGCCTTTTTGACTTGCTCCCATTTGCTTTCGGCGGTGTTCGTCGTGGCGGCGAAGCCAATTCCTACGGCTGCGGCTCCTGCGGCTCCTGCAATCGTCTTGAGGGCTTTTGGGCCTATTTTATTGAAAAATGATGCCATGTCTTGGCCTCACTCTCCTGAACTCTAGAGTGCAATCTCGCGAGTGAGGCGAAAAGGCAATTGATTCCTTTTTTATTTGTATTTCTTTAATCATACGTTTTCGTTTGACTTGATGCAAGAACTATTTTTCCTTATTTATCTGTCGTCATAATTTATAGACCATGTTCCTTTGCGAGTTTGCCAATCTTCCATATTTAGAATGGGGCCCGTCATAATTTCCCTTTGCTATGACGTTTTATAAGCTTTTCCCATCGTGATTATTTGTCGCTTTTGGCCTAAGAAAAGATTCAGAATATCCATTGCAAAAATATGAAACTACAGTGATAAACTTCACCTCTTTACCTTACCCTATCAACTAGGACCTGACTAAGAATACAGTATACCATTAAGTCTTGAAGACTGAAGAGTTGTTTTGTGACAGCAAAGTCGTTACCTTCCCTCTCGTATTTAATTTAGAAATATATGATTGCAAAGACACAAATTTTCTTATCAACATGTCGAAGTTACAATTCTTTTTTTATTGTAAATAGTTCTATTCCAACCCAAAAAAAACGATTTTTATATCGAAACCCTTCCATAGCCGCAACCTGCGTTCGAAGTCTCGAAAAATATTCCATTTCTTTTCAGAACGCGCAACAAGTCAGGGTTTCGTCCAGTTTCGTCTTCATCTCGAAATGTTTGATATTTGTTTCAACTGAAATGTTTAAATATAAAACACAAACTTGTTGATCGTTGCAACGCGATTATGTTATGAACGTGATTACGTAGAATATTATAGATAACATAACAAGCAGAATTCTAATATCCTCATTTTAACTCAACTTTGTTTTTAACTTTTTGTATCATAGGATTTATCTGAGAACAAGATTGGAATTGAAGGTGTCGCGGCGATTGCAGATGTTTTGTTGAATACGAACAACCTCAAAAGATTAGTTCTGCAAGGTAGGATAGTTTATTCATTACTTTTTTGGAAGATAAATTCATTTCTGATTGATGAAGTTGTCTAGGTTTAGAAAGAAGAGCTGATCCTTGTTTACGAGTCAAAATATGAAAATTAAAGCGCTGGCTTCAGTTACCTCAAATCATGGGAACACTCTAACCAATTCTTTATTTTTTGGCATAGTTTTAGATTCAAAATATATCGCGGTTTCATTAGGCCCTAAACATGAAATTCTTGGTTGTACAGAAAATGCCTCATCATGTGGAGTCTTTCCAATTCCATCTTCAAGCTGAAATCATGGTAAAAATCCTGTACTGTGTTTAAATCTTTCAAACTAAAACCCTAGCCATTGCTTTCAATGACCAATAAAATAAGTTTTGAACATTGACGTAAATTTTGTTTCAACAACTTCGCGGTCTAATTTTCCTTCAAGTAGCGGTCATTGAAAACTATGTATATGGAGGGCCAGCGAGCCCTCCTAGGAGAGATCTCGGTGTTTCCCATATAAACGCATTCAAAAGGGCTAGCCCTCCTAGGGGCCCCATTACACGAGCCTGGGGGCGGCTTCAACCCGCTACAGAGGGTCAGCCCATCTGCCGTCAAATCACTTCAAGCGTTTACACGAACCCAGTAGCCAGCCCGGGTCAACCTGTCTAGGTGGATAACCCTTATCGAGGGTAGGGTTGATCCATTGAAGCGAGTTGGCTTTTGGCTAGAGTACAGTTTGGCGGATGGCATTCGAATTAAGTTAAGTTAGCGCAAGTTAGGGTTAGGGCTTTGTTTGGTCCAATATCAGCCAGAGGAGTATAACATTTAGCACAGCCTGCTAAAGTCCACTGGTTCCCTCGGGGTGCATACTACCCGGGTTCGTGTGAAGGGGCCGTAGGAGAGCTGGCAGAAACAATGCAATTAATGCAGAACAATAAGATTCGAAGAGTTGGCGCCATCATGTCTGGCCCTCCTAGAAGGGGTAGCCCTCTTGATAGGGATCATTTAAACGCAAGATGAAATGCAGTCCTCTTTAGCTTGGTTCACGCTGGAGAAAAGACGCAGTAGAATTGGGATAACGAATTTTCTAAACTCGTATTAAACGCTTTTTTGGTGAATCATCACTTCCAAATCGAATAAGAACTGTTTGATTCCAGCCAAATAAAATCTGAGGCGCCCACAAAATCTCGAAATCGAAGGAAAAATAATTTCGACGGACGCGCTTTTCTGTCCCAATTTCAAGGCATTTCTTGGGCGATTTTACTCTAGTGTGAACCAAGTTAGCTAGCCCTTCTGGAAGGGCTGGGCCTCCTCTTATAAACAGCACTGCGTATTTTCCCTCTCATCCGCATACGAATGCGTTAATATAAGTCGTATACATTTATTATGCCTTCATTTCTAGCAACGTTAATTTTCCATATCAAGGTTTTTATTATCATTATTCCTTGGTACCATTCCCATCGTTCCGTAAACGCTTTGAACAATTTGACCAACTTTTCAAAGATTTAAACAAAATTGAAATCATCTGCTCATCTGCTCAACCGTTATAGCTACGTCAGTCGTACTTCAATATTTGCGTTGGTCTTATTGTGTACAAATTTTCTTGCATAAGACCTGTACAATTGTGAATAAATATGTAGTCCGTCTTAAAATTATTTTTTGTGGTTCTTTATGCTAATTTCTCAGTTCCTCTTGCCACAGTTTGTTTTTCGTAGCTATCATTTTGTTTTTACTAATGTTGCTAGGTAACTTGCTATCGTCTCGTAGTTGAACCCCGACCTTTTTTTGCGTCAAATCAATTGATTGCGTCAAATCAAGCAAATTTCGTAGATGTTCTTAAGAGCTTCTGCGGTGGAGAATTCGGGTGAATCCCGTACTCTTGAAGCAAGGGTACGTAAATATGCTCATAAATAAATATGCTGATATGCTCATATTACTTAACAATAACTTTTTTAACGGTATAGCAGTTTTAGTTCTTATATTTAAAGGCTCTTAGGCAACCGGCATGCATTGCAGCCCTATTTGTAAAGGTGGCCTAATTTCATACTGCATGAAAATCAACGAAAAACAAAGCAACCGATCGCAATGCTTGCCGGTTACCCAAGAGCCTTTAAGGATATCTTAGAATATTTTATCATTGATTGATTGATTGATTGATTGATTGATTGATTCCGCAAACGTCTTTTACTAGAACAGCCTGGTTTTGTTGCAGTTCGTCTCAATATTTAACTTATGATCAGCGGATATCATCATTTTTTATTTTTATAAATTACAGGAAATGAACTGGACGCAAAAGCAGCTTCTATATTAGCTGAAGGCATTATGGTGAGAATATGAATTTACGTAATCTGTCTTTTCCATCCTCCTATGTCACTTATGTGTATTGTCCTACCGGTATGTTAAGTTAAGTGAAATTATGCGAAGGTGATATTTGCTCATCTACAATCATAACCGGTTAATCTCCAGGAAATGGAAATCTAATGAAGCTACATTGTGAAACATAGTTCTCATCATACTCAACAATAATTATTGAATTGAGAGTTCTTACAATGATGACCCTTTGCAACTTAAAATGAAGAACGATCGGTAAAATTAAAACATTGAAACATAAAACAAGTAAGGTAAGATGTAAATAGACACTTCACCAAATTTGTCCGAAATTTCTGAATTCCGTGAAGAAAATATCCGAAAGTTTTGTTGCTCGAAAATGTTTTGTCCAAAATTTATTCGTCCGAAATTTTTGCTCTGAAGGTGGGATATTTGGATTCCAGGATTTTGGAGTTAAATGAAATCCACGTTTGGATGTAAACCGTAGCACTAAATTTCTTGGATGAGTCTTTCAAATGGGGTGTGAGAATATGACGTAAACCTTTTCAGTGCGTACATAAAGCGACAAGAACCTTGAACAGACAGGAAATGGTGACAAATATCTAACCTGATGACGTGCTACAGGCAGACATAATGATATTACAATTAGTAAGACAATATAAAGAATTAAGTTGTAACATATTTCAATGGATAGTACAGATGTGAATCTAACGAAGAAGCAGTTTTGCGTTCACATTCTGCCCGNTAGCAGCACAGCAGCCAACAAAGCAATCGTACGAAGAGAACGACAGACTGATTACCTCAGTCCCAGTTTCGCTTCGTTTATTGAATTGGATGAAGGCACTACGCTGCAACTGGGGAACTTCAGGGGCGTTCAGGGGTACATTTCCTTCAAGTTTTGCTTTGTTTTGCGTTGCTACGTGGTTGCTAGGGTTAATTGGAACCTAGTGCCTTACAACAATTGGCATTTATGCTATTTAGCGTCCTTGCAACCAAAAAGCAGACTAACATTTCAAAATCTACGGTAGTTAATTGATCAAAATTGTAATTCTTCAAAAATTGGGAAATTTTACAATCTAGTGCCATAATACAGAATAGAGAGCGGGTTTGCGACTCAGAAGGGAGGGGTTTATTAGAGAGGGGGACTAAACTAAATAGAGCTTTTACGGTACATGAAAACAAATGTTAAATGATCTCCTGGAATGACAAAATCTGAGGCTTTTCATTTGCAAAGAGGCAGGCATTTCCACTACAATGCTTGCACCATAGCAATTCGTGCTTCTTTCCTAATCCGTTTTGTGTTGGGAATGGGTGCCATTAACATTCCCAAAGTTATTTCTATGTCTTTAATGACTTTTGAGATTTCCCCACATCTGGCAATTACTACTGTTACAATAAACATTGGAAACAGATATGTTATGAAAAGGTTCCGTGCTAAATAATTTTGCAGTCCCAACTCGCAAAGAGCATGGAGGGGCTAGCTTCAAGTTCTGAAATCGAAGAGATGAAACACGACATTGGTGGTATCACTACATCATTGCTACTTCTTGAATCGCCAAGCAAAGCAGAGAGGTAAAGTTTGCTACTAGCTAATGATTTTTTCTTACAACTGCTCTATTTTATGAGAAGCCTTCAGAAGGCCTCTTAGGCTTTGATGATTGCAGCTTAAACGTTATTTAAGATTTGTCTTCTATGATTATGTTGGTCATGATTTGATATATATAATTGTGCATTTGTTGTGGCATCCAGAAGGTATTTCTTTTCAGCGATGATTGTACTGGTATTCTCTTCCGTTGGAGCGAAACTTCTGCGCCGCCATTGCAAAACAAACTCACGAAGGATTGGAATGGGCATTCCCCTGGGGTCCGGTCCGTTGGGGTCTTGGTCCTATGGGTCCTAGGTCTGGTTATTCCGTTATGCCGTTTATAAAGGCATAAACAACAGGAAAACACTGATTAAGTTTCGGTTCAACAACTAGGCTATACCTGTGGTATTTATTGCATTGGTGTATGGTTGAATTTCAAGTGTCATTATTGATTAGATTTGCCGCATATTTGAGTTTCATATTTTCGTTTGTGTTTCTCATCCATAATGCTGTTCTTTGGTGCGACATTTTTTAGGCGAATACGTCATTGAAGATTCTTGATTTGAGTCGAAATTGGCTCGATGAACAAGCAGGGCTTCATCTTGGACCAGCGATTGCTGCAAATGAATGGTTGGAGAATTTGGATTTAAGCTGGAATCATTTAAGACACAAAGGGGCTTACTCTGTTGCGCTTTCGTTAAAAGTTAGTATGCCATTTAAATTTCTTGGTTTGATACTTGTTGGTGTTTAATATACTGGACTGATAGAGCATTCCAACTGTAGTAAGGTCGTTTTGTGGTAAAGAACTTGAACGTCCCGTTGAGTAAAGGAGGCATGTACTAAATATTTCTGCCTGAGACTGGTCAGTCGAAAATGTCATCATTGTCACACGAAAGCGAAACTATGTAGCAAATAGTTCCGTTCGTTATTCAATGCAACTATTCTGTAGCTTGGAAAACAGCAACAATGAAACTTTACCTCAATATGGCTCTTGACGATTGAAATTACTGTAAATCTATTTATGTGGATTTTACGTCAACCATAATGCAATTGGAGGCTTTAAAATTCGCTATTTACTTTGTTCTATCAATTTTATAGGATTCATGTCTATCATTTACTCTATATCAGCTAATTTTACTGTCTCTTTCGGCTTTCTATTCGTTCTTCAGTGATGGGCAGATGATGCATTTGCCAAGATTTAATAATTTACTGGTATTATTGTGTTGCAGGAAAACAGCACATTAAAGGTTTTGAATCTTGCATGGAATGGCTTTGGTAATGATGGTGCACTTGCTATTGGTGATGCTTTGAAAGAAAATAATGCATTGTTAGATTTAGACCTGAGGTTTGTTGAATACCATTTTATTGCTTTCTTTCTTTCTATCTTTCCTTCTTTCTTCCCTTCTTTCTGAAACCATTTTTTCGCCGCTAAACCTAATCAGTATTATGAAGGAGAGAAGACTACTTTATTTTCTTTATTGCGCAAAAGAGATTTTCATAGTCTGTCATTGTCAACTTCCAGAAATGTGTTAGATCAGACGATTCAAGTCAATATTTCGTTCACTTACAGAATACATTTGGTGTAAATCTTGGAGATGCACTCGTTTCTAATGTCAAATTAGCTCCAGATCCTTTTCGATGCCTTCTTAAAATCCTCGGGTTTGAATGTAAGAAGATATAAAAGATGAAAAAAAGGAAGATGTAAGCAAAATAGAAATTATGCTCAAACAAGACATAAAATCTTGTTTAACAAAACAAACAGAAATTTCTATTGAAATACAGCTTTCAATTCATTTGCTGCAATATCAAGATTGACATCTTTAATTATTGTCTGAATTTTGTTCCATGTTGATTTTGTGTGTACCTCTCTTTTGCAGTAACAATCGAATAACATTGGAAGGTGCTGCACATTTAAACAAAGGCTTACTTCAAAATGAAACGCTTCAAATCTTACGAATTGGACAGAACCCAATGCAAAGTCAAGGCGCATATCTCATCCTTATGGCTATCAAAAACAATACGAATATTGCCTTGATTGAAATCGAGTTAACGGTAAATGACGTAACAATTTTTATTCATATTGTCATTGTCGTGACTTTTATTCTTCTTGGTATCAAAATTAACATGTAGCGAAATGCATTGCAATGTTTCAATTTGCATAAGAATATGTTGTAAAATCTTCTTGGTACAAGAAAAGTACGGTTTGCTCGTTCTGGCAGAACCTTGATATAGAAATCGGTAACATTGTGCCTATTGTAGTAGAATAGCAATTTTTGTGATTAATTATCGATGAATAGAAAGTATGATGATCAGTACGTTCAACTTTATAGAGAAGTATTTGTCATATTGCTAAAAAGTCAATGATGCTGAGCCGTTCCCATGTAAATTCATTTCTTCACGTACCTTATAGATAAAAATACCGTGCCCTTCTATTTTCCCTGCTGCTTTCAATTTCCACTCTTTAGCACAGCACAATTGGAGCTGATCTTGTCTTGTGATATGATTCCATTTTTCATTGCAGGGAATTCAAGTGAACGAAGACTTCTACAGTTTACTTCGAGAACTTTCCGATTTGCATCCAAAATTAAACGTAATGCATGGCGGAGCCGGAGGGGCTCCTGGGAAGGCTGATGCAAGACCGAAACCAATGAAAGTATTAAAAGATTACGTGAAAAATAATCGAATGCGTTTGTTCGATTTCTTCAGCATGATGGACAAAGATAAGAGCATGAGTATAACAATAACTGAATTTGCAAATGGATTGAAAGAAACTGGAATACCTTTAACAGGTGATGAGCTTCTTGAATTGGTTCAAAAACTGGATAAAGATAGCGATGGAGAAATTAATTACAGGTTCGTTTTTTCTTCTTGCGTCTTTTCTTCTTGTTTCCTTTTACATATCTCACTAGATGCTCTTCGTGCCTTCTCATTTTCTTTCTGCATATCAAATGGTTTTCATTCAGTGCTGAAATTTCAAGCATTGCAGCCCATATCACTGCAGATCCCTATCAAAAGATGAGAGAGTTGGGTGCATAAAACCATATTTAATCTTTCGGCTTTTTTCCTGACGTGTCTTGCTTTAATGAGTGTCAAAGGGACAGTTTTCAGTGTGTCAAAATATGGTTCCAATCTTCGAGGCTTTTTTCGGGTTTACGCCACCAAAAGACACTTCAAGAACGGGAGAGTTTAGTAGGAAAGGTGCAGAAGATCAAATGTGTTGATGTTTTGTTCCAATTACTGCAGGTTTTATGTTAGATGAAATGAAGGAAGGTATAAATAGTTTCGAAGATTCTCTGTTATACCCTATTCACACTGACACAGTTAAACCAGCTTGATCTAAACCAGGTTAAATTTCAACCAATCAAATGCATACGATTTGCGGAATTGACCAATTAGAACGCAACATTCTATAACCTGGTTTCGTTTAAGCTGGTTTACTTACAAGTGTGAATAGGGTATTAGATTCGAAAGAGAAACGAGGACCTGTAGTTTTGTGTTTGCATTCTTTTTGCGAATCCTTTAAATGTATGGAAAGATAAAAAAAGACTGACAAATTGACAGAACCACATTTCCAGAAATTGGCCAAGGTTCTTTTCTGCAGTTTCCCGTGATACATAGACTCGAAAGGGCAAAGTGATGACCAGCACATTTTTCGTTAAACATAATTTGGCTACAAGACCCAGTCGTAGTCATTGCTTTATGCCAAGGTTATGATTCTGTATTTCCTATGTCGATATGTCCATGATACACATTGGAGAGTAGCACAGCAATAAACGCTCGCTAGTGTAGTCCTTGAGCTAACCCAATCAGAGCTATTGCTTTATGGACAGTACAAGCCTTGCGCATACTAAGCACTAGAGAAATGTTTTAATTTCGTAAGAGAATGTGTTTGAAATTTTTACAGTCTTTCATACCACCCAAAAATTCATATCAGAATGTGAATAAATCTTGTGAATCGTTGTAAATTCTGAAGAATTCTTGAAAATTCTTCTCATTTTAATGTGGGCAGGGCCTGCACTGTATGATACATAAACTCCAAAGGACACCGTGGAGTGCAACATAATACAGTAATTGAAACGCAACGTTACCTGGTGTAATCTTTAAAGAATTATGCAGAACAAGAACCATTCACAATCATTTCTATGATTACAGGTTTTTATTATCAATGCGGGTTTCATCCACTCATCGGGTTATCATGCATAATTTATGCGCCATTATAAAGTCGTTGAACCTTATCTTATTCATGATTTCTATGGCTATGCCTGGAAGTCAGGTTGACGCCCAATCGATCCTAGGCAGCAAGCTAAAGCTTTGTTTGAAATAGGCCAATCAGAGATGCCGATAAACATATCACTAAAAGCAGTATTCTTGGCCTTGCCAGAGCCTTCAGTGGGATTCCTCATTAGCTAATGTAAAACAGATTCACCGGTAGATCTTGTTTGATAATAGGTCTTTTAGCTATTCTAAAAAGCGTCTGGATCTAGCGACAAGTTTTCTAAATTTTGTAGAAATTTGATGAAGTCTACAAATAGTGGTAGACGCTCTCAGTCGAGCCTTTCTAGTCTATTCGAAACCCCTTTTCAGAAAAGCGAAATGGTCTTTTGCTCAGAGTCAGGAAAACATTGCAGTCACACGGTCACTGAAAGATTTTTTTAGGAAGGTTTCTAGAAACAAATGAAAACTTATGCCATGCCCTAAACACACATTTGCTATTCAAAATATGACGAAAGTTTCAGCAAAAACAGGGTTTTGTCCAGAGGAAGGTTGAGCATTTTACTGGACTCTGCTCTTGGTTAAGCCAATATCAAACGAAGACTTTTTTCCAAATGTTTACATTACCTGGTATATTTTTCACATTTTGAAGATTTGACCAGTGTTAATGACTTTTAATTTTGTACAACTGCTACCTTTAATAGCATATTTTGATATTTTTACAGTGAATTTGTTCTTGGCTCAATTGAACAGCAAATGGAAGAAAGAAAAGATACGTTGAAAACAAAAGCGAGAGAAGAACGAGAACGAAGGATTCTGACTCCGGATCTTCTGAATGCTGAACGATCGCCGAAGACTAGTTTAACATCGTCAAGACCACCTTCTGCTTCAAAGCTGTTTATCTGAATTGTTTATCCTAATCACAGGTCAGTTTATCTCATTCCATTTCGTAGCATGTTCATCAGACGCACGCATTTTCAACTGGAAATGATTTAGGATCAATGAGTCTAGAAATTGAACTGGGGTTACTTTGTCTATTCCAGTCAGTCGCGTCTATTCAGTTCATGCCCATGGTAACCAGACCTCGTTTTCATTCAAATAGGATAAAGTTCAGTGAACGGAAATTGTGATATATATCATTTCTATATATACCGTTTGACTGCTTAATCATGTAACCATAGTAACACTTATTTTTGTAATAGGCTGAAACTGAAATTGATGGAGTCTAATGTTACAGTCCTTGGAAAGGGATGATATACGATAACCAAGGTTGATTTCAATACGTTTTGTACTTGTAAGGAATATGTAAGATTGACTAGCAAGTAGGCACGACTAGACAGTTATAAAGATGACTTGTTGCTAAGGTTCAACGGAACGATCTAGTCTAAACATAGCACAAAAGAACGGCACGCGCCACTTCTGTTCCTATTGTTTTCATCGATAGAAAACATCAAATACAATAGGTTCTATTTACATGGACCCAGTCCCCCTAGCTAAGTTGCCTTTTAACCCCGTTGATTTACTTTAATGCATAGACACAGGCACAGTTTGTCTAGGTTTGGAGTTGCAGCATTCTGTTGTTAAAATCAAAGCGCAGAATTTAATTTTAAATTGTTTGCATTACATTTATTCGAGTACCATAACAATTCGACCATTCCAAATAGTCGGCAGAAGGCCATTCCAAATAGTCGGTAGAAGGCCGGGATTTTCTGATTCCAAATAGTCGGCAGAAGGCCGAAGGGAGAAGGCAGAAGGCCGGGATTTTCTGATTTAGTGAAACTTAAATTAATTCAAAATATTATCTTCTTTTGAAGCAATTCCATCATCATAAAGTTTTCCGTCTTTTTGTGATCCAATAGGCCATTTAATTTCATAGGTGGTTTATTAGACCTTCAAGGCGCTTTTACTCATAACATATACATTTTGAATCATAAATAAATTATTTCATTAAAATACAAATAATGAAATCTAATTGCACAAGGTTGACGGGAAAACATGGAGATATTTTAACAAACTTTTTCCGTAATTTGGTTGGTAACAACAATCGTTATTAAATTCTTACTTCTTAAACATCGCATCTTTTTTACGTGCGGTATCCCTTTACAACGCTCAGCAGCAGAATTTGTCGACTACGTAGCACGTTTCAACCAGCAGTCCTTTACGTCTCATGGTAAATCAACCAATCAAATCAATCGAAATTCTTTGAGACGCAAAGGATCATGGCAAAAAGTTCCCTGACACCATCTTTAAGGCAATCGTCGATCGTATTTGCTTGTTTATTCCAGGAAAGCAGAGGAAAAGGCAGAGTTGGGCATCAACGGGAACAGTAGTCTTGTTCTGTAGACTTAGAAATGGTGGGTACGGTGTACAGTAAGGTGTAGAGTTGAATATAGAGGGAGAGTCAAGTGTAGAAATGGTATTCGTTTAAGGTATTGGGTACAGTGTCCAGTTAGGTGTAGAGTTAAGTATAGCGGTAGGATCAAGTGTTGTAGGGGTGTCACGGCTGTTTGCAGGGTCAGTTTTATAACGGCAAATAATACGTAGTTGGCTGTTCCTTGTAGTGTAGACTTTGGCATTTCATCAAATAAACCTGCATGTTGATATCAGTGATTTTCTACTCATTCCAAACTCCAGGCTTGGATCCTACAATACGTGCTCCGGACTCAAAGGACACCCCTGGCTTCAATCCCTTGTATGTTGTATCCAGTCGTGAAGCTTAGCTCTTGGCTTCAATCGTTAACCGCAAAAAACTAACTATGACTCACTGCATCAAGCCTCGTTCTCATGCAAGACTCCACAGAGTGAATGAATGCGAGTATTGTCGTAAGTGTAAAGTAAATCCAATTTGTATCGGATATGTAGATTAATTTATTTCCGAACTAATAAACGAAATACAATTAAGACGAATAAACTGAATAAAGAACACAAAGGTAGCTATATTAACACGATTTCTGTTCATCCTTGTTGTTCGTAAATGGATAAATTTCAAGCTAAAATCGTCTACTCTGCCAATCCAATTTACGAACGAAAAAGATTAAATTCCCTCATGCTGTTACTGCCCGATCAAAGAAATTTAACTATGGGGGTTTTATTAGGCTCTACTTTTGGGTATCTGGAGGTATCCAAATCCTACAATTTTTGTTCTTCACAGTTTCATTGCTTCCAAGATGCAACTTCCCTGATGAGATCTGAGGAAAAGATAGGCCTTGCAAGTTTCATTTACCTTGCTTTAGGTCGATGTCTTAGTACTCGGCATTTTTGCTTTTGGCATACTTTAGGCCCAGTCAAAGACGAAATGAATTTGGCCTGCATCAAATCAAATGGTTCATGTTCTCAAATGAAGTCCCTTTATTTGGGAAGTTGGAAAGAGTCCAGGACCTCTTGCATTCATCTGTTTATCATATTTTTAATAATTGGCGTGCATAATGGCTCACATCCGATCTTTCATCTCGTTTGCCCTCCCTCTTGTGTTGTATGTCGCTGTGTGGTCAGCCTATCACAGCTAAGAATTGTTACGAGAAGAAGCGTGATTTCATTTGATTAAAGTTTAGCCTCGCATGCACGTAGAAAAGGAAATTGTTCGTGCATAGTAGAATAAAGATTGGGAATCTCTTGGTTATTGGATTAGAATAGAATAGGATATACGTGACTTATAATTCAGGTCTTAAACCCTCTCTAATCTCAAATGTTACATCTCATATTTATCTTTAACTTACCACCCGTATCAAGTAAATAGTAGGATAAAGAGCTTTAGTTAACATTCCAAATTGCTGCACTTGCTTGCAAAAATGTTCCTTCTAACACACTTTGTTGCTATTTGCTAAGGAGACAATGCAGGGAATCAAACGACTCACCTCATTCTCAACCTCATTTCCATACCACCCCATCCATGGCCTAATTTCTTCAGATAACTTCCCTTATTGTTGGTTACTCTGACTACCACTGTTTTATGTCAGAAAGATTATACTAATAACATTGTAAATAATTCTACCCGTAAAATGTTAGTAAATATACATTAGTAGAGGCTGCCATTTTATCCAGATATAGTAACTCTGATCGGCCCCTATTCACTCAATCACACAATCATCCATATAATCATGATACAATCATTCGATCATCGCTGCCCATTGCTATCCATATCTGATTTTTATTGCTTGTTGTATCAAGGTAATGAAATATTCATTAGATATATCGTATATATACATGGAACTATAGGGGGATGCATTGAGTAGCGGAACTATTGGCTGAATATTTTTCATTTGGCACTGGTCACACCAAGTCGTAGAATAAGGTTCGAAAGAGAAAGAGTGAGAATATCAACTTTGCATTATTAAAATTTACGCAACTGATTAATAATGGTGGCCAGTGTCATATAAAAATAGTCTGCAAACCAAATGATTCTTTACGCAGTGCTTTTCCAGTTTTCCTATTAGAAGACTTTCAACGTAGAAACAACTCCAAATTGCTGTTATATATTCATTCTTCGTGTAGTTATTTGAATAAGATTTAGTTTTGTATTTAGCAGTTTATTGAGATGATTTTATACTGTTAACGTGAATTCTCATTTATCTAGTTTTTCATCAATTATCCTTGCTCTGCTATGCCTGAGGGGCATCCATAACGTACGCAAAACTCTTCTGATTTTCAGACCCCCTTCAATCCCTTGTACGCTTTTTGAACCTCGTTTTAAACAGGGAGAATAGGCGAGTTTATCTGGGGCGTACGCTTTTGGCCGGACCCCCTCCCCCGCCAGTGCGTACGTACTATATGGATGCCCCCTCCGTCTCATATGCTTAAATGTTGGATTGGCCTAAAACTGAACACTTGAGGCATTTTACTTCACGCTGACCAGATAAGGCTAGCAGCCAGGACTATAGTAAATTTTGCGGTAGCGAAAACAGGGCTCAGGAGATGATTTTATCACAACTTTATACACTTTAGGCAATATATGAATTTATTTAAACACAATACATGCATAGGAGGCCAATCAGGGCATGTTGAGATAAGAGTTTTTCTCACACAGCTTACCCAATTTTCGAAATATTTATCCTACCCTCAAATTTTGTAATTGAATGATTCGGTATTATGTTGACAACTGTTACAGTACTACAGTTGTTATGTCTTTGAAATATCTTTCAAAATCACCCAAACCATGTTTTCTATCATATCGTGTGTATTGATAACGGCGAAGATACATTGGTGACCAAAATTGATATCTCGGGATTGGACTCTTGAACGTGCTTAAACAGGAACGCCGGAGAGGGGGGCGCGGGGGAGCGACCACCCCTCCTGCTCTCTCGAAAATGGCCTAAATATGTTATTTTCCTATTGTTTTGCCCTCAAATTTGCAGTTTTGCCCCCCTAAAAATGTGCACCGTCCAGTGTCCCTGTGCTTAAACAACAGTTCGCTACGGATTTCAGGTTGCTTACACGTGAATTTTGGATTGTTTCCTTTTTTCAGTTTCTCTGAAATTTGGCTGAAATGCTGTGAGCTAAATGGGTTGGGTTGGATCACGTTAGGGCAAGTCCACACACAGAATACTATTCAATTATAAAAGAGGCTGAACTGTGGTTACTTTGGTCAGCGGAACATGTCGAGGAATTGAGTAAGTCAGAACTATTGTTCCATTCTTCTTTCCCATACACTGCTGATCTTCACTTTCAGAAGGTAAACGAAAGTATATGACAAATTGAAGAGAGCCAAGTGGGATTAGCCTGCGTGCAGACTCGAGGAGCGGGGGAGGAGCACTAACCCTTTCATTTAGACCGAGTCTGCACGCAGGCCAAGTGGGATTCAAACCCACGATTCTACGTCAATGCTCTAATTAACTGAACTAAATCTCCTCTGTTTCATCTATGGTTTCATGTCATAGCATAGAGATATAGTAATTGCTCATACAGTTCATCTCCTTTGTTAGTAGTTTTAGAAAGTGCTGAAAATTGAAGAATCAACTTGTTTGAATCGAAATAAATCTAGCGAGTTTCGAACTCGGATTCGAACTTCATTCGAACTCGTGACTCCTGGCCGCAAATCCACCCCATTCCCCAGTAACTCCATAGACTTTTTAGCTAATATGGTAAAGAGATTCGGATGCAAAAAAAACGAGAAGAATATTTAGCACACTGAGACCTTTCTGTCGTGTCGTATGGCGCCATCAGAGTATGACTTTAAAACAAAACTAAATGAAATTTTTGCTATGTATTCTACGAAAAAGTCTGGATCGAGCGATATTTTTATGCATTTTGCCTCGGAAAAAGTAAAGTTAACATCATGCGTGAATCTCTTGATAACATGTTGTGACAGCGTATGTCAGTCTCTGACTATGCTCTGACATGGCACCCAGAAGAAGAAGAAATCCGACGAATTTTTGAATGTGCACAACAGTGGTAGAAACTATAAAAATGCAAAAAAAGATTATATCGCTCGATCCAGACTCTTTTGCAGCACAGCTAAACTAACTTTTTCTAACTTTGGACCGACAATCAACCGTTTGTAAAATGGAACCTGAAGCAAACTCAGGCGAGGTCGAGAGTTCGAAAGTTCGAGAGGTCGAGAGTTCGAAATACATTTATCGTTGGCTCAAATTGTCATAAGATAGTTGTCGGTAGTTGTCCACTATTTTTTGGCACTACAGTGTCACCGTATCTCATCCCTTGCGTGATTCCACTCCAGTTGCCATGCGCCCATCACGCCATTTGGTTGTTTAGTGACAAGTTGTATTTTGTAATTATCACCCTTCTTTTGTTTAAAACCTGTTGTTTTTACCGCATCATTAAAGTCCAGTTATTACATGTGGTGTCACATAATCTCGATTGCTATTGTACATAAAGTTGAATAACCATGACGTTTGGTATTCAAACCCTAATTGCTTTTCAAATTACAATACCCCAGGCCCCTGAACGATTAAATGAGTTTTATGGAACCTCCGAATATATCAGTTTGTAAAAATAAATGATTGACTGCTGAAAATGAGTTAAGAAATAGCTTGATGCTAAAATTATATGCTTGAAAAAGAGGTTTCTGGAAGCCTAGAATGTCCTATACCTATAACATACAGTATGTAAGTTTGTAAAATATATGATTTAATAGTGAAAATAGCATTTGAGAGTTTGATGGTGTTGAAACGAAATTAAAGAGAAAGCTGTGTGGAGCCACCTGGTGAATATGAATGACAGTGGAAGTGATCTGGAAAACAATAAGAGGCGGTATGGGTCTCCTTGTTCAATTTCTCACATGTCAATCTTGGGCCTTTGAGAAGCCGCCACACTGCAGCCATTCAATTAGGGCAGGTCTCATCGAGAACAACACGCGTTTTCGAACTGCTCGATTTCACTGTTTAGACAACATATAGTTCATCAAGTGAGCTTAAATTGTCCATTAAAACATGGAGAAGAAAGTGGTGTCGAAGAAGAAACCGAAGGCCGTCGTAAAACGCGAAGAAGCTTCGATAAAAGATGGCGAGAAGGAAGGTGCTGATGGCCAGACACGGGGCGAGACAGTGGAGGAGAGAGAGAATTCTCAACAGATCAAGTCAAAGCCGAAAAGCCGAAAAAGAAGGAATTCTCACGAAGAAGACATAATAGATGGCTTTCTTATGGTATCCTATGCAAGTTTAGAAGACCTTGAGGTTTGTTATTTTGTTTATTACTGAGTAATGTAAATGTCGGCTCGCTCGCTCGGCTGGACCCAAAGCTAAGAAGTTTAAGGGCCGTTATCGTTATCTTGAGTTTGTTGAATTTCTCAACCTTGCTTTAACTCTCAGCTTTGCGAGTGAACGTGATGATTTTGAAATGAAGGGCTGTCGGTTATATGGTGATGAAATTCACTCAGATCTGAATGTTGCGTTCATAAAGAGAACAGAAGACTATGTATTTGATTTACATCCACATGAGAATATAAATTAGGTCGTCGAGAACAAATATCGTGAGGTTGAATTCCGTGATCCTGTGACTCGCCATCTTCAATTTTCGCTCTTATATAAACCAAACAAACCAAATGTATTTCGTTATTTTGTTGATTTGTATTAAAATGCCCACATTATGGAACTGTTTCTCTGGTTGTATAAAATTAATTTCTTACTTTGATTGACACTACACTGGTAACTCGATCGAGGTGAAGTTGCTAGACAGAGCTCTTGGGGCTCTTTCCCCTTCAAATTTGCCCCCATCTGAAGTATTATACAAAGAAATAGCAACCTAGGTCAGAGATATAATTCTTATCGTATTGTGGAGAGGGAGGGGTGCAGATATGCGTTCAACACCAGTTGATGTTTGAACATACCCGTTTAGAATTGTTAATACCACCGACTTTGAAATAAATTATTTGTTTGCATTGTTTCGAGCTGTTGGACAACCCATTGTGGTAGCTTATGAAATATTTTCCTCATGTTAGTTTGCCCCAGTGTATTATGTAGCCCTAGCCCCTACATATTATGTAACCCTTGCTTATGTACAATAGCCACAAATGAGCCACTCACTCGAATGACTAGAAACCTCAAGAACACCTTTCGTGACAGTTGTCATGTAATGTTTTAACTGTTGGATCCTCTCTGACCCAGTTGATTGGTGAAACCTGAAAATGCTAGGTATACTGATAACGAAAATGCCAGAAAACTCTGAGAAACGACGATCTCAAGTGGCAATCACGAATTCAAGACTTCTGCGACTCGAATTTGTTGATCCAAGTTAAATAGTACCCACTTCCACTTCGTTCATCTAACGATTAATACTTCAGACATGAAATGCTCAAAAGACTCATTTTCAATCCCCTAGGATTTTAACATCAACCAAAAACCCCTTTCCTTATTTTACCAAGAACTGAAATACAGAGTTTCCAAATCATGAAAAGTAGAGCGCAATGTAGCTGAATGCGTTTTCAAATTTGGAGTTTGTGCAAGTGTCATGTGTTTGATACCTGTTACATTTCACAAAGTAATACATGCAAGCCTTAAATCAAACATATAAAACTTTAATTTCAAATTAGCAATGCTCCTTGTGTTCTTTCCTGTCATCTAAAGGAAACGCGCATTTCCTGGACGAAATAAGGCAGTACTTGCAAACAAGAAATTGAGCCGTAGGGCATGTGCTTTATCTTGATTTATAACATTTCTTTTAATAAACAAGTGTAACTTCCGCAGGCATTTCAAGCTGCCTTACTTCACATTCCTAATAAAATTGAGTTAGGTTATGAATGTGTTTCAGTTTTACATGCTAGAAGGATCTTTTAAGAAGCGATCTAGATTTCTGTCATGGTTTTGGAATGCCAAGGATTCCTAATAGCAAAGAAACTTCAAATTGAGTGTTTATAAGCCCTTAGATTCAATAAACAGGTACAACTATTTATATCTCGTGTGGTTAGCATTTCCTCTCAAGGGCGAGAAGCAGGAAGATGTCGAAGTAGAGCTTTTACCCCTGACAGGTTCAATCAAATGGTTCAATACAGTGAAAACCCGCATACAGTATGCGAATTGATTTCTGGAATATTCAGAGCAACCTTTTTGGTTTATTTCGATGAAGTGAGAAACAACAACGTCCTGAAGATGAATGCACACTTGAATTGTTCTTGATGCCGCTGACGAAATAATGTGCGCCGAGAAACTTAAGTCGTTTGGTGTTTACCTGGGCAGCATTGCAGCGTCAAGACCGTGCATGCAACTTTAGCATGTGTTTACGACGGCTGGAACTGTAGCCCGACTGTAGTTAGTATTGATGAAGCAGAGATTTTGGCAGGTTTTTGTCTTTAAAACTTCTGCTGTCGTCTGTGACTTAACTTTCTGTTTGCTTATGTAGTAAAGGAACAATTTGGCATAAATGTATTTGGCAAAAATGTATTTGGCATAAATGTATTGGGTAGTTAGAGTTATATGTGTCTATGATGTGTCTGTGTATATACAGCTCTGTCTGTCCTGAGTGCACGTGATCTAGATTTGCTGAGATGTAAAACATGCGAGTTTCATTTTATAGCCCATCCGTTGAATTGGATCCGTTGGATTGGATCCCCAGTGTTATGCTGCATGCTTAGGTCCATGCTAAACACCAATCTACTAGCTATGTGTTGTGTTTGGATAAGACCTTACATGTTATTGGTTGTACATCGTTATACCAGTAAGGCTAATGATTCAGTGACTCTCATGATAAACTAGTTCGCAGTGATAGACATGTGTACCCCTGCAGGTAGATTCGTTGATAAATTGTAGTTTGCTTCGTTTTGATGTTTTCATAATTTCAGCAAAATCNCTATTAGCTGTATTTTTGTCATTGTTGGGAAGTCGCAGTATTTTGGAAATGACCACGCCCAATGACGACGCCCTTTGTCGGCAAATTTAAAACTCACACCCCCCTTCCTCGACTACCTTCGCGACGGCCCTGTTTGGATAAGACCTTACATGTTACTGGTTGTACATCGTTATACCAGTAAGGCTAATGATTCAGTGACTCTCATGATATGATTCAGTGACTCTCGTGATAAAATAGTTCGCAGTGATAGACATGTGTACCCCTGCAGGTAGATTCGTTGATAAATTGTAGTTTGCTTCGTTTTGATGTTTTCATAATTTCAGCAAAACCATTCTAGCTAACAAGAAACGAAACTGTACTTAAAAAGTCCATTTTGGTTCGTCTGTAATGAATTTAAGAGAGCTCATGCTTTGGTTGGGCGAGAGGAGAGGGGGTATTGGGTATAAGGGGCAGCAATTCCTATTAAATACAGGCTGTGTGCTGCTTGTTCTATGGTTTGTCGTTTGTTACCCTGATTGCATTTTTCCAAAATCGTGTTTGATCCTTTATATGGTAAGCCTTACACGAATGGAAGTCGAAGGCAGTTGTTTACAAACAAATTTGATGCTCAAATGTTAGTCTCAAGAAAGCTTTTGTTTCAAAATTTGATTCAAAGAAGAGATGATGACCAATACTATCAAACGCCTCCATATTCTTCTTTCAATGGGTTTCTTGTTTGCAGTAAACTCCCTTTAAGTAATTTTTATGCATTAACGGAAATTTCTAAGTAATTAAAGTTATGAAAATGTGTGTTTTAGATAATAAAGTGGAAATGTATGCCAATAAGTTATATGAAGTCAATGTGACAACTGTCAATATTGAGTCTCATTTCTGTATGATCAATTTAGAACAAAAATTACTTTGCAAATACATTGTGGTAGGAGGGTGTGTTCTTATGCTGTGAAATATGAAATTTCGTCAATTTTCAAACTATTATTTATGCATAGAAGGTGTTCAACCTTCAAACTCCATTTCACATTCTAGAGAAAGGGCTGTTTCTGTCATCAATATCAGCTGTCTTGAATTATGTAACTTCTTGAGTATTTAAATAGTTGACTATATGAAGTTTTGTGTTGGCGCAGTTCGCCGTCTCAAATTTATTCAATTGGAAAAGGGCAATGTGGGCGATTTTGTGGTTTATTATTGTCAACTGCTTAATAGTTTAGCCTTTCGCTGTTTCTTTTATTAGACATAAAATATTGGCACGTTCTTTGCTGTGGTTTTCAGCCTTCTTTTTCGGATCAAACATTCAATCATTTTCTCAAACATGCTTTTTCTAGCCCTAGATTATTTGCGTTGGGTTTTGGCATTCATCTCTTTTCCACTGCGCAATTTCAAAACACCACGCCGCTAATATTTCTGAATGAATGTGATTGTCAGTTATCCTTCATTAGAAATCATTGAATTAATTTGCAGCAACCCACCCACATCACATAGAACATTCGTTTTAACAACCATATTTTGATTGGGATCTTACAGTTCGTGGGTGGTTGCTTCGTTCCCCGCCTTGTTCAGTGCTTCCAAGTAAGCTTGTGATGGCGATATGATTTCACCGAGATACCACGAGGGGTCGAACGATTTTTGCAAATTTATGAGTCACTTGTTTGGAGTCAACAATGAACAGAGTGGAGCAAAATAATTGTTTCTTTGTTTCTACTTCGCTTCTGAAGCACTAAGAAGGAGCACTGAAGACGCAAATCTTATCGAAGCAGTGTCAAGGCCCTTTTTATCAATGTGACCACCCCTCGTGATTCCTGTAGCCTTGGTTTACACGGAGTTGGTGACCCCCCTCACTCTAGGTAGCAGGTTTGGCCATCGATGACTATGGTTTGGCAGAGCAGGGACTCGAACCACCAATCTTAATATTGGTAAGCCAGCTACCACTGAGCCATCCATGCACCTGAGAATTTAAGAATCGAGGGAAAGAATCTGATTGGCTGATTTTAGTGTGCTGATGATGATGATGATGATGATGATGATGATGATGATGATGATGATGATGATGATTACCATTATGATGATGATAATGGTGATGATGGCGATGCATATATTGTAGTATGACACCATCCAGCCAGCCAGTTATATGATAACCCATGACCGACGTGCAATACCACAGCCACATGATATATGTGTAATACCACAACCAATAAGTCACCGTATTTGATATGGCAGGCCTTGATATGGCAGGCGTGTTAACCGGCCATTTGTACAGTGGTCCATACTATGATGAGTAGCCTTGGGCAGTCTATGATACATTGCTTTAAGACCCACGTTGATATGATCCAGCCGTCATGATAGTGGTTCATTGCAATTAATTCCATGATTAACTTCTGATCTCACTTTGCTAAAAATTGTGCGAGGATTTCTGTTATTCTTTCAGAGTTGAAATCTTCAAGATTAAAATCACCGGCCTCACATTGTTCGCTTGTTACAACAAGTCTGCACTGTCTGTTTTGTTTCATTGGATCTTTTGCTGGAACTTTTGTTTATAAGTCTTATCGCTCGTTGGTTTCTGTTGGCTGTTGGAATATATCATGGTTAACCAAACATTATTTTTTACACATATGAATCATATGTTCTCCTACCCACATTGCGCTATGATTCCATCCAGGCCGTACTCGTGCCCAGGCTCCTCTGAGTCCCTTATTGTGGCAAGAGCACATTTCTTGCATATGGCGCTGATTGGAGAAATAAGACAATCCAAAACAAGATAATTAGACAAGCTTCAGTAATTTCGATGTACTTCGAAGTTCACGAAGATGATAACGATCCGACTCTCTTTATTTGGGAAAGAAAGCAGGATCCAAGGGCATAAAGGTTTGGTAATTACTCGAGCGCCACATATCATCTAGTTGATCCAATCCACGCACAGCTCTTCGCCACTCTGCCGCTGGAGAAAGGAGTGCTGATGCTGTGCGTTAGGTTAGCTTTCGAGTTTGTTAAACATTATTAATACAGTTTAACTCTACAAGAAATGCCTGGAAGTGGGAATTTCATGCTCTCTNAGCACATTTCTTGCATATGGCGCTGATTGGAGAAATAAGACAATCCAAAACAAGGTTTGGTAATTACTCAAGCGCCACATATCATCTAGTTGATCCAATCCACGCACAGCTCTTCGCCACTCTGCCGCCGGAGAAAGGAGTGCTGATGCTGTGCGTTAGGTTAGCTTTCGAGTTTGTTAAACATTATTAATACAGTTTAACTCCACAAGAAATGCCTGGAAGTGGGAATTTCATGCTCTCTAGTTAGACAGAGCTACAGTACCACGAACAATTAGAAGCCATTAGCCAATGTGAAGATGCAAGGCAGATCAATAGGCTAGAGGCTACAGTATATATAGCCCTCTTGGACCTTGGCTGCACGGATTCTAGTTGCAACATCTTTCTTGCTCTGCTATCATGTAATGTACCTACTCTTTATCAATTGATAGAAGACCCTCATCCATAATTATAATGTACTGACTTTTAACAAACTGCATCTTAAACAAACCATATTCCGCTGCACTGACTTAACTTCATAGTTGTGTAGCTACAAGAGGAAGCACAGACAAAAACTTCTTGTATCGCTCTTTCGTTTAAACAAACCATATTCCGCTGCACTGACTTAACTTCATAGTTGTGTAGCTACAAGAGAAAGCACAGACAAAAACTTCTTGTATCTTTCGTTTCGTTTCGTATCAGCTCTTTCGTTTTTTGGTGCAGTTGAACCGACGAAACTGCGGCTCACTTTCATGAAACAGCCCCTGCGACTCTAGCCAAAGGACATCAGGTTCTGTTTTTCATGGGATAAACCAGCAAGCCACATTTATGATGAAGAATAGAAGGATTAGGTTGCTCACAAAGGGTAAATTTTATTAAAAGGCCAACACGCAAATTCTGTTGTGTTAAAATAACCTTGTTATAAGGGGCAATGCTAGCAAAGCTAAGCAATGAAGAGAGATTTTGTGTTCGATGTCGCTCTCAGAATTGTTGCAAATGGGAGTGGAGTAATTTCTGCCAGACATGGAAAACAAGGAAGAAACGCGAAGGAAAGAAAGAAGTATAATAACAGCGAAACATTAATAAGATTAAATCCACTTAAAAATAATCATTTAACAAACAATGAGGTTTTTGAGTGATAATCCCAGCAGAGCAGTTTTGTGGTGTGCCCACATCTCGTTTTTATCCACAATTAAGAGGAAAACCGTCTCATTAAATTCCATTTCATTTCTTGCTGTTCAACCTTGATCCGTCCATATATTAAATGATCCTGCGCTGTCTTTTATTAGAAAAAGTTGCATGAAAAAGTCACAGATTATTTCTCTATTCTTTTGTTTATTCCAGTCCAAGTAAACAGATTGTTAGCCAGGGTAAAGCGCTACTGCTGGACGAATGAAAGGTGCAAGGGATGCCGCAAACCTGTGTGTTAAAACACTGGTTGGAGTGGAGACCATCAAGATACAAGCGGGAACGCCCACGACCCCTTACACCTGGCCAGAGGGATGTTTTTAACCCCTTCTTGCACGAGTGGGTTGTTCCTCGAGATAAGGAATATTCAATCGTTTCTTTCAATAGACTTGCAATTAACTAGTACAGTGCGTCGTATAGCAACATATACACTAACACAACCGAAACCATACACTAAAAAAAAGATGAAATTTGACAACTTCTTTCACTTGGCTCAGGACAAGACTGCTGTTGTCTTCAATTATCTTTATAACTGTTGATACTTTTTAAGTTTTGAAACTCCCTTCCTGTTACTCATTTGGTTCAGTATTGCATTGTTTCCTATTTGAACATCCGCATTTTAACCTGAAGATATCTAAATACTAAATAGCTGTCAGCATCATCATCTGAACACAACTTCGTTGCAAAATTTCCATGCCTCTTCATGGATAAGCTGCAATAGGAATATATGTACGATAAGCTTGCTCGTGATCCCGTCTCGCAATCCAACTAAAGCCAAAAGACTAAAAGGCCGCTTAGGTTTCCTACAGCGAAAACTTCATCGTCGATTTTTGAATGTGATAAAGGTAGAGATAAGAGCGTATTTATAAGTATACAGCTTGTGAAAAATTGCGATTTTCTCATTCGAGAGATTAAAACACTCAGCCGATCTTAAATTATTGATGAACGTGAACAAAGTCATGGTTTTCAAAGGATTTCGTGTTTTAAATCTTTGACAATAATATTTTCTTGCGCTATTTTGCCCAGCATAAGATTCTAACTGATAGCATCACATGCATTTCAAAACAAACCGAATTGAATAAGAACGTGTAAAGTCATTGCAAGACGCAAGTTCATTTCACAATTAAAAAGCAAATTACTCATTTATGTATTTAAACTGTATTTAAACTTTATTTTCCATGTTTGTATTGGAGCGTGTTCTATTTACAGCAAAATGTTGCGAAAGGTGAATCATGGAGAACAGTAGGCCGAAAAAGCGATTCCGGCTAACTGTAAATTATGTCGAGTCTACATCCTAGCTATTTATCTTTCGCAGAATTTTGTTTATATCTGACTGGAGTTGGCTCATATTAAACTAGTAATACAGCCACAAAGACTCGTTCGTTTTCAAGATAAAATACCGTGCAGTTGCCGTGCGGGGAATTTCCTCCCGCTTCGATCGCACGGCAAGAAGTCTCTACGTTGGAGAGTGAGTAATACACGGATCTTTTGTGTAAAGGTTGTGTTGGATGTTGCATTGACATAGATAGTTGCGTTTGGGAATTTACAGAGCTGCATCTCGTGTTATGCTGAAGGACGGAAAGTTCACTAAAAATCTAAATAGAGTAAAACTTGATTCTGTGGTGAAAGTTTATTGAAGGTTGAAGCAGTTTTACATTAAAAAATGAAGATAGCGAGCGAAAAAAGAAGTCTTCAAATCATCAAACTAAACCTCGACCGAAACATATATTGGAAGCAAAGTAGAAGGACAAGCTAGGGTGCGAATGCAGTCCTACTCCGGACTTCCATAACCTTCCCCTAAGGACGTTGACCCTTTTACAAACAGATACGAGACAAGGTGCTATCGACCCGTGCTGTTCTTTCAATGACAATAGATTATTCCTGCAAATAGAAGTTAAGAAGTATTTGATCAGTTATCTAAACAAAACAACAATATTGCACATGTTCTACGTTCTACTTAATAATTATTCTGTTAAGTTCTTTACTCATTTAACGATTTTATGATGGCCTAATCATTTGAACAGGTTGGCAAACAAGATTTAACAGGCTTCAGTTACTCGTTAGTCTGCAAAATATTCAAGTTTCCGGAAGGACGAAGCGATTTACGTTTCTGAACAATAGATGTCACACCTCTGCGTGCACTCCATCAATCGAAATAAACATCATGCTGGCTGCGCAGAAGGTGTGAAATCTTTTCTTGAGGCTACCAAATCGACTTGTCTTGATTAGAGCTGTATCGTTTGGTTGGCGTTAATTAACACACCCGCTAGACTAGAAGCCAACCTTAAGCAAAGAAATTATTACTATATATTATTATATTCGTTTTACGTAACTCGCCCTTGCTTCTTGCAGCACTGTCTTAACATTATTAACAGCTAATTGCTGCGCAGCAGTACAATAATCTTACACGATTGAGCTTTCGAAGGTGCCTTCCTGAATAGACCATTTTGACATTTAGAAAAAGGGTCTGGGGAGAGCAACATTTTTCTGGTAAATGGCTGCCACGGAGCTATTTCTATTTCTTTGTGTCTGCCATTTACCAGAAAAATATTGCTCTCCCCAGACCCTTTTCTAAATGTCAAAATGGTCTATTTGATCTATATCCAGAAACATAAGCATGTATGTTGAACAAAGCTGTTCTTATTTCAATAAAGTCCTTCTCTTACCAATGCCTGCTGAAAAGATTCCAGAACCAATATGTTTTTCCATCTTTAACTTGTATTGCGCTGATGTTCGTATTATTTCTTCGAATTCATTCTTAACTTGTGTTTTCGGGATAACACAGCACTCAGTGAAGGTTTCATCAACAACGAATTTCAGGCCTTGTTAGAATATATTTCATATTTGTTTTTAGGCTGATGGGCCAATCAAACCAGGCGCCATACTTTCAAATAAAGACGAATTAAATGTCGTAGTAGGAATTGCACCCACAAAAAGACGAAGGGAAAGTAAATCACTGACTGCAAAAGGAAGCAAATTCCAAAATGGGGACACAGCGAAAGCCAGAAAATCATTTTCAGCACCAAGAAAGCCAAAAGCTATCAAAGCTGAGAGGAGCAAAGGAAAAACAAAGAAACTGAAAGAAGAAGTTGTTGTAAGTTTTACTTTTATAATTCAATTTTCTTTTATGAAATCGACGTGCTCAAATGTTAGACCTCTGCATTGAGATCCGATAAACTTTTCAGATGACATGGTTAAGTATGCCCCCTCATAGTCGTGACCAATAACAATGCGCGAATGCATGATCCTTTTTCAACAGTCAGGTCTGTTTCAATACCTCTGTACACGATCAACTGTTATTTCCTTCTCCTTGGGCGGAAAACTTTTATGAAGAAGTCTTTTTGACAACACATTCAAGATTTGTATCTTTCAAGTACTTCTTTATATTTAGGCCACGATCACAAAACCTGTGACTCCAACACCAGTCATCGCAGAAATAAAGCAGGAAGAAAATAAAGCAGTTGAAGTGATTACAAATGCAACCGAAAAAGTTGAAGAAATTGTTTGTTCGTTTTCTGAAAGCAACGAAGTTGAAGTTAAAATTGAGCAACCAATATGGCCGTCACTTACGGAGTCGGATTCAATAGCAACAGCAACAACACCTCCAGGTCTCATCGTTAGTGAGAAAATTGTTTCCACGGTAACCTTGGTGAGTAAGATATTTATATATTTGGTTTTTCGTTATTTAGCAAGTCGAGATTGAACGACATTTGCTCATAAAATGGTACTTTTTCGAAGTCGAACTGTTAAGATCGAAACTGGAGCATCGATCCCTTGAACCTCTCGAATTAGTTTCGAATGCCTGTTTCTAAATAGCTAAAAATGGTTTATTAACGTCTGCGTAATGTTGGCAGATTTCTGCTATAAAGGAATTTATTCCATCTTAACGCTGGATTCACACTTGAAGCGTCGTTCTTGGCGCATTTCAGATAACAACGAAGCGCGGCAATGCGACAAAGTTGGCCTAATTGAACTTTCACGCCGCGCTGCATTGCACTGCGAAATGGCATTTTGTGTGAATTCAGCTTAACAGTTTATTAATGTCTTGCTTGCTAAAACGAGGCAAAATACGTTGATTTTAATCCCACCTCCGTCAATATCCGCTTTAGTCTTCTGCATTTAAGCGTAGGTTGCTGCAGCAAGGAATCTCATTTTGAATAGATAGCTGTAGGCGGGTGTAGCGAAACTGATATCTTCAATTTCATTGGTCAGATTGATTTGAATTTCACTTTTAAAGACAATAATACCAATTGAATCAGCAAATGCAAATTTAAAATACAATGCTTTGGGACTGACTGAATATGCTCAACTGCGCATGGTTCGTTCCGGTTGATTGTCCTTTCTGATTACAATATTTTTTGCAATTTCTCTGACCAGCAACTAATAGAATTATCTTCAAATCGACTGCTCATTTGTTTATAATGTTAAAGGACCGCCCTTTCATAAACAATCTTTTGCGACATTACTTGTGTTGACATTTTTCTTTTCAAGTTAAAAGAAGTTTTGGCCTTTTTGAAGACACTTTTTTGTCGTTTAGGCGCCATATTCTTGTTTATGTGAATACTCGTGCATAATTAATAAGAAGAATATTAACATATTCATTGCATACGTATGAAATTCAATGTTTTACCTGCCTAAGTCAAAACATAAAAGGCCTACTGTGATTTGATTAAGAATCTCTTTCAACATGCTAAATTTTATTACAAACCAAGTCAATTTAATCATATTTTGTTTGTGTAATTGTTTCATCTGTCATTATTGACTAAATTGATGAAGTTTTTGAAAATATCTTTTCATACGCATGGAGGCTTGTTGAGACTGTTTTTATTGAATTAAGAGAGCAAGACTAAAATTTTACATTCTAAAATTTAATCAACTCGTTTTGCTACGTTTTTATTTCGATTCAACTTTGATGTTTTATCTCCCCATCATTTACAGCAGTGTTGATTTTCTGCCATATAAATACTGCTCATTAGGGATTTTTACGTAACTATTACGTAACTATTACGTAACTGGCTTTGTAGATTCAGACAGTGATTAAAGGTGAATCAAGCTTTCCAACCGGGATGCACCTCTGGAAGCAAAAACGTGCTGATGGTTTGCGAGTTGAGAATGGAACGACTTCCGTGGATGATGTTTCGCATGAAGTGTCTAGTGATGTTTCGCATCACTTGACGTGTGTAGGAAGTGTGTCTCTTCATTCTTTGAGTTTTATTGAAGCAAGATCTTTTATTGTTTCTTGCAGGTAGCAAACAAAGAATTAACTGTCTGTAATGAGGAAACACAGAAGACGCCTCCTCCGCGTAGTAAGTGCATTCTACGTCTAGTCATGTTAATATGATTATTTTCTTTAGTGTGCTTACTGATGCGAGAGATGATCCTTTGCGTTTCATGATAAATCGGCCAATCAAATCAAGCGAAATTCATTTAGACGCAAAGGGTCATGGTAAAATTCTTTGACGTCATATTTTGCGCAATCATTTGTTGTTTATACTCTTAAAAAATTCGCAGTTTTTCCTTTTGTTTGGAAATACAGGGGAGAACAAAAGAAAACAGAATCAGACAGAGGAAAATAATAGAGTGAATAAAATGGTGATGAAGTGATAAGAAATGTTGATGCACAGTCATCTCATATTAGAAGTTGAATCTGCTAGAAATTTGTAGAATAATAATACTATCGAAGGCATTATCAAAGGCATATACATCCCCTCTTTCCCTTCAAAAAGCATTTTACAGATGCATACCTAAGCAGTTGCACCTTGTGTGGATTGTTGATATTAAAAATAAGAATCTTTTAATTCGGTTAAATTTACAGACAAATCAGAAAACATTCAATGGTTTTGTAAATTGGTGAAGTAATCGTTTAAGCGAAGCATCACACAGCAACTTGACTTTCTATTGTGTTAATTGTGTTGTTGTTGTTGTTGTGATTTTGTTGCTGCTGCTGATTCCTAGTTTTATAAAAACTTTTTGATAAGCGATTAACTTCTCAGATTGTGAGTCATGAAATATAAAACCACAGTAAGATAAAGATGACTGAAGCAGTCTTACTGCGGCTTGGTCGTTTCCTAAGAAACACCCCCGAAACTCCTTCATGAGATATGAACGTTGCCTAGATCTAACAACTTATTCCCAAAACAAAATGAAAGGATTTGACAAAATTAAAGTTAAGACGAATTTTATTACGTTGGAATATTTTTTAATTCAAGGATATACTNGTGTGGATTGTTGATATTAAAAATAAGAATCTTTTAATTCGGTTAAATTTACAGACAAATCAGAAAACATTCAATGGTTTTGTAAATTGGTGAAGTAATCGTTTAAGCGAAGCATCACACACCAACTTGACTTTC
Organism: Aurelia aurita; assembly: GCA_004194415.1. Taxonomy (NCBI): domain Eukaryota; kingdom Metazoa; phylum Cnidaria; class Scyphozoa; order Semaeostomeae; family Ulmaridae; genus Aurelia; species Aurelia aurita. The sequence continues at coordinate 184,877 of REGM01000108.1, read as the reverse complement.
TATTGTGTTAATTGTGTTGTTGTTGTTGTTGTTGTTGTTGTTGTTGCTGTTGTTGTTGTGATTTTGTTGCTGCTGCTGATTCCTAGTTTTATAAAAACTTTTTGATAAGCGATTAACTTCTCAGATTGTGAGTCATGAAATATAAAACCACAGTAAGATAAAGATGACTGAAGCAGTCTTACTGCGGCTTGGTCGTTTCCTAAGAAACACCCCCGAAACTCCTTCATGAGATATGAACGTTGCCTAGATCTAACAACTTATTCCCAAAACAAAATGAAAGGATTTGACAAAATTAAAGTTAAGACGAATTTTATTACGTTGGAATATTTTTTAATTCAAGGATATACTTCTGAAGCTTAAACAGGATTGAAGTGCTTTATTTGAACACCTTTGTTGAATTGAGATTGGTTATTTCTAAAAACCGTTGGATTTTGTAAAATCCCCGTAATCTCTCATGATTCTTGAAGATCAACATTGGAATCACTTTTAGCAGATAAACCTAAATTAATTTGTAGGCCTTACTCGGGTCGAGCTATCGTCAAAAGTAAACTGTTTTCAAATGGATTTCGAGGAAAATTCTTTGGTATTAATTGCATAACATGGAATAGAAAAAAAGCTTAAAAGATTAAGGAACAGTGGGTTTTGTGTCAACTAAGAAATATCCTTTACTTGATTGACGAGGAGTTACGCAAACTTATCTCTCTGGTTTAGTCTCTACCACGCTGAACTAAGTCGATCGTGGACGAACTTATTTGTTTCTGGATATTTTAAATTACTTGTAACATTCACAGCAGCGCGAATCACACTTCATTTTATCGTCCGGCGAACCTCATTTTGGATTTTTATCATATCTGCAGCCTCGGCCTTTTATTGCTGTTATTTTGCTCCAAAGGCAACACCTTTAAACCATAAGCATTTAGTATATTTTCACACTCAATTCTTTGCATCATCTCCGACGTCACTTTAGTCTCTGCCGTGTCTTGACAATGACCAGGGACGACGACCTCAATTTGAGATGTAGCTTCACAGAAATTTCCAAAAATTGTAGAATCTTTGAAAAGAAATCAAATCATGGGATATGACCTGTTTTGCAACTCTTCAACCTCGTGTTGGTTTTTTTCGACCTTGCTATCGTTATTGACTGTTAAATGTGAATGTGGAATTCCGGCTCTGCCCTTTCCTGCTAAATACAGACGTATCAGGCAAGACAGAACGATGAAGTTAATGTACTGAATGCCTTGTGCATTAACCAACAAACAGACATGTAAATAGGGAAACAGGCAATTAGACAAACAGCTCGACAATATTTCAAATTTCTGCAGATTTGATACGGTTAAGGTGGCTACCACTCCTCGTTTCCCATCCAAATCATTTGAGCTTAGGGCATGTGGCCTCTCATTAGATTAGTTGATGAAATGAATTTGATGCGCCCTGAAGCCCTGAAGCATCTTCAATCTCTAAAAGTTATGAATATTTCAAAGCATGTTAAAAGGTTTATATAAATGCGATTAATAATTGAATCTGGTCATTTATAATCGCAGTCGCAATGGTAAAAGCTAAGTCGCGAGGACAGGGTGCGATGAAATTTGATTACTTTTAAAGAAAACCGATTTGTAAGTTGATTTGTAGCTTAGGCTAGGCCATAACTGGATGTTAGTTATCTCAATACAGCCAACATATTATCTGATTTTACTTTGACCAGTAATTTCATCCAACTTTCCAGGGAGCTTATCTTCGTGTCTCATGCTGTCTTTCTGGAAATTTACGGGTGGGTTGCTGGCCCTGTATATGTTGGGATTTAAATTCATCTGACATAAATCTGCCATTTAAGTTAAACCCAGTACGTTTGGAAGGCCAATAGCGGCAAGTTCAGTTAAACAGTTGAAGGATATTAACACAAATTGTGTTGTTGGATCACCTCGATAAGACAGTCGTAATTCTTCGATGAAGCTGCGGAAAAATTATTCATGCTTCTCTTCTCAAACTAACTTATTTCCAAATTTCTCAGATTACCCTTTCACCCAGTTTGCAAACACGGTGTCGTTGCAAATTCTTCAAAATTTCTCTCTGATGCAAAACAGAATTTCTCCGCTAGCCTCGAAGTGAAGAGATTAGCTTTTAGTTTTGTAATTTCGTTTGTATTTTACAGAACCACTGTCAGACTTCAGCATTAATGCCATACAAGGCATGCGTGGATCTTCAACTGTCGTCTCCTCAATGGAACAAGACATATGCTCATTAACAACAACAACCACATCAGCATCTTCAGAACCAGCTGAAATTGAAACCCAAACAAAGAGCATTGCAACGATGACGTCAGAACTAAAGCAAGACAAATCGATTTCACCCATGGAGATAACGATGAGAAAGGAGACCGGGTTCCAGTTTAGGAGATTTGAAGAGACGAAGATATCAGCAACAATGGGAGGAATTTCTCCCATCAAATCTTCCTCCTTGAATATTGATGATACAGTAATAAGAAAGTCGGTTCATCATCAGATCGATTTGACGGGTACGACAATTACATCCGACAAATCCAGGAGTTTTATATCTACTCTGAAAGGTAATTCATTCTTCTTCCTTCTCCTGCTTTGGCTTATTTTCCTCGCTGTTACAAACATTAAGAATGCACCTTTCAGAATATTTCTTAAAAGCCAGTCACACTTTCTACATAAACAATAATCGTGATCTTCCACTTGCCATTTAATAAGAAAAGGAATCTGACAGTGCGCGTTAAAGCAGGTTGGTTTTGGTCTGCGAATGAACTCCCGTTCAGATGTTACGTCGATTGTAGAAATGTATATTTGATGCAAGAAGCTTTTCTGGGTTCTTTTTTTGGCTACCTCTCTCCTCCTACTCTCAGCCTCTGTTCTTTTGTCACACATGGATCACAAAGATTTGATATTCATACAGATAGCGTTAATTGATAATATCCTTGCTTCTAGGTCGTGAAATAGTACGAAGAGAGTCACGAAGTCGTTCACCAAAACATCATTCCGAAAACAGGCCGCCATCTTCAAACAGCCTCACATCGACACAAGAATCAACAAAGCATCAGCATCAGCATCAACATATTCATCAACACCAACATCAGCATTCTCATCAACATCAACATTTTCATCCTCCCTTTAGTGCTATGGTGCCACCTACTGGAGTATTCCCCCCCTCCGTAAGTATTGTCTCTGAGTATATCTCCCTTCTGCCTTTTATCGACCATTTAGCAGCATGGCCCTTGTACTGGAGTATTCCGTCACTCAGTATTTTTAAGTATTCCGTCGCTGAGTATCTCCTTTTTGCACTTTCAGCCACCACTTAGTAGCATTTGCCATGTACTAGCGCATTACGTGACTCAATATTTATATGTCCCCTTTGTATTTTCAGCCACCATTCAGTGGTATCGTGCCTTCTACAAAAGTATTCCCGCCCGCAGTAAGTCTTCAATTATATGTCCCCTTCATAGTTTAGTTGGTTTTTGGTGGATCAGTTCTTCTTTTTCGATTTAGTTCTTCTCGTTCAGATGTTGTGGGACGATTTGCTGTGACCTTTGCCAGACGAAAAGATTTTAAGTAACACGTTCCAGCAGTGATCGGCCAAAAACCCACAAAACAACGGGAGCAACTAAAGTGGGCTTGCAGAGTTAAAGCTCACAGTCAAAACAGTGCGACTCTGCTATCGGTGAACATTTGCTTCAGAGTCAAACATTTGCTTCAATCATGTGCCTTCGTAGTTAAATTGAAATTGAAAACTGAAATATCATCTCTCCTCATGTGCATTTTCTAAAGCATTTTCATTTTGATCACGTGATTCTGCTGAGCTTCCGGTTGGATTACTTCAAGTGAACTTCTGAATCATTTCGCTATGTTACGTCATTTTTGCCGTCATTTTTGCCGTCATTTTTGCTGTCATTTTTGCTGTCATTTTTGCTGTCATTTTTTGCTGTCATTTTTGCTGTCACTTTTGCTGTCATTTTTGCTGTTATTTTTGCTGTCATTTTTGCTGTCATTTTTGCTGTCATTTTTGCTGTCATTTTTGCTGTCACTTTTGCTGTCATTTTTGCTGTCACTTTTGCTGTCATTTTTGCTGTCAATTTTGCTGTCATTTTTGCTGTCATTTTTGCTGAGCCCTACTTTAGACAACGGTAAAAAGTTCGAAGTTGAACAAATAGAAAAGTTTATTTCTGGAACTGTTGATAATCATTTCCATCAAATTTTTTTGCAGTATTATGGTGGAATGCCATACCTTCCGCCAGTTCCTGGATCTACGNTTATTTTTGCTGTCATTTTTGCTGTTATTTTTGCTGTCATTTTTGCTGTCATTTTTGCTGTCACTTTTGCTGTCATTTTTGCTGTCACTTTTGCTGTCATTTTTGCTGTCAATTTTGCTGTCATTTTTGCTGTCATTTTTGCTGAGCCCTACTTTAGACAACGGTAAAAAGTTCGAAGTTGAACAAATAGAAAAGTTTATTTCTGGAACTGTTGATAATCATTTCCATCAAATTTTTTTGCAGTATTATGGTGGAATGCCATACCTGCCGCCAGTTCCTGGATCTACGTCACATTCTCATCTGCCAAAACCAGTTCCGGTATAAATATTTAGATTTTCTTTTTTCTACTCTTTATCAGTAATTGCAAATAATGTTCTCCCACATCTATTTCACTTGTAGCTATTTTGAAACAAGATAGTTCTTTATATTCACAATAGCCATATGAGTAATTTGATATAAAAAAGCTTGCGATGAACATTTTAACCAGCAGATATAATAAGGATCTGAAGTTTTTGCAGCGACGACAGAACAGAGCAAAAATTGGAAGATTCATCGTGACCTTCTTCTACAGAAAGAAATTTATTTGGACGATCAATAAATAGCTTGTTACAGGAATCAAAATAGATCATTTAGATTGTGTTGCCTAATTCGAATGTTGCTTTTGAACTACGAAGGACGTAGGTTTACAACATTTCAACAATGCATCATTTCCCCTATGCAAACTACCAAAAGTCTCGTATTACATTAGTTTGCTTCGGGGCATTTCATTAAATGTATTTTATTTCTTTTTGTAGAAACCAGGCAAATGGTGTTCTCTTCATGTCAAAATTGCACATCTTATTACGAAAGCCCAGAAAGAGGTAATTTAATTTCTACAGTTTAATTTCTAGGTTAATTTCTGCTACAGTAAAATTACAAAATGAAATTGGTCAGAAAATGAAATTTAAAAATGAATCACATTTCTGTAAAATGTTAACAGTTAAACAAGAAAATAGGATTGCAAAGAAAGTATGAATGTTATTGGATTGATTTAATTTTAAATTGGAAGAAATTAAATGTTTGAGGATTTTGCTAATACGTAAATTGAAGATTACCGAATGCAAATTTGGCGAAACCTTGTAATTTATGCAAAGCAATTTTATTTCTATAAATAGTTACCCTTAAGATACAACTTCTGTTGGTGATGGTCAGTGAATGCTATTGTCTCATGGCAATATTAGGATATTTTTTATGGAATGTTGCATTTCTTCTAATTTGTGATATTTTCTTCTATTGAAGCAAGCGGAAAGGACAAGTCATATGAATCCCGAAGCACTGATTGGAACCAGAGGAGGCCTTCACGCCTTTCAAGCTGTTCCTTCTCGTGCAACTTATGAAAGAGAATTTCCATTTCATGCATCAATGCGATCTCATTTGTCAGTTAGCCCAAAGAATGTTCATCCTCCTACTGGTACGTTCATTTCTTTTAATATTATATTTCATTGTAGCACCAAGAAGCTAACACTTTGACCCAGTATTGAAATTTTCTTAAAATTGATCATGTTTGAGTACTGACAAATTCTTAGAGTTTTTTAGAAGAGTCCTCACGGATCTTCTGTACCTCCATGAACTTTTAACAGCGAATGTTATTAAATTAAAAAATACCCCTGATATTATTCAAGTAATACCGAGAAACACAGTGCAAGAAAAGAGCAAAAATATTCTTTGGATTTTCTAGATTAAATAAAAAAAGATTTCTTGGATAATTTATTCCAAGTACCCAAATTTTAATAGCTTTTGGCTGTCTGCAAGTCTACTTTTTACAAAAAAATTCTGTATCCTACCACATTTGAGGTTTGCGTGAGCCAAAACGGATTCACTTATCTTGTACGATCTATTTTCAAAACCTTGGAAGTTTATGTAAATTCAAGTTCGCTTTGTTTCAAAAGTGTTTGTAAATTTCTACTGGTATTTAACTTGTTTTAATCAAACCATTTTCATATTTATTCAATAATTTGTTTTCTTTTTCATGTGTCGTTGATTATGTTTTATTTGTCATATTCCAGGAGGTCTTCACCGTGCATCACTTTCCCGTGAACCTGAACGACATTCATTCCAAGGCAGACATCATCCATATTTCCCTGGACGTGACAACTTAGGAGGTATTCAAAAGAGATCTGATTTTGAGCCGCCATTTTCCTTCGACCCACTCACCCATCCAATTGGAAGCGGTTACCGTGGCTTGTTTGATCGTGAGCGTAGTTCTCCTCCACATCTTGAATCAATGTATCACCGCAGAGGTAGTGAAAGAGCTGGACCAGAATTTGACAAGCCAAACAGATTGTTGCAACATGAAAGAGGAATCATGAATATGTCGATTGATCGCGAAACACATCACGAATCAGAAAGACATCGTCATACATCGTTCTTAAATCGTGATAAATCGGCCTATTTTCAACCCGTTAAAGTTGATTCACACCCTACCCACCCATTAAGCAATCACGGCCTATGCCCAACTGACTTAACTCGTAAACCAAGCCCCAGAAGATTATCGCCCCTCAGTTCAGCACTCTCGGCTGCTCAGAAACCTCATTTACGACCCAGTGAACTTTTCGAACGATTCCACTCAGACCATATGGAACACCGAAGATATTTCAGTGCAGAATCGAGATTTCTAGGTGGGGAGAGTCGCCTATTCGGCACAGAAAGCCGCATGTTTGGGACAGAAAGCAGGCTATTTAGCTCAGAAAGTCGGCTCTTAGGCACGAGCGATTCCAGACTGTTTGGGGGAGATAAAAGATTGCCAACTGCTGAAAGTAGATTGCTTGGTCCTAGCGATGTTCGAAAAAGTTTGTTGCCATTTGGGCATGAGACTCCTTCAGCATCACACCTTTCCGGATCACATCTTTCCGGATCACATCTTTCAGGGCCACATTCCGCAGTGCTGAATAACCTTGGAAGGTTGAGCTCAAAATATACAGCATCGTCACAAGGGAAATAGAGATTGACTAGGGATGCTGCTAGGAAGGGATATTTTAGACTTTAATCAAATTGAAATCGAATAATTTGATTTGATGCATCATTTTAATGAATAATGATTTCATGACATGACAACATTTCACCCATGACAAAATTGTCCAATAACGGAATGCCAATTCGTACCAATCATGAAAATATGAACCAAAGACAAGACTGTCTTTGAAACGAAGGCTAATTCATGCCAGTCTTGTGAACATTGCCAGATATTTGGAAGAGTTTTTCTATGTAATCTCAAAACATAACGGCCAGTTGACAAAACATGAGTACTTAAATGACGAAGCATATCATGATTGCAAAATTTCAATAGGGTGTTTGGCAGCTTTTTACCATCTATTTCTCTGGGTTTTGTTGAAGATTCAAGGTGGATGGTTTGATGTACGCGTTGAATTCTCTTTNGAACGGGCATAGGGACACAGGGAGGGAAAAAATTTTGTGGGAATAACTACCGCGTTTCTTAACGCCCATGCACACACGACGCCACACTACATGTGAAATGTACATGTGAAATGTAACATTGTGTGGTTGGGGAGGAGGGGGGGTGGAAAGCTTGTAGAAAAAGGGTGAATACCCTAAATATCTGATCTTTGATCAGACTAACCAAGAAAGAAACAAGTGGTTCTTGCACCCAAATCTCATCAATATGTACACCATTCGATTCGTCTCGATGAGTACTCTCATTTGATATATAATTTATCTATATTTGCTGACATCAGCAATTTTTAAATTGTATGACGTCATCAATCTTTATGACGTCATATTTCTAATTAATTAGTAATTTTTGCATGAAAAATCATGGAATGATTTCAAATATTGATGAAGACGTCTGATTTCACCAAGTAAATGCGAAATTGATGGTGTTTAAGCATCATTATTGCGCTAAAATTTTTGCATTTAATCTTATTGTCCATAATTAATTAGTTAATTAATTAGAAACCAAAAATTTGATATGAAACTACACAAAACTGCAAAGTAGTTCGATAGTTTTATGATGATTTTACCCAGTTATTTAGTAAAAATAGACCTTTTTTATGCTAATAGCTTGATTTTGTCAAAATGTGCATTGTTTTTGGTTGCCTAGCAACCAGTCACGTGACTAAAAACTAATTAATGCTATTTTTGGATCCTCCTTTGTTCAATAATGATACAGTGCAAGTCTCATTATCATATCTGTCATAGTTGCGGAGATAATTAGGGGATTGTTAAAAATTGGTAGTTTTCCACCAAAATTCATCATAATAGTGGGTACGAAGGCGAATTTTGGTAATTAGAAGTGGATGTCGTTCTGACAACCAGGCGGCAGACCTCAGCGGTTCCTCAGACCTCAGAGGCGGCAGACTCCTCAGCGGACCAGCAAGCCAGCAAGTTTATCAAAAAATGGTAAAAAGTATTTCGTGAAACGTGATCGGCTATATTTTTTTCTCGTGAAACGTGAGAAGCCAGTATTTATTTACGTGAAACGTGAAAAGCAAAAATTTTTTCCCCGTGATTTGTGATCCTAACCCCCCCTTTACCACCCTCTTTGTCGTGTCTGAGACCTGACCCGATTCTTTTGTTTTACGAAATTCACCCTTCTTGCCCTCACATGGACCTGGGGCTTAAAGCTTAACCTGGAAATGGAAAACTTTATAAATAATAACGTTAGTTTTGATCGAAAATGAGGAGGGATTTTCTTGGGGAGTATGAAGTTCTATAGAAAGCAGACTTGTAAAAGATATCCAACCATCACTCAAGAGTGAAGTTTATATGTGATATCATAGTCAACTATGGCGATAGGTATACATTCAGCAAGTCCATATTAAATTTAATTTCCTCAACACAGTTTTGCACCACAAAGAGATGAATCATAAAATATAACAATTCTTTTCATATAATTTTTGAAAAACAAAAAGTCAGCTACAATTCATGCCCAATTCATGCCAAACATACAAACATAAATACTTACGACTTAAAATTTTCACCTTTTTTATGTGGAACGTCATTACAATACAGTATGCTAACACTTCTAATGAGTGACAAACTTTACATTTAAAGGCTAAAATACAAAAATTATCATTGACTAATAAGTTAACACAAAACATTCAATTTGGGAGCGTTTGTAAATAAAGATTTAATGCTATGAAATGCTTTCTCCCTCATTTCAGCAGCATGGTGAAAACAGTAAGAATTTACAACTGTTTTAAATTATTGTATAATGTAACTAGACTGACGACGTGGTTCCTTGTATTTGTTCAATGTTTTCAATCTGATGTTTTTATTTTCTCTCATACAAGTCTCAGTTTGAAGCCATAACTATCATTCAATTCAATGCGGAAAACTGAGACTCATGTAATCAGTCTATAATGTAACACTGTCATCCAGATTAGTGAACTCGCAGTCTGCATTATCAAATAATTGTCTTTCTTCAACAAGAGTAACTTTGTTAAATGTTTATCAAGTAGCACACATCCAATTTTAGATATTAGGTCCAGAAACCTGAACATTAGTCTTAAAACCTCAACGTAACAGTTTTTCTATCTTTGTTCTAAGCAACGAGAACTATGCATTGTCTAAACTGGGTACCCTTTTGTAATGGAGTTGTTAAATAGGGAAATGTTGAGGGTGTTTGAGTCCTATCCAGGGGTAGAGATGAATCACTGCGTAATATTTTGTAATTTACTTTGAAATTGAAAAACTGTAGTGTGTACACAATCTATTCGCATTAGTTTGGAGTGAGATGCCAATTTCGTACCTAATTTTTTCCTTTTTGCAGTGCAGTCTTGTTTTTGCTAAGTAAGGAGCATGATGTATTCTTTTAGTAAAAATATGGATATGCAGTTGTATTAAATTAACATATATTGCAATTTTGTTAACATATATCACATGTAGGTATGTATATGAGGGTGCAGCCACAAATATTTTGCATCATATAACTGATGTTGTGTGATACAAAGTAGTGAATTACACTGGATACAAACATACACAAATTTCCAGTGCATTCCCAATTACATTGAGTGTTTGTTTGATATTTAGATAGTGTCAACGCATTGCTGGTATAGGTCTGTAATTTCACCACCAACTTTACTATACCCAATTATGACCCAATCATCTTTCTCAATGTTCAAAACAAGCCAATCTTCCATGTTTACATTGTCTGACATTTCTAATTTAGCACTGTCCGCAACTTCTTTTAAATGGCGTATGACAACCTTTTTCCCACGGCCTACTTCACATGTAATTGAGTCTCCTTCCATATCATTGTCTTGCATGATCTCTTCTTCCTGGTATTCATCTTCCATAAATTCAATTTGGCATTCTCGATCTTCATCTCTCGTTTCTGTGATATCCTCTTCTTCAACTGCTTCAAGAACTCTGCCATTTGTCATCCTGCCTCCTGCATCAATCAGGTCACCATTCTTTGTGTCAGATGAGTATTCATAATTAAGATCTGTTGTTTCTGTGAATGGTTCATCTTTGTTTTTTTCTTTGCCTCCAAATGAAACTTCAATGATATGCACTAGTTTTGTTGAAGTAATTTTGCCATCATCTTCTTTTCCACCATCCTATGATGATGAATAATAAGTTAGTTATAAACTGATTCAAAGAAGAACAACCATTTTCAAATAAAATGTAAAAAAGAGACTCAGTTGTTGCACCACAGGGGGATTGTGGGTACAAGTCCCCCCCTCCCACTTCTCTCCAGGGCTGGCTTTTCACATTGTCTAAATCAATCAATAAAGTGTCAAAGGAGGGTTATACTTTGAGATTTAAAGAGAAAATGGGCGCACCCTGGCGCGCATCCTGGGGGAAAGGTGTTTCCTACCCTCAGACCCCCATTGTCATTGCACAGACTTCTGAATGCTGAAGATTCTACTTTGAATACAGACCTGAAGAAAGTGATAAATTTGCCATGAGTGTTGGTTTTTCTGAAGGTCTGGGGGTGAGACAGCCAAAAACAAACCTGAAGTTAATTGTATAGAGGTGCAGCATGCTGTGCACTAAGTCCACTTTCTTTTATTTTTTCCCAACTTTTTGAATGGAATGTCATTTTGGTTGTCATTTGATTTTAAATACATTCATATTTGATAAGAACCCCAACTTAGAACCCATTGTTGTGGAAAGGAACACCTTAAAATTTAATGAGTGTTATTAAGTATTTAATGATGATAATGAATGCTTTGGATACATAAGCCCTGCCTAACAACAACAAATTTCATTCAAATTAAAACATGCCAGGTGTTTCTAACCCAAATTAACTATCTAACAAAACCAGGACAAGCAGTTTGGTCAAACAAATTCTTTTATGAAAATATGCTTTGGTTTCGGAGTATGAATGAAAAAAGGGTTTCTTAGTAAATTAACTTTTTTCTGTACTCAAGTTTCTTACTTTTTGGTAAGTATTCAAAAGTTAAAGATACCACCTTTATTTCTTTATGCAACAGAATCTTTGTTATTCAAATGCATGAACATTTTGCAAAGACACACCNAGTCCACTTTCTTTTATTTTTTCCCAACTTTTTGAATGGAATGTCATTTTGGTTGTCATTTGATTTTAAATACATTCATATTTGATAAGAACCCCAACTTAGAACCCATTGTTGTGGAAAGGAACACCTTAAAATTTAATGAGTGTTATTAAGTATTTAATGATGATAATGAATGCTTTGGATACATAAGCCCTGCCTAACAACAACAAATTTCATTCAAATTAAAACATGCCAGGTGTTTCTAACCCAAATTAACTATCTAACAAAACCAGGACAAGCAGTTTGGTCAAACAAATTCTTTTATGAAAATATGCTTTGGTTTCGGAGTATGAATGAAAAAAGGGTTTCTTAGTAAATTAACTTTTTTCTGTACTCAAGTTTCTTACTTTTTGGTAAGTATTCAAAAGTTAAAGATACCACCTTTATTTCTTTATGCAACAGAATCTTTGTTATTCAAATGCATGAACATTTTGCAAAGACACACCTCTTTCAGGAAGCATGCCCAGAAAGATAAACTCACATTTTTATGTCCAAGAGGTTTAATAAAGTCAGGTCAACCAATCTTATGAACCTTTGGATCATATAAAATAAACAACTTGCCCTCCTTGTTCACAGTCATGCATCACAACATGATTGAGTAAAAACAAAGGTAATGCAATGTCACAGCTAAGGTGACAAATGATCCCCTTAAGGTGACAACTGATCCTACTTAAAATACAGGATCAATCTTTTTTGTTCCAAACAACAATTTACGTCATACTTGACCTGCAGAATCTTAATCATAACACTTTCTGTCTACACTTAGCAGGCACCTCATCACAATAATCGGTGTCTTTGATTTCATTTTCATTTGATTGATGCGGAAATGATTTGATCAAGTATCAACAAAGCGTGTAAAGAAAGAGAAAAAATGTACACTACAACGGTTGCACATGTTGATTCAAGAAGGCGTGACGTAAATCCAACGAGTTTTCTTCCTTTTAGGCCAGCCCAAATTACACAAGTTCAAGTAATGATATGATATTGATGGTCTGAATTAGGATTGATATTTGTGGGTAAAGCTGTGGGTAAAATTAGGTAATAGATTTTATTGATACCTTATCGATATGATTCTTTTCTCCATTCTCTTCTTTCAATGGGGTTGATTCGAATTCTGGTTTGCAAATATCGACAAGTTTCCTTCGATCTTCAAACTTTGCGACCAAATTATCTTTACCACCGGTATTGGTAAGACTGTGACTTGATGATCGATCAACGTTGTCTAACAAACCAGACATCCGCCATCCATCCACTTCTGGGTTCTCATTGCTGCTTTCATCTCTCCCGATGTTGCTTCCAACTGATTTTGATAATGCCACATTTTCCGGCATCAGTAAATCCACTTTGATACCCTCCATGTTGTGAAGCGATGATCCACGTGGGTCATGTTCGATTGACATACTCCTGAATAGAATTTGCCCTTCATTATCTTTGACAAGTTTTTCTTTCTTCTTTTTGCTTCCAGGGAATTTCAATTTCAACCTTCGTTTCTTCTTTTTTGTCCCTTCCCCTCCACTTGACATCGCATAACTGTAATTTGATTCCGTTGTAGAAACTTCGGTTGTGGCCTCTGATATTTGGGAACATGTATCTTCATCTTGTGTTTTCCTTGTATCAAATTGATCTGATGTTTCCATTTGGTCTAAATCACCCATACTTTTCGACTTCTTAGACATTGTTAATTTCTTCAGCCTTTTCCGTATGCTAGGCATCTTGATTGAGTTGGTTTGTGTCGTCGTGTTGTCGTCTTTCCTTCCCGCTTGCTTCGATTTTTTCGATTGACGGAGATCAAATTACTTTCAAGGTTGGGTTCCTTACCTCCTTTATGAGACAAAGTTCTTTGTTATGATTGTGTAAATTCTTTCAATCGGAACAGAGCTGCATTCTTTGTGGGATTTGATCGATTCGATTGACTTTCATTCCTTTATTGTGTTTTCCTTATTTTCAAAATCAGCATGCAGCAGAACAAAGGCTTCGCAAAATCAACCAATCAGGTGCTTTGTTTACATTCTTTTACTCTTACACATACTTCATTCATGATTCGGGAGGGGTCTTGTTGCCAATTGAGGGGTCTTGTTGCCAATTGAGGGGTCTTGTTGCCAATTTAGGATTTGTATGAAAATTTCAGCGTTAGGAGGGGGTATGCATTATTTTCCACCACATTTTGCATGTTCCAGTTTCTATACCTCACACAAGGCATGCTGGGTAGTTATCTAACTGGCTGTGCTCTCGATTCAAATTGACACACGGAAGAACCATAGTCATGGAAGAACATCGCAGACACATACCTTAAAAAAGAACGCCGGTCAACCAGCATCCTTTGCGGTCGCGCTTTCCAGAGGATGTTGTCATATGAAAATGGGGGAAATGACAAAAGGCAACACGCGAAGCGCGCAAAGGATGCTGGTTGATTGGCGTTCTTTAAGCAAACAATACTACGAACAGAATTACACCAATCACAATCAACTAGAATTGTTTTTAATGGCTACACGCATACAAAGCAAGATACCCTACATCATTTTCAGCTAGGCCATTCGATTCAATTTTTGCTTTCACATGTTTGGTTAATTTACGGCAGATCTATCATCAGGTCCTTGACAAAAGAGCTGAAACTTTCTACTGGGATGGCTGATTGATTAATCTGTAAACAAAGTTGCACTGAATTTCGCAAAACAATATATAAAAAACTCCAGTTCTGTCTTTACATCATTTCTAATGTTTTACAAAATAATACTTTCTATTACTATGAACAGTTAACTAACATTGTCATGCCAAGCCAGTGAGAAATAAAATTCCTGTGACTCATGCTGAGATGCAAATTACCTGAAGAAAGCTATTCATTGTTCATTGTCATTCTTAATTGCTTCTTTTCGGTTGAAGACATCGCGTGCCATACGCGTATAATCGCAGNTTAAACCTGCAAAACAGGCCTATGATAAAATTTACTAACAATTTAGCCTCGCAGCTATCAAAATCAAGCTCTGTCGGCCAATCTTGTTGTTCAAACACCTTACATACAGGGTAAATCAGGGAAGAGGCTTCTGTTTATGTTCATACACTTAGGACTCGACTGCCATTTCTCCCTCTTCGCCTATCTTCTGTTATCACGAGGCTGCATTGCTAGCAAATTTGATCAAGGATTTTAGACCTGTTTTGGAGGATTTTGAGATGAAACATTTTTATAAAATTGCTTGTAACTTGACAACGATTCAACAGCTTTTGAAAATCTAGGTAGATGTTCTTACCTAAAATTGACATGTTAGCTACACAAATATTATAGGAATCTCAATCTGAATCTCAATCTACAGAACAATTTTAAAGCTGCAGGCTCTCAAACGTCCAAGCATTTTCTGACTCACGCGGCCCGGTACCGAAAATGTTCTACCATTCTACCAACAAGGCGATGGAGAATGCACTGCAGATGATGGACTCTAAAAGATGGAAATTTTAGCTAAACTTAGTCTGACAAGTGAACATGCGACTGTCATGTTTTCAAAATTTATGCTGTTGAAAAACAAAAAAATCACTTTCACCTTGAAAGCTTCAAATTCAGTTTGTTGAAAACTAAGAATTATTCTCAAACGCATTTATCATGATGTATATATTCTTTGATTATTTTCAAGGGACATTGATTTTGATGCAAGATGTTAATGCTTTAAACAGTTGCAAAACAAAACGATTTATGTATTTTCAAGTCGCGTTTATTGGAATACATTTTATCACAATCCGGACAGGAGAAAACTTCAGTTGGTTGGTAGTCACTTTGAGCATCTGATTTTGATGATATCCCCTTGGCGACAGGACTTTTATCCGACCACTGTGATTGGTTCCTCTCACTATCACGTGATTTTCCCAAAACGTATGCTTGCCTTTTCTCGTTTAATTTACTATTTGCTGTACGTGGCTGCGAAGGAGGCTTAGGACCTTGATTGGTATCTTTTTTCGGTTTTGAATCAGTTGCAATCCATTCCAGGGAACCTGCAGAATCATGTAGCTCTTCGCTGGAATATCTGGAAAAAATAATACAAATGTTGACATGACTGCAAAAATGAAAATTGGCAAAATAAGCAAGAAAAACAGCATTAACCATTTTTGTTAAAAGTGCTATCCAGTGGAATGCACAATATCATCTCCGGACCTCCAAGACGTTGACTTCTTCATGGAAAATAAATATAACTAACAAATGCAAGCTGCCACGGAGAACTGTCAACGATACTATACGAGTCCAGGTGAAATATATGAATGAGATCATTCAGAAGCATTAATACCTCGTAGTGTCACGTGATGTACGATGCAGTTTTTCCTCTTCAAATCGCGAAATGTCCCCATTGCTCCAAAGTGGCACTCTGTCTTTTGGCTGAAATGAAAATTAGCTTTAGACTTGAGTCGATTTACAAGTGATGCAACAGGTGAGTCGAAAACATATTTCTGCAACTGTTTGAAAACTATATTTTAGAAAAAACTCAAGCACAGAGCATTATACATCATCGAAGTTTTCTCAAAAAACTAAGTAGAAGTCCAGGAGGATTTGTTTTTGTAGGATGTACATGATTCACAAACATTGGATAGATCTATTGATGCATCCAGTGTCCAGAGTTTATTTCTGCATGTGTCCGAAAGCGTTTGTATTTATCAATGAGTTACATTTTATCAGCTGAATTCTAAAAAGATTAGACTAAGGTCAATTTGTTTGTACAGTTGAAGATTATTTTACATGATTGAAAGAGATAAAGGCGATTTATTTCGAAAATGTAAGATATCGCGATTTTGTGTTGATAAGATTTTGCTATGAAGTGTTACTGATAAATTAAATTTATTGCATTAAACGTAGACTGACGACGTGATTCCTTGTATTCGTTCAATGTTTTTAATCTGATGTTGTTTATTTTCTCTCATACTCAGTTTGAAGCCATAACCATCATTCAAGTCAATGCGGAAAACTGAGACTCACGTAGTCAGTCTACATTGAACGTACGATATCAGATGGTACTTTATCATAAAATTACAATATTTTGACAAATTTTCTCTTGATCTCGCACTGCTATTTTATGCAGATAAATTATGCAATGAAGTGTTGCTAGTAAAATTACATATTGAAATATACTCACAATGCCAGATGGCACTTCACCATGGTAGTCTTCGTATTTTGACAAGGTTTCTCTTAATGATGTATTTTGTTCTTCAAGCACTGCTATTCTGATATTATTTGCTTTTATTTGTTGCGCCATTTCTTCACTTACCGTCATTTCAGTTTTGTTATTTAAAATGGTCGGATCTTCATTTCCACGGTGTCCCAGCACAGGGAATTCAGACAACAAAGTTAGTTTCTTCTTCGTTTTTTCAATTTCATTTTCCAGTTCAGAAACTTTTTCATGCAATTCTCGCACTTTATTTTCAAGAGTTTCCTTTGCGTTTNATGCCGGAATGGACCCTAGCATGGGCCTAGGCGTCGATTCTTCTGCTTGAAGTTATATCCTTAGGACAAAGAAAAGAAGTGCCAGTATATTGTTGAACATATTCTCCAACTCAAAATAACTTTCCACGATCTGCAAGTGCTCAAGAGTGATAGTCCTTTTCTCACAGCTTCTTCGGCCAGCTTCGGATGAAGCGCAAGAGCGGAAGCTGACCGGTTTGCGAACGTGGCCTCGTTTTCGTTTTACATATGATGCCTATGTTGCCATAACCATCATTCAAGTCAATGCGGAAAACTGAGACTCACGTGGTCAGTCTACAATGAACGTACAATATCAGATGGTACTTTATCATAAAATTACAATATTTTGACAAATTTTCTCTTGATCTCGCACTGCTATTTGGAATGTTGTATGTTATCTAAGTGTATGGCGATTTTATGCAGATAAATTATGCAATGAAGTGTTGCTAGTAAAATTACATATTGAAATATACTCACAATGCCAGATGGCACTTCGCCATGGTAGTCTTCGTATTTTGACAAGGTTTCTCTTAATGATGTATTTTGTTCTTCAAGCACTGCTATTCTGATATTATTTGCTTTTATTTGTTGCGCCATTTCTTCACTTACCGTCATTTCAGTTTTGTTATTTAAAATGGTCGGATCTTCATTTCCACGGTGTCCCAGCACAGGGAATTCAGACAACAAAGTTAGTTTCTTCTTTGTTTTTTCAATTTCATTTTCCAGTTCAGAAACTTTTTCATGCAATTCTCGCACTTCATTTTCAAGAGTTTCTTTTGCGCTTGCAGCCTGGTCGACGAGCGTCTAAAATAAAATCAATTTCAATATATCAGTTAACATGATAAAATAAAAGAAGCGGTTGAAGAAGGGTCTAACTCCGATGAGTAACTAGTCACAATAGTATATTTCATTTCATCCAAGCTTACATTTAAAACTTCAGCCATTTTTGTCATCTTACCGCGTTCACATAATCTATTAAACGATAAAATTTTACGCAGTTCAAAAAACCAATTAGGAGTGATTTATATACTCTCAGCACAATTCTTTAATTGACAAAGCGAAAACCTTGCCATTGAACTTAACTTGTCCGTCATTCCAAATACCTGGACTTCAACCACTGCTAAGACCAGAGAAAAATGTTAAGACAGCCACAGAGCGAATGTTGAAATGTGATGATCCCGAACATGTTTCTTTCCTTTTATTATGATTCAGGGGCGAACATTGTTACCTGTCCTGCATCATAAAAAGCTTTGTAATCCATATGTTCTATAAATGATGTCTCTCGCTGGAGCGGAGGGTAGAGTTGCCCTAAGCCGAATTTGCACTTGAGGTGTAATCCTTGAAGCACTTCGGATCCATCAAGTGCGGCAAGGCGACGAAGTTGGATTAATCTGACTTTGCCGCGTGCGCCACATTGAAAGATCGCCTCAATGGCAAATTCGGCTTTAGTCTTTTCTTAGTGTAGTGTAAAGTTTATTCCAATTTAAAGTAATGGTATATTTGTGATGTTGGGTGTGGAGGCGACTCGATAACGTTATGTTTTTTGCCTCCACCTCAGCAATAATTAAATTTGAGTTTTGTTTTTCGTGTTTTAGTGATATATATAAAAAAAAATGATACCATTTGAAAAAATTACGGTTTTAAAAACGGAAAAACTAAAGCAAGAAGACAAATAATAGATTTAACTAACTTGCAAATCAGCCGAATTCTTTGCTACTAATTCATTCTCACTTTTCATTGCCCCACATTCAGTTTCTAGTTTTTCTCTATCGTCTTCCATTTCAGCCAATCTGTAATGCAGTTCTTCGCATTCTTGATCAAGCTGGTCTGCCCTTTGAAGTAATAATTCTTGCTTCGCTTGCAAAGCCTAAAATCGGAAAATGCATATTCATTTGCTTCCATCAAAGATTTCACCTACCACAAATGGCAGGGGGGGGGGCAGAGTAAGCAAGAGGTGTTTTTATCATTTGATTTCACATTTCATATCTTTTTATATCCTCTTCGAATGATATGAAACGTTCATGGAATACAGCGAAAATTAGAACAGTGGCATCTGAATGGTGGCAAAATGGAGAAGAAGAATGAGTTAATGTTGAGTAATATCTTACCTTATCATGTTTTGATAAAGCTTTATTTTCAGTTTGCGTCTTTCCCAGTTCGATTTCAGTTGCAGTTAATTTATTTCGTACATTATTCAAATCTTCTTTTATGACATAAAATTCCTTTTCGACATTGTTCAATTTCAGTTTATTGTCGATCTCTTCTTTCAAGTTCTTTGATAAAGTTATGTTCTCTTTCTCTAAGGAATTAAAGAATAATTTTTGTTTTAACATTTGTCTTTTGAACAAGAAGGACTCATTACGCTTTTTACACATGCCTCTTATTAATCTCCACAGCACAGAGATATTGACAAAACAAACAACCCAAAAAATAAATTGATCATTATTTACCTAATTTTTGGTTAAGCTTTCTTTGACTGGAATGGTCGTGTTTAAGTCTTGCTAATGATTTTTCAACTGTTTCTTTTCCAACTTTTAACTCATGAAGTTCTGCATGTAATTCTTTCTCTTCATTAACGAACTTCCCTGATATTTTTTCCACTTTTTCTTTCCATTCAAGTTCTTTTTCTGATAATTCGGTTTCTATTTCATCCTTTTCATTTTTTAGCACTTCCATCTGCTCTTTTAAATTAGAACAATGCATCCTAGACTTTTCAAGATCTGCTCTCAAAGGATCGATTTGTTGATATAGCTTATCAAGATGTTTATTGATTCTCTCCATGTCTCGATTTTGATCCATTGCCCATCTTGAAACATCATTTGCTGCCATAATTGATTTCTTCAATAATTTCTTTTGATTTGCGAGTGAAGATGGAAGACCTTGTGATTCACATAAGTAAATCACAGCTGATCCAACATCAATCAAGTTTTGTTGCATACTTGCACAGGCTTCACATGAAACGAAGGCTGTATCAAATGTTTGAGTTGCAGCATTTGCTTTCAGTTTTGCGACTGCTGCATCTTCAATTGAAAGTGTGATGTCTGGAGTTTTATTCCCTTCATTTTGTCCTACCAATGATATGTTTTTTGTAGATGATAAAATGAAGCTATTGCTTCGATTAGACATAGCAGATGAAGATCGTTCTTCCGTAACGCTGTTTATTCCTCTCATTGCCAAAATTGCTTCTCTCATCATGTCATTATCTTCTTGTATGTTTGTTATCGTATCTTGCATCTTTGGAATCACACTGCTCTTGTTCTTCATCTAAAGAACAACAAAATCAGTCATCGAAAATAATTTAAATGATTAGATCATATAGGGACTGACCTATGACACTTAACAGTTAAAATAATGTGTACTCATGTACTCATACAGTATATTTTGTCAGCTTACAAGATTGATATGAAAGTGCCCTACTACCACAATTTAAAAATCTCAGCAAGTTCCCTTTAAATAGGAAATCCAAAAGAGTGAAACCATTAAAATTTAAAGAGATGAAAGCAGACAAGCAAAAGTTAAAATCCAATGACAACAGGAATAGAAAATTTAAGAGTTTTGGTTCATAAATGGATAACATCCATAAATAAAGTTGCAGAAAATGGCACAATAAGAACCACAACCATCAAATTTTTTCAATAACCAAACAAAACGCTACTCTATGAGCTATTTTTGCAAAATGTTCAATCTTGTTTACAAAGTCTGCTACAAAGTCAACCCTATTTGTCGGTCAATAAGCCACCAAACAACCATTCTTAAAAGCAATAAAATTCTTATTATGATTGGATCAAGAGTCTGTGATTATTCTAATTACCTTCTGCTTAGCAAGCTGCATTTTGTGATGGACATTGACAGTTTTGCTCCAAAATTTCTTAACAATAAGTCCAATTGACATGGTTGTCCCTGTTGTTCTGCTCTTTGGTCTTTTTGAAGAGTTGGGATCGTCAATAACAGAACATATTTCATCCAAATATTGAGACGCTAGTTGCGTGAGAAATACAAACCTACAAAAAACATTAAGCATTAGCTCTATTTTACTGCAAGAAATTAACTTTGGCATGTACTGTATTAGCAAGATATTACTTTAAGGGGTCACACCAACATGACTTCTTTCATGCAAAATGTTCAATGGACCTTTGGGGGAAGGGGGTAAAAAGACTGGATGCTTTCAAAATTCTGCTTTAAGGCCAGTTTCCAGTCAGTGGAATTTTCCGATTTCCGAGCGGGTGGAAATTCTATTGTTTACGAAAGAAATTGTCGCTTTGTAATTGAATAAAATTTAAGGTTGAATGAATTTTGATTGTGTAAAATTCCGCCCGCTCGGAAAATTCCACCGACTGGAAACTAGCCTTTAAATATCCGATTCTTGTTTCTTTAAAGAAACTGTGCTATACAGCTTTTGCTTGCAGTATATTTTGTTGGAATGTTTAGAAACTTTTAAGCTAGCTTTTACAGTGTGTACGCATGTAGTATTTCATTAAAAATCTTTGTTTTTTTGTGATTTCCCATTATTTCCTAGAAAAATAACCAAATTTTCTAGAGAATTCCCTTGCCACTACTTGCCTATCAATAACTAATTCAAAGAGAACGATGTGAGATAGCCGATTAAAGTCTTCATCTTTTGAAAATGAATATATGCCCAGCAAATCATCGATATCCAGTTCGTTTGATAATTTATCTGGAAACTTCCATGACTGTGCACGAAGTGGGCCAATTCTTTCGGCGCCATCTTTAATTGTGGTCTGTATGTCAGCAATGTCTCTTGCTAAGCTCTCCAAACAGTTCTGACTTCCAAGTAAATGCGCCATCAAGTTTGCACCATTTATAACAGGTCTTGACACTCTAAATTTTCAAGTAACTGGAAAATAAATGATTGTAAAAATGTAAACAGAATTTCGTTAGGCCATCATTTCAGCATTCTTGTCGTCTCCATGGAATAAATACGACGCTTCCCTTACAAATGCAACAACAACAACTATCAAGCAACAACAACAATACCAGCTTCGTTTTAAAACACAAACAACAAAGATGGCGGCTATCAGCAGCAAAAAGTATATTTGCAGATGTACTTTTGAAAGAAATATTTTCTTGAAGGATCTGAAGCTTCATGTCAACTTCAAAAATGAAGAGCAGTTTGTCAGAGATTACACTCAGGTTTTATTCTTTATGAAGTCTTACAAAATTGACCATAACATTGACGATAATCACTTGATTTTCTTGAAATTTTTATTTAGAATTTAGCATGTCTCGACCAGTCTAATATCGAACTTTTTATTGACAGTAAGTGAATATCTAAATCTGAGATGTTAAAAATTTCAATTGACTTACATAAACATATTTTTATTCGATTGTCTTTTTGTCGTTTTTATCCAAAGCAACTTGTCAGAAGAGGAGTCAGAGTCGATGAGTTTAACAAGATCATCAAGAATGTGAGTTCACTTTCGTTTTCAGTCATTTCCCTCCTCTGTTTACTTAATTTTCCCTTTCATTCGTTTGCAGGTAATAGACGAGTTAGATTCAGCAGACCAAAAATATTATAAGTTCTCGGATGCACGTTGATACCGAAAATCATAAGGGTCGTAAACTAGCATTTTATATTGTTTCTTACACAATTTATTTTCAGGTAGAACAAGAAGTAGAAAGGAGAAAATCATTAGGAAAAGAATCCACGAAGCGAACACAATTGGTATCACAACAGTATAAATACATTCATCCTCATTTGCTAAACTTACAGGTGGGTTTTTAGGGACCACATGAATCAATGAAATTTTGGCGTTTAAAAATCCCTGAAATTCGAGCATTTTACCAGTTTACTTTTTGTGGTGTTACATAAAGTTATTCCATGTAGTGATTTATGATTGCAAATGATTATATTTGCAAACTGCAATTAAAAAGTATGGAACAATGTTATATTTACACATATCAAAGGAGTGTAAGTTTCTTTTTGAAAGTTAACTTTTTGCACGTGATCAAGAAGTATTTGTTCCTTTTTCAGGAAGAATTCTTATCACCGGAGTTTCTCAAATTAGTTACGTTGGCAAAATGCGAGGGGACTACAAAGGAAACATTGATTAAATTGATGAAATTAGAGAAAGGTGAATAGATTTTTTCAAATTGTCAATTTTCTACATATACGATCTTATAGTGAGAAAATTGTGATGGAATCTGCGTATTGCAGCTTTATGTGATTGATTTCAGTAACTTCTGCTAATTAAAAAGCTCTTTCCATGTGTCTCATCTTTGCATGAAACTATATTTGAGTTTGAACCCTTCAGTAACTTAGGGATTTTTCAATTTCCTTTTATTTAGCACCACTGTCGTACAGCTTCAAAATTTTTGCGGAACAATTTTGTGAGCAGCTGATAGAAGAGATTGAAAATTTTGAAAATAGCGACATACCAAAGGGAAAACCAAATACAATGAACGATTATGGGGTATGTATAGACTGTTTACATTCGTTCTTGCTTCCCTTCGTTCTTTGATTTTTGAGTTCTATCGAGTAGCAACGACTTTAAACCTGAATGTTATGCAATAGTTTAATTGGGGATAAAAACATCACTGTATATGCAAATGGCACGTATACTCAACTTCTTCTTCGATATTCAGAACCACTAATTTGAAAGTAAAAGCTCTATAGCAATAATAACACTATAAACAAACAAATTACATCATTGGAAATGTTTATCATCGAGAGTCTCAGCTCAACATATTTGTTTGTGGTAAAGAGGTGAGTAAACCATATTGATAATACTATCATGGTTAAATTACCATTTTCATATTGTCATAATCATAATTTAGATAAAATAGATTTCTAGAACTTCTATGANTATGCAAATGGCACGTATACTCAACTTCTTCTTCGATATTCAGAACCACTAATTTGAAAGTAAAAGCTCTATAGCAATAATAACACTATAAACAAACAAATTACATCATTGGAAATGTTTATCATCGAGAGTCTCAGCTCAACATATTTGTTTGTGGTAAAGAGGTGAGTAAACCATATTGATAATACTATCATGGTTAAATTACCATTTTCATATTGTCATAATCATAATTTAGATAAAATAGATTTCTAGAACTTCTATGATATAAATATTTCATCATAGGTTCTTCTTGGTGAACTTGGATTTAATGAACATTTCTTTGATCCATTGGTCATGGACTATGTTGGCCCCGTCGCCAAAATACTATATCCAGAATGGGTTGGAGATGAATTGGATTCACATCGAGCTTTTATTGTTGGTTATGGGGAAGGAAAAGATGTAGATTTAAGTTATCATTATGATGATGCAGAAGTTACATTGAACGTATCTTTGGGAACAGAATTCGAAGGAGGAGAACTGTATATTGCTGACATGAAAAATGTAATGTTGCTTAGTTTTCTGAATTTCAAACCATCTTTCACAGTCTTTTTCCACTGATATATTGCAATATATAATCAAACTTATAGGATATCTAATGTCAGCAGATTCCAGAATTTGACTGAGAAGATGGTTTGAAAATGAAAAAAAAATTATGCTCGCTGACCTACCAGCTTAAATACAAGCCATGCTGCATTTATTTCTTCATATTTTTGCTGGTGTATAATCTGAGCCCGAGCATATAAAAAGAAAATCTCTGTTTTTTGTGTATCTTGATAAGATTAGATCTAAAGTCTAGCTTTCTCCTTTCGTAATTTTTGGAATGTTCTATCACCATCATATGAGACATGCTTGCCACTGTTTTTCTTACTTCTATTAGTGTGTTGTTTTATGTGATCTGTGTCCACACAGTCATGGTTTTCAGCGATGTTTAGAAGGTTTTCTGTTTCGAAAAAGTAAATGAATTTAAAATTTTTCTGTCATAAAATTAGTTTCCTGTCAATGAATTGGTCACATCAGTGTTATTCTATTTTTTCTTAACAGGAACGAGACTGGGCAGAGAAGTGCTACAAGTTTTCACACAGAAGATGCCATGGCTTAATTCATCGTGGACAACAAATGCATGGAGCTATAGAACTTAAAGATGGAGAAAGATTTAATTTGATTATTTGGATGAGATCATCGTCAATAAGAAATAAACTTTGTCCAATGTGTAATGAAAAGCCAGACTTGATTGAGATGCCTGGGGTTGATGCAGGATTTCGTGTTAAAGATGTTGACATTTGTTCTATGATTTAATCAAATTGTACGACGAAAACTTACTCAATTATAGTAATTAGTATTGATCTTCTTTGAGATGTAAATTTCAAATAGAACATGATTTTTAATAATTGCAGCTGCATTTTGGTTGGTTTTTGATTTCTCCGATTGCAATCCCTCCAGCCTCTCATCTAACGTTAAACAGACTTCAGTATCAAATCATTTGTAGTAGTGACGTGAAGTTGTCTGTAGTTTTTTGTGTTTCCTGTAATGGCCACGGGATAGTTATAGTCGTTTTATCCTTGTAAAGTAGTTTGTAGGTAGCGCAATTAGCAATATGTGATGCAAAGCTTTAACTTAAGATAAACAAAAGATCTCTCCAATTGCCTACGTTGCCTGCTATGAATCGATCATGCTTCCTTAAAATCGCACAACAGAAGAAACAGTAAAAGTTTAGGAAAGTTCTTCTTGTAACTTGTACTTTGGTTACCAGAGTCTTCCCAAAGTTAGAAGTTAAAAAAGCCCTGACTATTCAACCAGGCAAGAAATGATATAAACGGATTTTTAGCTTGTCTGCGTCGAGACATGTTAAGAGAATGTTTTGAGATAGAGCCGAATTCAATATACTAATAAAAGTAAATTCTTGGAAATGATTAGGAAACTTTAGTTCTATGATGCTCTGGGTGACTTTCTATTGGAGAAGGGTTTAGTAGTCCCCATTCCTGAGTCCGCCAGTTGACGGTATACAAATTTTGGCGCCTGACTTTTCGTTTCGTTCCCAGGCCCTTTCTCATTTCAGGTTGCTTCGGCTGAAACGAATTCAAGATGGCTTCCAAGAAATCAGAAAATGGCGACTTTTTAGCTGGCGTTTTGGCGACATATTTACGATCAAATGAAGATGAAGACAAATCAAAAACCTCATCACAAGTTTTAGTCACCACTGAAGATAATACTTTGATTTGGAGTGAACGAGAAAAACAGATTGTTGTTATTCCAACTGAAGCACTTCTTGTGCCCTGCGAAGGAACATGTAGTAGGCCTAAGCCTGTTTTTCAGGTAAACTCAACTGTTTTGGGTAGGTTTTGAGTAAGGGCCCTTTGGTTAAAATTTAGGTCTGGTAGCTGGTTTCTTAAATGTTATTGTTAGGACATTTTTGCTACCAAAAAGTTTCTTATGAGTTTCTTAATTTTTTTAAATTAATATTTAAGCAATATCNAATGAAGATGAAGACAAATCAAAAACCTCATCACAAGTTTTAGTCACCACTGAAGATAATACTTTGATTTGGAGTGAACGAGAAAAACAGATTGTTGTTATTCCAACTGAAGCACTTCTTGTGCCCTGCGAAGGAACATGTAGTAGGCCTAAGCCTGTTTTTCAGGTAAACTCAACTGTTTTGGGTAGGTTTTGAGTAAGGGCCCTTTGGTTAAAATTTAGGTCTGGTAGCTGGTTTCTTAAATGTTATTGTTAGGACATTTTTGCTACCAAAAAGTTTCTTATGAGTTTCTTAATTTTTTTAAATTAATATTTAAGCAATATCAAAACATTCATCACTGAACAATGTAAAAACAGTTTTAAGTGACCTTGGAAAATTAAAGCTGCAAATTGCCAAAGTTTCTTCTTCGCCCTTGTTATAGGTAACTTTTGAAAACTTGAGCCTACAGTTTCTTATAAGCGGTTTCTTGAAAAATAATGAATGTACATACGGCTAAGGATCATTCGGATTGATCGGTTGTTTAAAGCTGCATTCTACTGAAAGAAAATTTGATCTGCAATTTAAGTATTTGGATATTGCAATTTTGGAAATCAGTTATTTAGCACTTGAATTCGGCTGTTCGGCGAGGAACAGGCGAGTATCAGCTAAAAGATCTGATTTCTCAGGATAATTTGGCAATTCATATTTTCAGCATAAAGTCAGCAAACTTTTTTATCATCCAAGAGCCGGTATTTAAGTGGTTTATTTGGCTGTTTTTCCACAACTTGCTGCTATTTAAGCGATTTCACAGTGCCAAAAGTTAGCTGATCAATTTGGACGGTCCCTTATGCACGAGTCAAATCGAATCGATACCCGGACATTCCCCCCGGGCCACCCCCGGGCATTTGATTTTTTTTAATTCTTGGTGGTCAAATTCTTCGCCCTTGGCTAGCGAACTCCCATCAAATGCCCCGGTCTTGCAGCCTTAAAATGTAAATTTGGCCATATAAATGGCCCAATAAGGTTTAAAACCCCCTAATATTTGGTTCAAATTTCCCGCGCCTGGGATCGTATACATCATCAAATGCCCGGGGATGGCCCGGGGGGGTTGTCCCAGTATCGTTTTGACTCGTGCATTACTGGAGATGTAATGGTGGAAGAGTAATTGCAATGGCTTGTGTAGTAAGTCTATTGGCCATTCTATTAGCCATAGTATACTAAAAACCCGCAGGGACCATAAAACTTCAGATTGTGTCTTAGGGTCCATTTACATGAGAAATTCCAACCGGTTTGAAATTTCACCCCGATCTGAATATTGGCCAGATAGCTTATTTCCTTTTGTGTTCACATGAAGTTTCGCCCCGGTCTGAGACCTGTGTTGATCATCGAACAACACAAGATTGTTAAAGATTGTTCGAGATGGTTCATTGTGTTCATGTTTGGCAGCAAGAAAAACAATGCCAATGTGAGCTTTGAACCTGAGACCACTGAATCTCAAACCGGTTTGAGAATAATTTTCGTTTACATGGTGTATTCAAAGCGGGGTTTCTTTTGCGTTCACATGAAGTTTTGCCCCGGTCTGAGACCTGTGTTGATCATGGAACAACACAAGATTGTTCAAGATTGTTCGAGATGGTTCATCGTGTTCATGTTTAGCGCCAAGAAACACAATGCCAATGTGAACTTCGAACCCAAGACCACTGAATCTCAAACCGGTTTGAGAATAATTTTCGTTTACATGGTGTTTTCAAAGCGGGGTGACATTTCAAACCGATTTGAAATGCCGAGTTGAGTTCCACCCCGGTTTGAGTTAGAAAATGCATTTTCCATGTAAACACTATAAGGGCTTTGACCAGACACCGAGTTCAAGTCAGATCGGGGTTGAAATCTCAAACCGGTTTGAGTTTATCATGTAAACGGACTTATTCGCCAAGATGGTTGAATGCAGTCCTGTTTTTCTCATTTAAATTGCTGAAATGTTTTCTCTTTACAGTGAACATTCCTAAATTCTTTTCCTGTATTCTTACATTTTATTCTTGTTCTCAGAAACTCAGTTGCTCCTACCCAGTTGCTTTTGAAGTGACTTCAATGAAGTTGAGCATCTCTGGTCAGTTTCTGGCACTTGGTGGGCACAATGGTCTTGTTGTCATGGAAATGCCAAGACAATGGGGTAAAAACAGTTTGTTTGTGGGAGGCCAGCCAAATATCATATGCAGGTAGGTTAAATTTGGACCCTTTTTAAATCACTAATCATCACTGATGTTTACATGTCCGAGTTCTTACAGATCTTGATNAATCTCAAACCGGTTTGAGAATAATTTTCGTTTACATGGTGTTTTCAAAGCGGGGTGACATTTCAAACCGATTTGAAATGCCGAGTTGAGTTCCACCCCGGTTTGACTTAGAAAATGCATTTTCCATGTAAACACTATAAGGGCTTTGACCAGATTTCTATGGACCAGACACCGAGTTCAAGTCAGATCGGGGTTGAAATTTCAAACCGGTTTGAGTTTATCATGTAAACGGACTTATTCGCCAAGATGGTTGAATGCAGTCCTGTTTTTCTCATTTAAATTGCTGAAATGTTTTCTCTTTACAGTGAACATTCCTAAATTCTTTTCCTGTATTCTTACATTTTATTCTTGTTCTCAGAAACTCAGTTGCTCCTACCCAGTTGCTTTTGAAGTGACTTCAATGAAGTTGAGCATCTCTGGTCAGTTTCTGGCACTTGGTGGGCACAATGGTCTTGTTGTCATGGAAATGCCAAGACAATGGGGTAAAAACAGTTTGTTTGTGGGAGGCCAGCCAAATATCATATGCAGGTAGGTTAAATTTGGACCCTTTTTAAATCACTAATCATCACTGATGTTTACATGTCCGAGTTCTTACAGATCTTGATTCTGAACTACAGTATGATATAGTTTAAAAGTTAACAAAGTTAAAATTCTCCAAAAATAGCGTTATGCCTGGGGCATTTTTCAGGTTTTTGGTTCATTCTATTTTGGTACTTTTTTTCTTAAAATTTTTTAGGGTGACAGAATTTGGATTTTTTCTTCATGTATGTTTTTCTTGAGGTAGCAAAGATAGTGCCAATAGTTTTGAGATATATCATTAGGTCTTTTCTCATGTTAGGTCTTTTCTCATGTTTGGTCTTAATCTCATGTTAGGTCTGTACCAATTGGTGAAAGCATCCTTAGAAAACAGATGAACATGAAAGTCTTGCAAATGGAATGGTTTCATGGTAGCTCTTCAGATTCGCATCTTATTGTATTGACAAATGATAATTGTTTGAGGTGATTTTCCTTCCCTTTCATTTTGTTTTTATTTGCCAAGTAGTTTTGTTTCCATGTGTCCAGTTTGTTCGACCAGATACCACATGTTGACATTTTAGCCTACTTTATTTACTAAATATAATTAAGTGAGGATTAAGCAAAGGATGATTAAAGGAAGGAGATATATATAATGTTATTTTGATGAAATCTTTATCAACACAATTCGACATAAAAATGGTGAGTGACAAACAACTTTGAGCATTTTTAATTTGCAAGGCTGTGATAATCTGTGCAATATTTCACCTTTAAGCATCTTTAATGTTTTGCTAAACTCCCAAATTGTAATTTGCAATTATATTTCGATTTTTCAGCGCACTGTTTCCTATGTTGAAAGTGATTTATTGAAAATTGTTGGTTTTGAAATGGCGTAAATCAGTCGGAAAAGATCAATTAAATTTTGAAAAGCTGAACTTGAAAACACAAAGAAAAAATATTACTTTCATCAATTCAAAGTCTTCATTGAAATGATAAAGGACAAAGGCTTTTGTATTCATAAAACTTTTTTTCAAATTTGAATGACTGCAACAGATCACAACTAATCCACTTCATAGTTTCAAAGTTGCTTAAAATGGTTTTTCATTTTATTGTTTGCTTCAGTTTGCAAGATTTGAATGATGCTTTTTGATCAATATAGGCAGATCCATTAAGAAGTTTGAAGAAATTGCTTATATTGCAAGTACAATTTGTAGGATGTTAGCCAAACATTAAATCATCAATATTCCAAATCAGCCCAGTGACCACAACAGTGTATGGTTTAGTGTTGCCTGTAAAAAGTGGGTACTTGTTTGGTGAACTGAAAATTTGTTTTTCTTATTGACTAATTTAAATTCCTAATTTCTGTTGCAGATTTTATAATGTTGTTCAGGCAGACAAACCACTGACAACAATAAGATTATTCAGTGACATTGATTCATCAGCAAATAAAAATCTTTCAATGAATTTTGCATCAGCATTGGGTGAAATGGCAGTGTCGTTCAGCATCGCACCAGAAATTATTGATGAAGAAAACATGTCAGTTCATCCCATATTTGTTATGCAAGAAAGTGGAGATGTATGGATTGTTTGGACAAGAATTAATTCTCAAAACAGGCAAATTGTCCCTTTTTGTTTTTCTCTTGTAATAAACATTCTATATATTGATTTTATTAATATTTTGATTTGTTATTGCTTAACATTAGCCAGATGGACAAAGTTTTAATGTTGCACCATTATATAAAGTCATGCAATTCATATATATATACTGGATGGGTAAAGAAATTTTGCACCTTTCAGAAAATCGTAGAAATTAATTTAATAGACCATGTCAAAGATTCTTGCATATCAATAAAAGTCTAACTTAATCTAGGATCAAGATTGGGTATTTCGTTCAGTTTGGTGTCATAAAACTGCTCAGGGTGTGATTGATTCAGTTTCAAAGCTTCTGTTAGGCCTATACGAAAAGCTGGTTGGTGTTTCACATACAAGAGAGTCTGTACGATATTTTTGGTTTAAAGAAATACAATTGCTTATGAACTAAGACAATAGGACCTTGAACTCCAGAAGATAAACAAATTGACCAACGTTTTCCTCAAGGTCAAAGAAAGTTTTGTAAAAATGTGATATTTGATTACTATTTCAAGAACTAAGTGTTCATGATAAATACTTGACTTGGTCTCTAAATCCAAGTGACACTTTCATTGATTGACAAAATGAGAATCGTTCAGATCCATCAATTAGATGAATTTCTACAATTTGACAAAGGTGCAAGTTTTTTACTCATCCAGTAGAATAAAATCATTTCAACGTATTTTCTCAGGTTTGTTGCCATGCAAAAAGGACCAATAACGATGATGCCTGAATCTGATGACAATTATGGGGGAGAATTCTGTTCTATTTTGTGCCTAAAAACATCACCAACAATTGCTGTCTTAGCAACGAAAAATGGATGTGTTTATCATTGTATTCTTCTTGAATCAGAATCACACGATCCGCAATTAGAGGTAGGTATTCCATCATATCTTTTCTTTCTTAATAGATTCCTTTCTATCTGGTTGAAAACCCTTCCATTTTTTTAGTTTCCTGTCATTAGTATTTAAATAGATGCAAACTGCAGAGCTGTGCTGTTGAGGGAAAGTGTTGAAGAGAGAATAAGTCGTACTTTATGCCTTCCTTTGAAATTGTTATGCCTTTGAATGGCATTTGATGCTCTATTGAGTATTATGAAAAATCATGTTGTAAAATGTTTTAGTTGCCTCGATTTCATAACATTCTGGTAGGCAAATAGAGCTAGAACCAGACAATTGATATGTATTATTTATGATATTTTCATGCTTAGCCAGATACAAACATTATTCTCATATGCAGAAACAAATGGCTCTGTTTAATTGTGACTCTGTGATTATTTTGATAGTTCGCTTTTCAATTATAGATAGTGTTGCATTCTAATCATCTAATAATAATGACTTTCAGTAACATTCATGTATCATTTTAGCAAATTGAGAAGACCCCAGTGAAAAGCTCAAAACTTCATTGGATGAATTTGATATTATATGTTTATGAGACAATTGAATTGGATAGAACGTTATTGAGATCAAATGAAGAAGAGAATCCATCAGTTCAAGAATTTATTCAATTACATCAAAGTAAGTGGCATTTTATTTATGTTACTTTCAAGTAAGTGGCATTTCATTTATGTTACTTTCAAGTAAAAATCATTGGAGGTCGAAAATGTTGATCCTTTCTTTGTCCAATAAACTGAAATCTTAAATGACATTGATCTTCGTCCGTTCCCTATAACGAATGAAATATGAAGCTGTTTAGATTAATTGTTTTATTTAGTCATTACAATATTTTTATTCTAGGATCAGTAATACTTGATCCAAGAAGTTGTCTATATTCTAAATGATATTTGTTTTATGATCGTAGACACAGCAAAGTCTGATTGCTACTTCTGCACAAGTATTGCTGGTGTTCATCTGATAAATTTGTCATGGTTTAGTGATTTAAAAAACTTCTCATTTCCAGGTGAGTGATGAATAGTAATTTTTGTGTCTATGTAATGGAATAAAGCGCTCCTTTTCTGAATAAAATTGAAAGATTGTTTACGCTTAAGGGAGGGAATTTCAGTTGGAACGAATCTTTATTCGCGAATATCTGTAGNAAGAGCCAAATTCAGATTCTTCACAGGTTAATTACCTTGTTTGTACACGACCAACAGCAAAAAGGTAATTTATCTCACTTTTAAACCAATCTGAGACTATTAATGTGTTTAGAGACCTTTCAATACTTGTACTGTCATTTCAATGCACTTATTCAAACCACAGCTCGGGATAAAAGTCTCGTCTCATTTTTCGGTTATCTTACGTTTCATACCCTATTGAGTGTCGGACGGAAAAAACGTTTTTCAAACCAGTCTCCGAACTTTTTGTACCACGAGAAGGATTTTTAATTCCTAATGTTGTTTCCTTTGACGAAATTGTAGCAAACGTCGGTCTGACGACAGCATTGAACAAACCTTAGACTGATAACGAAATTGCAAAAATCTTAATTTTTTGCTGATAAAAGAAAGATAATTAACAAACAAACTATTGGTCCACGAGGTACCGTAAATTTGCATTAATTTTTGCAGCTCAGCGGTTCGAATTCTTGGTATTTCAAACGTTACAGAAACAAGGAGTGGTTCCCAACTGTTTTGTTTATTAGAAAATGGAGAACTTATCAAGAGACCAATCAGGTACAGTTATGCCAATTTGCGATCTTCATGTTTCTATGGTATTGTTTTAGTGATAAATTCAGATTTTTGCATTCGTGGCTACGACGATAATTTTCATAATACTTCCAGCTTGTAGGTATAGTTATTCTTTGAAAAAAATTATTTTTGTGAATATTTTTCTATTAATTTCCTCGCGTATTCCATTGGTGTTCTTGTTATCGATTTTGAGCTGAATTTTACGATGTCCCCAATTCAATTATGTATCGATTTTAAAACGATGTGAAATAATTTTAAACATTATCTAAGAAATCGAAATGTTTTCTTGATAGTTCTAAAGTTAAAGAGGAATTTCGTAGAAATCGACACATTGGCTGGAAAGCGCAGTTTTATTATAAACTTTAATATTAAGACTGCGACGAACATCATCTTAAGGGTCATTTCAGAACAGAAGACAAATCAGTGTAAAAGAGGCATTCCATATATTTAAGACATTTCCAATTATTTAAGACTATTCCATGTTTGACAAATCCAGTATATATATATGTTTATTAGACTAGGCCATGATACAGTACGTTTCGAGACGATCTTGTCTCATCTTCAGCTAAATGAAAAATTACACGTGCGAGATTTTATACCACAAATTATTCGAATCTCGTAGATTATCCCAATTATTTACCGAATAATTTAGGAAATTAAAGAAAGACCTTTTACAAAGTCATAGGCTCTTTTCATTATACACGACTTATTTCCTTCAATCATAACCATTGTAATACTTATCGGTTTATACCTCCTAGTTAACGCCTTTTATGTAATTTTCATCGTAGTTGTGAAGGAGATATGATGGATTCCAAAAGTGTTGACGAAAATGCTCAAAACAAAGATTTGTAAGTTATAGCTTTTTCCGAATGTCGTCATTAGCTGTAATGCTCTACACATTTGAACATTTAAGATTTCAAACAAGATGTCGAAAAAAAATGTTAATTTCAAATAACGAAAAGCTTAGATGTAATTAAGTTGTTGGATACCAGAAAACTCGCATTTGTCTGCAGGCTACAAATGTTATTCCAAAATTCCAAAATAATTTGTTGGGGAAAATGATACCAGGTGAGTAAAAGAACACGTGGTGTTTGAAATTATACTGCTCCCTGAACATAAAAGCAATAATATTGAAAAATGTCTTGTTTGATAGCCAATATGTTCAATTAGATATTGAAATTTACCCGGTTTTAATCGGTCATTCCTTTTCATGGCTATGGGAAAAGGTCTTCTTCATATCCAATATGTTCAATTAGATATTGAAATTTACCCGGCTTTAATCGGTCATTCCTTTTCATGGCTATGAGAGATTTTAGTGGAAGAATATGTTCATTATCTATGCTGGAGCAGTTTTTAAGCAACATTTATGATATACGTTAAGCAACATTTATGATNCCAGGTGAGTAAAAGAACACGTGGTGTTTGAAATTATACTGCTCCCTGAACATAAAAGCAATAATATTGAAAAATGTCTTGTTTGATAGCCAATATGTTCAATTAGATATTGAAATTTACCCGGTTTTAATCGGTCATTCCTTTTCATGGCTATGGGAAAAGGTCTTCTTCATATCCAATATGTTCAATTAGATATTGAAATTTACCCGGCTTTAATCGGTCATTCCTTTTCATGGCTATGAGAGATTTTAGTGGAAGAATATGTTCATTATCTATGCTGGAGCAGTTTTTAAGCAACATTTATGATATACGTTAAGCAACATTTATGATATAGGTAATTTGCCATAAGTTACTTTATAGCTTCGAAAAGACGCTATTATTTTATTTTGAGCATATAGTGTCTGAAACATGTTATCTTTATTTCTTTATTCAATTCTAGGAGACAGTTTCCCTCTCCCTTGAAAAGACTGCAAGCTGCAGGGTCATTTGATGAACAAATAAAGAATATTTTGAAAAAAGACTGCAATGCACCACTTATCAAGTTTGTTTGATTCTTTTTTCCATTTCTGTTTCTTTGATGAATTTCTTTAATGACATCAATTGGAAACATTTCAAATTTTTGAAAGTGATACTAAAAATGGTGCAACTGAGTTTTAATATTTCTGTGGTGTCATTTTAACTAGCTACCTAATTAGCTTCAGTTTTATTTTGAAAGGTTTTAATTTATTTAGACTAGCTGGGTAAAATCATATTCTAAAAGACCTACCCAAGAACAGACATGGCATGCCATTCAGTTTGAGTTTGATGACCAAGAAAAATAGGCCCTTTTTTGGTCCCCAGGAATGTGACTACATCATGCCAAGCCTAACAATGGTTTTTATGTTTTATCACCAATCATTTGTGAAAACTAAATGTTATAAGAAATCATTACTTTTTCATCTGCGAGCAGAAAAATGTTCCTTAAAAATTGCGACTAAACCTCAGTCTAAGTCTTTATAAAATTCACGTTGTATTTTTTCAAGCATTGTAATATTTCTGTAATTCACCCAGTAGAATCTTCCAATTTTTGGTCACATTTGAGGAAAAAAGGTCGTCAATTTGCGTTGGTAGTTGTTCTTTGAAAAAACATGATTTGCTCGAAATCTTTTTATGTCCAATCAAAAATTTTGATATTTATGTAAATTTGTAATTTGTAGTTATTTTCAGCTTTTTCTATATCATCTTTAAATTCGAATGATTGTTTATTAATTGAATTAATTGATTGAATTAATCAATTGTTTGTTGAATTTTAATTTTGAGGATTTTACGTTTGATTTTAAGATAGATTTATTAGAATAGAGATAGATTCAATTTTCCACTAATTTCAGATCTGCAGTCAGAAAGGAAGAATTGTCACATGAAGAATTTTATCAATTATTATCACAAGCTACGTCCCTTCTACGAAAAGAAAATATTCAGAAATTAATGAAAGCAAAAAATGAGATAAGGAAAAGGTAAGGAAATTATTTAGATGACAACATAGAAAAGAAAACTTTTGAAAAGAAAACGATAATTATTTACGAGTAAAAAGTTTTTAGATTTTTCATGGTTAAATCTGGAATTAAATTGAAGCTCCTCATGTTTAGCAACGTCCTCTTTGCCAACCATTGTGCAATCCAATCGTATCATTTTCCTGACTCTGCAGTTTCTATATTCTATCATATACCTGGTGAGTCAGAAAAAACGTAGGACGTTTAACAAGCCATACTTTGGGGCCAAACAAGTCAGATTGGGTTTGTTGATATTGTTATATTGCAGAAGAAAGATGAAATTAGTTATAGAAATTTAGTTTGTAAAAATCGGTCATTTCTCTCCATATTTATTTGCGATTTTGTGGTGTAGCTATTTTGGAGAAAAGGTATTGTTTTAGTAAGAACTTTCTGCTTCTTAGCAATGACAATTTAATGAATAGTCCCCTAAGGATACAAAATAAACTGCAATAAATTTTTCTTTTTGTGCTCTAACACAATGCATACCTTGTTTCAAGGTTTTGGCAAGGGCGCCTACCTTGTATGAATTGGGTTATTCGCGGTCCTGTTTTCGTGACATAGTACACGGAGCAATTTGCTGTCCTGTTAATCCGTTACCGTGACTTTCAAATTCTAACGTCTATCAGTGTTGACCAATCAAAAAACGCCCTGTCTGGTTCCCTGTGATCGTCTCTTATAACAGTTGATATCATTTGATATCGCATTACATCAGTACCGGAATCTGAAACCACAAAGTTATCTTACGTCATCTTACCCCCTTACGTTTTCCGGTTCGGATAAAAAGACTACAATACAGCAATTACTGTGTGAACTATGTCACGAAAACAGGACTGCGAATAAACCTAATTCATACAAGGTAGGCGCCCTTGGTTTTGGTGGAGAAATAACATGTTTGTCATGGTTTAGAAGTTCACACGTGCATGAATATAAATCAAATGGGAGGCCGATTTTAGGAATCTTTTGAAACCCAATTTTACTAAAATCGCTCATAATTATGGAACGGAAAGGCCGATTTCAATCCAATAAATTTTCATATCTGAGTAAGCTTTTTTCTTATGCAATGAATTTTTAAAGAAACGAATTTGCGAAGAAATAAATTGCATTAATAAAAATTGGCAAACACCCCACGTTTTTTCTGACTCATCCGGTATACAAATTTTATGGGATCCTGTACTATTTTGACTTGACTAAGACGCAATTCCGACCATTAACTAAAAAACGATAAAACCGTCTTTTTGTGTAAGATATGAAATCAAATCAAAGTAATTGGTATCTTATCAGCAGCAAAATGTACAACTTGAGCAGAAAAATCGTTCGTGTTTTACTCTACGTTTTTTGAACAAGTCTTATGTGAATGTTTATGTTTTAGGTGTGAGATCTTGAGTAAAACAAAAGAACAACAACAGGATGACTTGGCACGAATGATTGAAGACGATGAATCATCACCAATCGCTGAACATTTAGCTGAAAAAATATCGACAGTTGCAGATAATATGAAAATTTTGACTGATAGGTTAGTATATCGTATTCAAAGTTGTTTGAGCAAACTCGCTTTTGTTGTAATGATGTGTGGCATGTTATCGTGTTTTAGTGATCATCTTTAATGGAATGAGCCAACTTACACTTTCCTTTATCAATTGGCAGCATTTTGAACTCGCTGTCAACTTCCAGGAGATATGATCTTTAATGGAATGAGCCAGCTTACATTTTCCTTTATCAATTGGCAGCATTTTCAACTCACTGTCAACTTCCAGGAGATATGATCTTTTATGGAATGAGCCAACTTACATTTTCCTTTATCAATTGGCAGCATTTTGAACTCACTGTCAACTTCCAGGAGATATCATCTTTTATGGAATGAGCCAACTTACATTTTCCTTTATCAATTGGCAGCATTTTGAACTCACTGTCAACTTCCAGGAGATATCATCTTTTATGGAATGAGCCAACTTACATTTTCCTTTATCAATTGGCAGCATTTTCAACTCACTGTCAAATTCCAGGAGATACGATCTTTTTTAAAGCATGTTTTTATTTTTTTATTTTAGACTAGATGATGTTGTTCATTCCGTGCAAGCTTCATCGCCAATTTTGTCAGATGCTGAACGTCAGTGGAGTCAAGAAGTTGATCACATTCAAACCAAAGTTAGGGAATTAAGGCGTTATATTGAAGTGGTATGTAGTGTTATATTTATCTTCTATTCATTTGCAGTTAATAGAAGACAGTTGTAAAATCACATTCAGTATATACGTGCGACGTAAAATCTAAAACTACGGCATAACCAACAATACGCACTTTTTTGTTCGTCTTGCCGATGACTTCCTATTATTGAGTCTCGTAAAAATAATGAATGAGTCGTATTATTTGGTTTTCTCGTATTTTTTTAACTTGTTGTTAATTTGATCCTGGTTTCTTGAATTTTAGCTGAAACAAAAAAACCAAAATCTCATCCTTGGAGCAGTTCGATCAAAATGGAAAGGAGAAGAGAGTCAATTGAATTCTACGCAATTATTAAAAGTAAAAACAAATATGAAAGATCAGTAAGTCATCGTATTTTTTCTTACTTCATCCTTTCTTTTATCATCTTATTTTTGAATTTGTTGTAATGTTGGGATCGCTCTGAATACTCTAGATCCAGAAACGAGTTAAAATTTGAAAAATATTCAAAGTTATGATTCTGTGTTTTTTTTGCTGTTTTTTGCTATCTTATTTTCAAAATCATTTTGTTTATTTTCAAGTTAGCTGTAAAAAAAAATTCGTAGTAGTCTAATTTGGAAGACCTTGCTAAGTTGATTTTTTAAGAAGGGCGATTTACGTATTATTTGTAATTAGAATATTTTATTACATCGAATTTTAATTTGGACGGCACTATCTTATTTGAAAGTATTATAACAATTAAGAAATGAATTAATCTTTATTAGACATGTTATCTTTCCTTGTAGGAACAACAGAATAGCAGAACTTATTGATCGCGTAAAAACAATGGACAAACAAATATAGCTGTTGCTAAGGTGACCGTTAATTCAATTCATATGTAATTATGTTACGTCACAGCATTCAACTAAACTGAATGCGTTTGAGCAGGCGAACATTTATCGCGCTGCATGAAGCATGCATTGTAACAAACTATGATGTCTCTGCGTTTGATGAAAACTTGTGTAGCAGTGGTAACAGAAGAAACTTTTTAAATTCCCATTTCTCACTTAAATCTAACGTAGATTTTGACACCTTGTACTTTGCCAAAGGATAAGGAATCGCAAACTGATCAGATCTTAAAAAGGTCGAAATAGACGCCCTGAATGCTGCACGTAATAAAAAGGGGGTTTCGAATTTCTGTGCTTTCAAGTTGCAAGTGTTTTTGCACAGAATCCCATAGGTGGGATTTACAAAGTTAACGAATTTCTTGCATTTGAACAAATTTGGAACTGTTATTTGTAGACTTTTCTCGTCTGCTGTGGCAGCCGAGTAGACAGACAAACTCCTATGTTCTGTTTATTAAAAATTTTATCATCTCATCTTTCAAAAGTGATTACAGAGGGCATTCACGAGCGGAAGGTAACTATTAAGGTGTCACTATCTAACCTAAGTTATTGTAAGTGTGAAAATAAATATTTTGAAGATATATCTCTCTTTGAAACATGGGAACTTTTCTGGACACCCGCTATTTTGTACGGATGCAATGTAACTTCTGTTATGTATGATGTAACATTACTTCTGTTATGTTATGTATGAATGTAACTTCTGCAATGTATCATGCCAAATGTGAGAAATTTTGACAAGAAACTTTTGCCTATCTTTGATATGCAGCTGTCTGTGTCCAAATTCCGGGTGTCCCAAAAAAACGCTACAGATTTGAAAAAATTCTGATACAATCTGTCTCAAACTCATTATCAAATTATTAGTTTTATTTAAATCTGCTGTGATTAGATAAAATTTTGATTTATTGTCTAGTACTTTTGGTAACATGGTTGAAAATCGGCAAACTTTAAATTTGCTCTTATGTCAAAACTAGAGCTGCAAGCATTTGCCGAAAATGATAAAGCATGCCAATCCGTGAAATTACAGAGCATTGCTGACAAACACGCACACAGACGAGTTTATTTTGCATTGAAGAAACACTTTCATAAAAATTTCTATCAAAGCACAGTCGTGCTTCTTAAGTGCTCATGGGGGTTCTTTACTTTTCCTAAAAGGACTAGGCCATTGTTAGGGTTATACTTTCAATTGTAAATGAGCATGAAGAACTTTCTTGAGACTTGACAAGTCATGAACTAGCAAGGGATCTCTTTGTTACATTTCCTTAACTAAGTTCGCGTGCTTGTCTGTAATGCTGTCCAATTGCAGATATTGACATGATTATAACTTTCCTTTTCTTTTGCTCTAATGTTGGTAGCTCTGGTTTTGAGTTTTATATCTACAATCAAGTTACAAAAAATACTGGAAAACATATCAAAAGTTAATCAAACCATGGCAGATTTAAATAAAAATTATTGTTTGATCATTAGTTAAACTGACCGGATATTTGTTTGCTTAGATATTTGGAAGCAATTTTTAGTTAGATTTAAAATTGAAATTAACGGCTGCAGTCATTCAACTTAAATTCCAACACTAATAGTCTTCCTTCCGAAACAGAGAAAATCATGTTGTTTTCGTGGAGGTTTTACACGATGATACTTATGTTTCCGCCACATTAAAATCACTTACCTTTTCCCTAAAAACGTAAGGCTATAGCCTTGCCTTTTCGCAAAAATTGGCGGCTTTTGAAAATACTGATTTCTCGCCAAAAAGTAAGGCTATACGCTTGCCTTTTTCGGAAAAATTCTCTATTATCAAAAATCAGCTATATCCTTACTTTTTGGCGAAATGTCAGGATTTTTTATAATAGAGAATTTTGATAAGAGTCGCTGGAGTCGTTAAGGTCGCTGGAACAAATGTCCCAAAAGACCGAATGTGAACGCCGAAAATAAACTCCCCAATGACCCTGACGACACCAACGACTGAGTTTTTGCCGTTCACATTCAGTCTTTTGGGTCGTTCGTCCCAACGACCCCAGCGACTCCAACGACCTAGTGTGAACCAGGCTTAAAAAGTAAGGCCTTGCCTTTTTTGGCAAAAAATCAGCTGTTTTCAAAAATCTTGGTTTTTCGGCAAAAAGTAAGGCTATAGGCTTGCATTTTTCGCAAAAATTAGCTGTTTTCAAAATCCTGATTTTTCGCCAGAAAGTAAGGGTATCTTTACCATGAAAATCAGCTTTTCTCGAGAAATCTAATTTTTCACCTTTGCCCAAATATGTTTTGAAAAAATGACAGCCTCTTAAGCTACCCGCACATGCCATATAATGACGTCACTGGCCTCTTTTGCGCTTTTATGCCCAATAAAGTACTACAATTAATGTGAGGGAAAACAAAAGAAACAAAGAAGAAAGTTATATGATAAATTTCATCAGGTTACAGATATCTAGATTAATGATTGTTAATGAACAAAAAGTCCTTTTTCATGTTTATAAACATGTGGCTTGCATCTGTCTCTGCCCCTAAATTAAGAAAGAAACATTTAACTAGCACTTTTAAAGGCTTAAACAGACCTTTTCAACCTCGTTCCCAAGGGTATCTGTTGTAATCAGTATGAGGCTAAGCCCTCAACAGATAGCCTTGGGACGTGTTGCCAATTTTGGCAGAAAATTGCTGGAATAATTAGCATGATTAGGCAGATAGCAGGTACTTTCGAATCCCATATTCTACATTTAGAAATAGGTAGTTCACGATTCGAACACCCCTCATTGTGATATTAAGCCATTCGAACGCTCTTTAGTTCGACTGAACGCCACTTCTTCTCTAGGTGAGAAATTTATTTCGTTTCGAAAGGAGACAATCAAACTGCAGAATATCCTAACAGGATCCAGGGTCAATGTAGGCGTTGCAGTTTACGGAAAACCTTCATTGACGCTGGGTACGAGGTTGAGACTTTTTCACTTTCCCAGATTGGAGGTTTGGATCCAGTTTGGATAGAAGTCTAAACAATTCAAATCTAATTTGATTTTCCATCACAGTTGCCTATTCGAATTTTGTTGTCTACTTGCTGAAGGTCTATTATTCAACTAAATGCAACGTTATTCATGTGTCAAAGGAAAATGACAAAAGACAAAATATGACATGAAACAAAATTCAAACCTTTGCTTTCTAAGGAATAGACGTTCTTGCTGGACATCTGAAACACTGCTTTCACAATAAACATCAAAACAAACCTTTGAAAGATAAATAAAGGAGATGGCAAATTAATTAATTAATGAAAGAAATGATGAAAATTGTAATGGTGAAACAGGTAGACAAAATAATGTCCGTCCTGCGAGCATAAGAAATGATGAAAATTTGAAGCAAGAAATTATATCCAATGACCAAAGGAAAAGTTGCCGAGCTAGATCACGCCTATGGTCCTCAAATCAAAATTCATCAGCATGTATAAATAATATTCAAAAGACCAATCTGAAAGACATTTCTCATCTTTCGCTTCTTGTTCAGAGTTAAACAACCGCCACCTTTTCCAGTCGAAGTTTTGAAACTCGTTTTGAAACATATGGAAAGACAATCTATTCTTTTTTGAAACTTTTTTTTCCCAAGTAAAAATTATAAATTCAGCTCGCGTTGGTTGTTGGCAAAATATTTCAATCGTTTAACCATAATTGAGAAACAAAGAATTTGTCTTTTGGAGCCGGTTCTCCACAGGCAGGCCCTATTTTTATCTTACATTAACCAGCCAACATCTCTACAATTACTTAAGCATTCCGACTAAACGTTCTTTAACATGTCTATCAATATGTCTTAATTTCATGAAGCTAGGCCCGATCCAA
Source organism: Aurelia aurita (assembly GCA_004194415.1). NCBI lineage: Eukaryota > Metazoa > Cnidaria > Scyphozoa > Semaeostomeae > Ulmaridae > Aurelia > Aurelia aurita. The sequence goes on along the minus strand of REGM01000108.1, from coordinate 141,513 downwards.
ATAGTGGAGTGTTTTTGGTCACCCGGTAAAGGCATTGTTCCAGGAAACATTTATCATAAAACCTTAGAAGATTTCGTGCAATGGAGTTAAAAGCACCAACGATCAATGGGGCCATTAATTTTTCCACTCCTTTGGCCGAATAAATGATTCCACAGATTATTGACTGGACTGAATTGAATGAGTCAGACGGTTTGATTTAGTCATAAATAAATTGATGACCAAAGTATTAAGAATATACATACCATGATTTTACGAAGTTGATTTGATAACAGCATGTCAGGTTTGTCCTCGCTCAACAACTCCATAAAATCGACATTCACTTCTCGTTCAATGTCCTGAATAAAAACAGAAAAAAACATTGGCTGGTAAATGAACTCAAAATATTAATTTTAATCACAATATTTAACGGCTAATAGTGATACATGATAAACCAATTAAAAAGATACAAAATTGAGGAGGTCGTATCTAACGAAGATAAGAAGGAATGCTTTCTTCAACGAATAAAAAGTAATCGACACAAAAAAGTAAATCTTAAAGAAAACAGACGGGTGAAGTAGCCAGACATCCAGTTTGAGGATGAAGAAAGAAAATATATAGATCTTTCTTACCTTGGAAGCATTTGCTGAGATCAAATTTGAGTTATTTTTTATCAACAACACAAACAAAGCTGGTCTCCATGGAAAATCATCTCCAATCGAGATAGCAACTTGCAGTTCCTCTAAAAGAAAAAATTGCAACAATTAGCAGAGGCAGAAATAGCCACCTCTTGATAAAGAATTAAAATATCATGCAGTAAATATTCATCAACAAAATATGAAATTTAGCAATGATATGGTAATAAATATTTGCAGCGATTTTATAACTTTTTCAAATATTACTTTAAATGCTAATGATCACTGCAAGAGATAAATTGTTGCAACATCTAGATGGAGAGGGATAATTCAAAATACCTTGATTTCTTTTCATGATTGCAAGATAAAACATGTCTTGATCTGAAATCATTTCGGAATTAATCAAATCTTCAGTGAATCCCAACTCCTTTAATGAAACAAAAAATGTGTTAATAGATCAATAATGCTATCTATTCGTACTTCGTAGCTTAAACAAACAACAACAACAACAACAAGTGAAGTCCTCTAATTTTGATCTAATTAGCACATTTCTATAATTTGGGTTGGGCCGTCCGATGTAAATAAGTGCAGAAAGATCAATTCATCATGGTGAGCTTTCGTGAATAATTTGAATTACGACTTGATTGAAAATCGAAATTTGCGATGAAATGAAGAAATTTTGTAAGTTTGCAGCAGCAAAAAAAGAGGCAATGTGTCATATTTTAACTAAACTGAGATACGGAAAGGGCGTTAAGAGCATCTATACGTACTGCAAGAAAGATAAAAAGAAACAAAGAAATGAATAGTTATTAAATATATAAAGAAATAGAAATAAAGAATGATATAAGGAAATAATTACCACATAATCAGGATATGTAATACATTTCCATTCAATCAGCTTTGTTAATATGTTATTTGGGAACAATTTACCAGTACTTCCGGAGATTGGGACTTGCAGTGTCTCTGTGAAATAGGAAGGTAATTCAGTTCATTTAGTTGAGTCAAGTCTTGTGAAATCAGTCAAGTCTTATGAAATCACTTAACAAGACGGAAATCGTAGGAAGAAGCAAGCCTAAAATACAGTCTTATGAAATCACTTAGCAAGACGGAAATCGTAGGAAGAAGCAAGCCTAAAATACAGAGAATTTATATTAGGACTTACCAAGTTCAGTCAACTGTTTTTGCAACGAAAACCTCGAAGAAATTCTCGACTTGATTGCTTTAATCACTGATTCCATATTTTCAGAACTTAGACTTGTATTTGCTTCCACCCTCTACGAAAAAATTATCATTATGATCATAAAAAAATTATAAGAGTATGATCAAGGAACAACTGCCTTATTTAACTAGGATTATTAAGTTTTAGGAAGCGTCAATGTTTCGCATGATCTTTGAAGATGTGATAAGATTTAATCGATTCTTTCAATTAACTTGGTTCACTTTCATAACTCATACTGTTATCTATTGACCCTACTCATACCTGACTCATACCTGTCGCACTATACGTGTCTGTCTTATGATTATACGTGTCTGTCTTATAATAGCGCCCTTTGACGACAGTCGACAACACTTTGGATGCAAACTCTTTAAAACACTATTTTAAATGGCTTAAAAATACTGTCCTCTTTCAATTGAATTTGACAAAAAGTACCACTAGACTATTAACCGTTGGGTTATGAGCAAGTTGGACATGTGGCTTAGAAAACAATCGGGATTGCTATCAAACAAAGCATTGCATCGGCCGTTTGAGCGGTTTCTAACAAGGTCGACTGCTACATGTCATTCAACGATGCCATCATATGGGCCTTTTCAAGATAAAACAAAAAATGAAATACCTTAAAAGGATTGCTTGGCAAAAAGTTCAAACCACAAATTCTCTGTAACCAAAAGTATGGACGACCAATTTCCTTGATGTAAGATGAAAAATCATCCAGTCTACGAAAAGAAATTAATTCCAAGTCTATGAGTGACAAAGACGAAAGTAATCATTCGATGTAATCTGAATCAATTTAAGTCGCTGTGAAAGCTAGAAGTATCTTAGACCCACAAATGTAAAATTGCTTTCAACTAGCAGAAGATTTTTAAAATGTAAAAGAATAATAAAAAATAGAAATACGAGAAAAACTAAATCCAAAATCGAATAGGAAGAAATGAACGAGTTACCCTAATTTCTCCAACTGAAATTGATTTGAAGCATTCGGGCTTTTCTCTCCATCATCATCGTCATAGAGATTCCTTAAAATTGAATCAGCGCACAAAATAGGGCTGCAAAAGAAAACCTATTGTCAATAAATTTAGTTTTAATGATATTCTACCACATTCAACCTCAATCAATGCCAACTTTGAAATTTTCATATTGTTTTTGTGTATTGTGAACGTCTTTAATGAATTGCAACCTCGACATTTCTGAGGTCATAGCCAAGCAAATATTTCTCTAAAAGCGCCTACCTTGAGGTTTGAACAGGAAAAGGGCTTCCCTTTGGAACGTCTAATGATAAGTCAACAGCAACGATATGAAGAGCAGTTAGATATGAGATTTGCAAATTGATCGCAATCGAGCCTAAAACAAAATATATCAAAATACATCAGAAGAGTAAAAAGTACATTTATAGGAAAATGAAGGATACGGGGACAAACCGTTCATTAAAAATGACAATAAGATGTGACAATCTATTTTGGATCTAACTTGTTGCAGGGACACACATAATAAAGGATCTCATTGGCAGTAACTTTAAATTCCCATCATATGCTTTATGTTTTCTTTGCTCGGGCTTTTCCCGATTCTGATTAAATGGCAAGAATGTTTTTAAAACGTCAATTTAAAGTTAATTTGAGGTCTTGCGACTTATTTCCAAAGTGACTGTCTAATAAAAATTGATAATACCAACATATCTTATTCAATTTCTACTCTCTGTATCCTGGTTATTTAAAACAGTACCGGGTGAGTCAGAAAAAACGACCCCTGTTTGAAAGCAAAATAATTCAACAAATTTCTTTTAGTAAGGGAACTACGGTAAATACGAACAAAGACCTCGAGAATTTCGTATATTTCTAGGTATTAGTTATTTAAGATATTTGAAGTAGAGAAATGAGATTAGGTTTAAATTAGGTACTAGGGTTTTATTTTACAATTATTTTCGTTTAGAACTTTAAGTTGCAGGTCCACATCAGCCAACAAGAGGCTGCCAAACATTAAACCTGCGTTATAAAATAAAAAATGTATGTATGTATGTATGTATGTATGTATGTATGTATGTAAAGGTCACTGCTCCCTCGATNACTTTACCCCGTAGACCCACATTACCCCCACCCTACCCTAACCTTGCATTGCCTTCTTTAATGCTTTTAACACCTATCGCCAACGTAACACATGACCTATCACGAGTAGATCGAACACTTCCAAAAAATTAGCAATGCAATTTTATTCTGCCTGTTGTGAAACTAGAAAGTTAAAGATTAGCAATTTAAGTTTCTTGCTGGCTGTTATGAGGCGCATTGTTTGAAAACGTTATTAATTAATTGATTGATTAATATAACATGGTTTAGTACACTGACCGAGATTTGAGTTTGCACGTTCAAACATTGCTTTGGCTACTTGATCATCTCCTGCAATCGCCACTTGTAACTGCTGATCTAAAGGCAACGCAAAAGATACATTTTAATCATTATATGATCATATCTAACGGTAACGGTTGACCAAATAAGAGGTGCATAAATTTACCAAAACTTTAAAATGGACCATTAGAACTCCAAGCAAATACAAAATGTTAACAGGAATAACTAAATTGACCATGCAGATTAATTGCAGTAAATTGAATTTCAACATGAAATAGAGTTCTCCTCAAGGTTGAAAGTTTAAAATGTAGGAAAAGAAAAACTGAAAGGCCGAGAAAACGGTCAGAGAGTACAAATAAATACCTGATGCTTGATGGTATGCATTGGCTTGCACAAATAGAAGATATAAGGGTCTAAAACAAAATAACAAATCGAATACACAATCAGCTGAAAGTAAAATTTCGAATATTCTACCGGGAGTCCCAAAAAAAGTATAAGCGTTTGAACAGTTCCTGCGGAGGAGCCTCGTTTCCGAAATTTTTTCAGATGAGATCTTAACTTGTAATTTGCGACCTCGCATGTTCAAATTGGTTGAGTATCAGCGGAGTATTTCACTTAAACACCCAAACTTTCCGAGGCAGCCTAAGACAGATGACTATTGATTATTGCTACTACAATCTATGCGTAATTTGAACTTGTTTTTGAGTCAGATCAACCATTAAACTTTCTATTCTTAAAAGTTTGTTGATCAATTGAACCATTATATCAATTAGAAAAAATGACAAGAAAAGGTGCAGTTACATTTTCACAGTTCACTGAGTAACTTTGTTGGACTGAAGGAACTTTCTCAAGTAGTGTGTTCTACCACGAACAGAACTTCTCACCCAATTTCGTTTCTTTTATGATTGTTCAGTCATAAAAACGAAATATTCAGACTTTTGAATTAGTGAAAATATAATTTAATAGCTCAACAAACTTCCAAAAAATAACTTATTGTTGAGCTGCCCCAAAAACTCTTTCAGATTACGCATAGATAGTAGCAGCATAATTCAATAACCATCTGTCTTAGGCTGCCTCGAACATCTCGCCTGTTTAGGTGAATTACTCTACAAATAAAAATCCGATTTGGTCATGCGATGTCACAAATTGCAAGTTGAGATCTCATCTATATCATAAAGTTTGAATAAAATTTTTAGAAAATAAGGCTCCTCCACAGGAACTGTTCAAACACTTATACTTTTTTTTGGGACACCCAGTATTTTATGGCATGCATGAGCTTGTAAATATTGAAGATATAAGGGCCCACAAATACCAACAACAATAAAAATTTGGCTAAACACATACGCGCGGATAAATGGAAGGAAAATTTGGCATACTTATGAATTCATTAGATTTGGTTAGACTCAATACATGTCGTAGTTTCGCTCTTTGACTGAACTGATAACGCTACAACTACAACGCCTCACTGCAGCGACAACAACAACAGCAATTCAATTCAATGAGATGAGCGTAAGTTGAGGGCCTTGTGCAGTGAGGCTAAGATTTGGTTTCATTAAAAAATATTTGATTTGTTCATAACAAGAAAACTCGAAGACAGGAGGTATAAATTTGCGCAAAACATTTGAGTAAGAATAAAATACCTTGGCAGAAAATTAGCAATTTCATATTGAGATTTTTGTGAGTCAATTTTGAGTCCCATCTTTTCTTGCAGTGGTAAAGTAGCCTTTAATATGCCATTGAGTGAAGGTCGAAGACTATTTAATGTGTTATTTTGATTTGTGATTTCTGTTTCGATTTCTACTTTCGACTTTAAATATTGATCTTTCATTGTTGCAAGTCTAAAAATCAATTAAGACGAGTCAAAATAATTGAGAAAGGAAAGAAATTTATTTAAAAAGGACTAGTAAAACATATTTCAGTAAAATAAAGTAATAAGCTAAAGACCTAAATAAAAGTCACCACCCTTTCGGCGATGGAAACAGCATAAAAAAGTTTGTTCTGCAGTCAAAAACAGTTTATCCGTTTTCTAATGCAACTGCTATATATTTCTTTCCAAATACTCTCTTCCCAAAAGCAGAATGTTTGTCAGTTTGCATAATTAAAACTTGTGCACGTGAATAATTTGCAGGATCCTATTTGATTGGTATTTTGATGTTCGTGGCTACCTTGATTTTGATTGGCTACCTTGATTTTGATTGGCTACCTTGTCTTCAGTTTCAGTTTGAATCTTCAATCACGTACACTCTAAACACATGTAGAGACATGAAAATATAATGAAAGTGTATTTGCAAATGAGGAATAAATGTACTTTTTTCTTTGTTGAAGTTCCCAGTCAAGTCTTGATAGCATTTGCTGATGTTCGTCCTTTTTGCTGATTTCCTAAAAACAAGTTGTAAATTGGAAAGGTAAAAATATTAAAGGAAAGACATAAACAAGTTGTTGGAGAGAAGTCTTAATCGAGAGAACTGGCAGATACTTACCGAGGAAAGTTTTCAATCACTATTCGGAATAGAACAGATCGTACAAAGGAAAATGAAGGCGAAAAGCAGTTAAATTGAAAAATGATTGATCAACAAAAGTAATTCAAATACTGTATTATAGCTACAAGAGCAGCATTTACCACATTAGGTTTGTTGTTTCTAACATCACAGATTGGTGGTGATAAGGATCAACTGATATGCAATTCATTGTTGATGTATGCAGACAATTCCGAAGTGTGTTTTCTTGCCTCTGACAAAAAGGCAAGAAAAACTTTTACTTCTTACAACTGGATAATATACGCATGCACTGAGTATTTTTGACGGAACTGTCCATTTTAAAGGCGAGATTAAAAGCTTCCCTGATAGTCTTGCGCTGGTCATGATTTTTGATGACTTTCAATGGGTTTTGGATCTGCCTAGTTTTATTAAAGCCATATTTGCAAATTCAAATACTAAGAAAAGATAAAAAACCTAGATGCTAAATAACAAGTGTATCACTGCTGTTTTAGTTAATCTTTATATGGGTTACCCAATAATAAAGTGATGCAGATGGAACTCAGCATAAGGAATTATTTGAACATTTTTCAAAACAATAAAATTCAGTTCTATGCAAAGTATCTTTTTACTTTTAAAAGTACATTTTTGAAAACAGTAAGTAACATTTGCTTTCTTCCGCTGGGAGGATTTGTTACATAAAAATTTGGTATAAGAATTTACTGGTTTAGAAATTTCTTCCGGAGCTTCGGCATAAAACTCATCAACGCTGACCAAATCTATATCTTCATCTTTTGACCTGCAAAATAAAATAGCCTCAAAAGAAACGTTTGCTAGTTTTGCGAAATGAGATATAAAACTATTTGCAGAATAATAGTGAGACAACTAATTGGCAATACCAGGTGAAATTCAAACTACTTATATAAACAATTTAATTGTTGATTGGCATGCTTGACCCTTACGCCTAAACTCTGGCTAAAAAGGAGTATCACTTAGTTATTTTGAATTACAATTCATCAATGTTAGGCAATGCTTTACGTTGCAGAAAAAACGAATCGGTAAATCTATTTTAAACATCTCAATCCATACTCCTTGATCACTTTTACAATAAATAAACAGTCAATAATATTGAATGAACCAGGTAAGTAAAAAATGTATCCACTCTTTGAAAAATCATCCAGGAAAAACAATGTTAACCAGTTATAAAATTTTAATCCGTCATTTTGCACTTACTTTTTAATTTTCTCATAATCTTAATTTTTCCTTCTAAAATTGGGAATTAGCTAATAGTCCTATCTCTTGACATGCCCAAAGCAGCCAAAAACGGGCTATTCGCTATCATGTAGATTTTGAATTTTTGGTTTCCATCATTGATGGGAGAGCATAATTACCTTTTAACAGTTTCCACATCAGCAGAAAGCAATGCTTGAGCTAAGCAAAACATTATTTTAACATTCTAATAGTTGAAGAGTGAATCAATATAGTTTTGGCCAAACCAAAGAGATTTATCAAGATTTACTGATGTTACAGCATCGACAAAAGCCAAAGCCACTTACGTAAATTCTGTACATTTTTGTATTTCTTTCTTCATATGCATTACTTCATACAACAAATTTTGTAAATCCAGATGGAGCACATCCACTTTTTGTTTCATCTATCACAAAGTCGCAGCAACATATTTACAAGAGAATTACCCTATTAAAGCATCAATGATAATAATAACCATAGTAAGAGGGGCAAAATGAGGAAGAGGAGATTTTATTTATCAATGAACTTATATACTTCTATACTACAGAACGACCCTTGATTAATTAATTGATTAATTGATTGATTAATTAATTCAAGATGTCACAAATAAATAAAAAATTTCTATGAAGTTCTAAAAAGTTCTAAAAGTCCTTATGCTCAGTACTATTGTATTCAGTAGTACTATTGTATTCAGTAGTACTATATACTTCAATATTTTGCTTTGATTTGGGATCAATGAACAATTTGATTAAAGTTGCCTGATATTATTCCATTTAATGTGACGTCTGCTTCTTCCTGGCTCCTTTAAAATATGACACTAAATTTCAACAAATGCAAAATTTGGAAAAACTAATGGAAAAATTGTGAAAAGTATGGAGTTAAGGTGATGTAATTCTGATTCGGGTGAGTTGAGGGCATTGAGCCTGTCTGCATTTGGAACATTGAGTCATGTGGGCTAGTCATACAGATTATGTTACCGCATCGCTCTGGCTATCAGTGAACTACACTTACAAGTATTAGCGTGATGAGGTAGCTCAGTCAGTAGAGCAACTGCCTAGAAAGCAGCAGATCCCAAAATCAAAGCTCAGTCTCACTATAGTTTTCCTGATTTTCCATTCGCCTCAAATTTAGTATCAAAATTAATGTTAAAATAGTGCAAGTACGAAAATAATAAGACATGATAAATATATATATATATATTTCCAAAAGGTTAAAAAAACTTGAGGTTGCCCATAGGAATGTTTTCTCAACTATCTTTGGAAATTGCAACTGAAGAAACAAGTTGTTTATCTTTTACCTCTTGTGTCTTTTCTCTGGCTTTTTTGCTTTTAATGAGTGAAAGTCGATTTAATTTCTTCAGGCTTGTTGTTAGAATTGTGGCCTGGATTCTTCTCTCGATGATTGCATTACCCTAAAAATAGGAACAAAGGAATTTTATTCAACTGACAAGGAACTGAATGTGCAAACAATAGATGAACAAATGTGATTTTGGATTTTAGTCAGTTAAATCTGACCCAAAGAAAGAAAGAGAGAAAGAAAGACCTTTTTTACGATTTTAGATTAGTTAAATTTGGATTCTTGATACTATCAAGCTTCTAATTTGATTGAACATATGTCGAAAAATAACTTAAAGTTCATTTGAGTTAAAGATCCTAATTTAAAGCAAAATTAAAAGATGATAGAACATTCTTTTCCTTCTACTGATATGAACCAGCTATAACAAAACTGTGATCAAAGTAAATAGAAATTTCTTACATTATGACACTCTCCTTTTGATTTCAATTGATCAATTTCAGAAACTAGTTTTTGTATTTCGCCACATGTCATTTTGTATGAATTAACATCTTGTGCAGAAGTTCTTGCTTGGCTCTCCATTTCCTCAAGTTCCATAAAGGGTATATCTGCAAGCCTTGTTGATTTTCCAGCATCAAATGATTGTAGTGTTCTAACAGATTTCTTTAATTGTGAAGGTGGTGTTCCGTCAGTTCTTCAAAAATAAAGAGAGGTATTAATTCATGAAATTTACTTGGTCATGGAAATGTCAATGAATTGATCTTATCATTGATAAAATCTTCAACAATAGAGATATTTTAAGTGCATTCTCTGGAGCTCTAGCCCTAAACTAATCTTTGGAAGGTGTCTAAGGTAACTCTGCTTTCCGCTCTTACAAGCACCAAAAGCAATTTTTCAGAAATCGTCCTCTCCAGCAACTTCTTAATTACTCTGGAACCAATCAGTCTATTGAAATTATGTACAAAGTATGGTATTAACAATAATCTTGGCAATCGAAGAAGTATTAAAATATTTATCCACCCCGCTAATCTAAAGATTTTAATCAAACTTTTTACTACTGACACTATATGTTCACAGAGACACATGAAAAATTTGAAGGCAAAAGCTTTGCTAGATTTTTCGCAATAAAATTCTAAATTTGGTAGCCTACACGACAACAAACACTAGAAGAACTGGTCAGTCGATTATTGATAGGCAAATGCGAAAGAATTTGTGAAGAATTTGCAAGCATGCATGAAATGGTTCAGCATTCCTTCGAGAAATCTATCACTTTCNTAACAATAATCTTGGCAATCGAAGAAGTATTAAAATATTTATCCACCCCGCTAATCTAAAGATTTTAATCAAACTTTTTACTACTGACACTATATGTTCACAGAGACACATGAAAAATTTGAAGGCAAAAGCTTTGCTAGATTTTTCGCAATAAAATTCTAAATTTGGTAGCCTACACGACAACAAACACTAGAAGAACTGGTCAGTCGATTATTGATAGGCAAATGCGAAAGAATTTGTGAAGAATTTGCAAGCATGCATGAAATGGTTCAGCATTCCTTCGAGAAATCTATCACTTTCCTTTCAAATGAGCATTTGGGTATTTTACTTGATCCCCAGGGGAAAGAAAAGAAAGCAATTGCGAAAGGTATAGATTGAAAATATTTCGAAGCAATTCAATCATTCCTTGCTTTGGGATTAAATCAGCATATCAAATAGCAAATTTACAAGAAAAATGCTAGATTCTCTTTCTCAATCTCGAAAGAATCCTGAAATTTTTCACACATGCTTGCAAGCGCTTCGCCAATTCTATTGCATTTGCCCATCGATAATCAACTGACCAGTTTTCCTAGTGTTTGTTGTCGAGTAGGTTACCAAATTTAGAAATTTATTGCGAAAAATCTAGCGAAGCTTTTGCCTTCAAATTTGGCATATGGCTCCATGAACATACAGTATAGTGCCAATGCCAAAAAGTTTGATTTGATTTTTTAGATTAGCAGAGTGGACAATGAAGTTCTTCACCTCTACGATAATTTAAAATGAGCTTTCTCCAAACCTTAGCCTGCGTGCAGTCTTCTTTTGCAAAATTGAAAGAACCAGAAAATAGAAAGACTGCGCATCACTAACAGATGTCTTGTATGGCTGACTCAGCAAAATGAAAGTCTATGAACTTAATCTGTTCTTTCAAACTTTTCAATTTCAAACAAAAACAAAACAAAGACTTTGCGCCAGCTGATTGTGTTACGGTTCGGAAAATCTCTAACCAGGTTCTAATTGGCTCATATCATAATGGGTTTACTCATCAAAATACGAAAAATCGTTTACAAATGCGCAGTCTTTGTATTTCTCGTTCTTTCAATTTTACACAAAAGAAAGAATGCACGCAGGCTATCCAAACCTGGGAAACCTCATTAGAGCGGAAAGCAGAGTTACCTTAAAGACTGTACATAGGGCTTAGGGTTTCAGTTTAATGTTTTGTTTTCCTTCTTTCTGTTTACTGTTCACATCCAGTGCAAAGTTTCAGATGGGTGAGACAAAATTTTGGTTAGAATCATTAAATGAAACTCAAAATTTTGGTTGAGCAGTCGCTTGGCCTAGAAATTGTCTCTCTTTGGCTTCCATCACAGAAACATAAAAGGGCCTTAATAATCTCTCAACACCTGAAAGCAACCCTCTCATTTATAATCATATTGAAAGAAGATTGCAGCTCAACCACAGGAAGCCCAAATGGCTAAATAAATGTGGTTTAGGCCATCTGCATGCGATACCATGCGATATGATCGTTCGGTGCAGCAGGAATGAAACTGACTATTATCAACGATTGGTTATAAACAATTATTATTTACCTTTGTAAAGCATCCTTGTTGCTTTTCTTTGTGTATCTAATTCTGGCATTTTAAAACAGAGGAGCATTCTCTTGACACTGCCCTCCATGAGGCTTGCGGTCTTCCATTACCAATTCTGAAGTCAAGGCAACCAGCCGTACGCGATCTGAAGTCGAGGCAACTATATTACGTAAATGATAAACGGTTAACCATTAACGGTTGTACTGTTGTACTGTACTACTGTTATAAATATAACAAGGAGGGAAAGTTTTTGAAACGCCAAACCCGAAGATTGTTTTTATTTGCTCTCTAACGTAGCATACCATGCTCAAAATGCTCAATCTTCGGGTTTGGCGTTTCAAAAACTTTCCCTCCTTGTTATATTTATAACAGTAGTACAGTACAACAGTACAACCGTTAATGGTTAACCGTTTATCATTTACGTAATATAGTTGCCTCGACTTCAGATCGCGTACGGCTGGTTGCCTTGACTTCAGAATTGGTAATGGAAGACCGCAAGCCTCATGGAGGGCAGTGTCAAGAGAATGCTCCTCTGTTTTAAAATGCCAGAATTAGATACACAAAGAAAAGCAACAAGGATGCTTTACAAAGGTAAATAATAATTGTTTATAACCAATCGTTGATAATAGTCAGTTTCATTCCTGCTGCACCGAACGATCATATCGCATGGTATCGCATGCAGATGGCCTAAACCACATTTATTTAGCCATTTGGGCTTCCTGTGGTTGAGCTGCAATCTTCTTTCAATATGATTATAAATGAGAGGGTTGCTTTCAGGTGTTGAGAGATTATTAAGGCCCTTTTATGTTTCTGTGATGGAAGCCAAAGAGAGACAATTTCTAGGCCAAGCGACTGCTCAACCAAAATTTTGAGTTTCATTTAATGATTCTAACCAAAATTTTGTCTCACCCATCTGAAACTTTGCACTGGATGTGAACAGTAAACAGAAAGAAGGAAAACAAAACATTAAACTGAAACCCTAAGCCCTATGTACAGTCTTTAAGGTAACTCTGCTTTCCGCTCTAATGAGGTTTCCCAGGTTTGGATAGCCTGCGTGCATTCTTTCTTTTGTGTAAAATTGAAAGAACGAGAAATACAAAGACTGCGCATTTGTAAACGATTTTTCGTATTTTGATGAGTAAACCCATTATGATATGAGCCAATTAGAACCTGGTTAGAGATTTTCCGAACCGTAACACAATCAGCTGGCGCAAAGTCTTTGTTTTGTTTTTGTTTGAAATTGAAAAGTTTGAAAGAACAGATTAAGTTCATAGACTTTCATTTTGCTGAGTCAGCCATACAAGACATCTGTTAGTGATGCGCAGTCTTTCTATTTNGTTGTACTGTACTACTGTTATAAATATAACAAGGAGGGAAAGTTTTTGAAACGCCAAACCCGAAGATTGTTTTTATTTGCTCTCTAACGTAGCATACCATGCTCAAAATGCTCAATCTTCGGGTTTGGCGTTTCAAAAACTTTCCCTCCTTGTTATATTTATAACAGTAGTACAGTACAACCGTTAATGGTTAACCGTTTATCATTTACGTAATATAGTTGCCTCGACTTCAGATCGCGTACGGCTGGTTGCCTTGACTTCAGAATTGGTAATGGAAGACCGCAAGCCTCATGGAGGGCAGTGTCAAGAGAATGCTCCTCTGTTTTAAAATGCCAGAATTAGATACTCAAAGAAAAGCAACAAGGATGCTTTACAAAGGACTGGTGGAAGACCGTTAAGGAGAGAGGGGGTGGGGTCTTGATCTTAACGGCCCAATGCCACTAAAAATATGAAAATCGAAGGCCCATTATTACATGGAATGCACCCTGGCAACTGGCACAAATACTGATTTGAATGAAGGAGAGAATTCTGTAAACTTTCCAATCTGGTTTTGGTACGAGTCTCTGCCAGAGACTCTGGTGGTCTTGTTTCATTAGGGACCTTTTTGGACAGATCAATCTCTAACTACCTCAATCAAGTAAGTGTGGATTTAACTTTATCCGACTTCCTTTGCGGTCTTTGACGAAACAATAGGCGAACAAATGTTTAGTTATCCCGAAAGAAAGAATATTCCGCGCTCAATAAACTTCAATGCATAAACACTCAATCAAACATTCCACTAGAGTACTGTCACCCTAAATGGGTCTAATACTGTTTTTCATCGGAATCGCACGCTTTTCTTTCGACGTGAAATACAAGGTGCCTGGATCTAATATTTTTCAAAAACCCAACAAAAATATTTTTGCTGACGCCAGTCTTTATGATATTCTTAGCTTGTGTTTTGTTAAAAGGGATATATTCCCAAAAATATGAAGTTTTCAGGCAGACTACTTTCTGTGGACTTACATTCTGTGGATGCAAGACCATACAGGGATTTATAAACCAAAGAAGCTCTTTCATAGTCAGTCATGTCTTTCAAAGTTAATCATATCTTGTGTAAGTTTCATCAAATCCTTTTTTTCTCGTTCAAATTGGTTGAATGAGTCGGCATGTATTTTTTCACTTCCTGCACATTTGATATCCGGTTAACCTGTTTCACAATTCATACTAACCTTTTAAGAGTACATTCTAACATTTATCCAAAAATCTCGCCACTTTTTGTTGCCGATATAAGTATTTTCCCGAAGGCAAATAAATCGGGGAAAATTCGCCCTAAATGGGTCTATTCTTTTTAAACGACTCCGCGTATCCGAATCCACGTTTGTCTGTGCTGGTTTTGTGGCAGTTTGGAAAGGAAGGGTGTTACTAGAGTTATTTTGATATATTGTGAGCGTTTCATCGACTTTGGTGTTCCACCAACTTTAAGGATTACGATAACATTCGAATTTTACGTAAATTTGAGCCTCGTCAGCGCAGGAAAAGTGAGATTTGTCTGTTAAAGTTTTGTGTTGTCAAAAATGCCAAGAGCCAGATATCATAAACATTCGCTCAAAGTCCATTCAGTGCGGTAACCATAGAGAGATGCTTGGCTTCCCTGCTAGTAAAATTTCCCTGCTGAGGCCTTTACAATATTTAGACCCATTTAGGGCGAAAATTGGGAAAGCTGTTGTTTTGACTACTGCTGATGTTCGCCTTAGTTTCAAGAGGAAACGTGAGTAAAAATATATTTGGCTTAGAAATAACGGCTGGCAAGGAAATGAAGTCTATATCCATAAATAAAATATTTCTCAAAGGCATGCACTTAAATAGAAATATCAATTCTTTCCGTGATAAGACCCATTCAGGGCGACAGTACTCTACTAGACTAGGCCCACATTTCCATTAATTAATGTATTTCAAACCCTTCATTCTTGTTTTACCTGGAAGTTTTTATCGTTGTTGAACTTGTATCATTTCCCGTATCTGTTGATTCAGCCCTCGTTGCCTTTCTTCTCCGCTTTGCTTCAATAGCATCTTTTTTCTTCATTTTGTTTGCAGCTTTCGATCACCAGCAGCATCCAGCAGGCCACACATTATCGATTTGTGGTGTTGTTGCTGCTGTATTTTTCACTTCTTTTTAAATAACCTCGTTTCAAGATTGAGTGCTCTCCAGCCCTCCAGTGCAGTGCCAAAGGTAAGGGTGCGTGTCGTCTAAATAATTGGGGAGGGGGTCTTAATTAGTGGATGGAGGAATTATTTCAAAATTTGGAGGGGGGGGGGGTGCATCTAATTTGCAGTGGAGAGTACATCCAAAAGTTGCAGTAGTGTGGCTCAAACAGAATTTCTACTAAATTATTTTGGCTTGTTTGAAGGTAGTCTGTCCCCATGCAGATTTGTGGAAAATTCAACCAGAAGCAACCAAATCTTGTTTTTATGACCATGACAAATCATGAAGATACATCACCAGTATGAATTAGATGTATTGTTCTCTATTGTTTTGAGAACAAAAGCCCCAATCTGCAGCTGCTTCCTACAGCCCTGCCCGCACACACAAGGAACCATTTGTTCTTTGTATCCAATCATCGAGCGAGGGGACACACTGCCTATATGTATATGTAGGGGACACACTGCCTTTGAGGGTAGAAGCATTCCTGTTTTGTCTAAAAGCATGCTGAGCAACATAGGCATCAAATCTTTGCAAAACTTTTAAATTAATTGTGTAAAATTTTATTGCTTGGAGGGAACTTTAGGTAGTTTGCCATAATTCCAGAAAAAGCATTTTTGATATCATCATTTATTTTTGGAATTGAGTTTTTATGTTTTATGAAAGGATGTAAGAGTTGATGTATCAAAAGACAAGCATTAAAAGCACCATGAATTCTAAACTGATTGAGGAAAATCAACATGATCAATATAAGAACTACTCCATTTTTGAAGGTCTACAAGATAGTAGCAAGCAAGTCTGTAGCTGTTATGGTTTTACGATTTAGCAATTTGATGACGTCACAGCTTAAAACTAGCAGAAATTTTAACGAGGCTGTAATTCTAAAAATAAATGAAGATATAAAAAATGCTCTGTCTGGGATTATGACAAATTACCAGAAGCTCCCTCTAAGCAATTCAATTGAAATAATAGGGCAATAACATTTTACACAATTAACTTTAAAGTTGTGCTAAGATTCGACACCTGTGCTATGCTATGCTGAGCTGTCAATAGATCATTTCGCTAAAGATAGTGGTGAGGAACTTTTACCGAGAAGCATTGCATTGCAATTACATATCTTTTACAATTCTATAGGGATAGAATTACAATAAGGATGCATCTGGGTAAGAAATTCTTCATCACCATTTTAGCTGCACCAAAACAGACCTTTTTACTAAGCAAAAAACCTCAAATCTGGTTGCCATGTATTGCATTCAGCTGTGACCTCACACCCTTCATACATTACAGAACAGGCTATGTCTACATCTACACAATCAGTAAAGCCCCCACTAGGCATCACACTGATGTGGATCTGGTTATGTGTTGGAAACTGTCTCCCTCAAATCCCAAATAACAAGAGGATTTAGCTGGAACCGGCTGGAACCTTTTGATCTCTAGGCAACTGCAGTTGAATAATCTGGGAAGATTTTTGAGCTTTTTACGATCATCATTGAATGTACCAACATACATGCTAGTAATACAAAGAGTTTCTGCCATAGTGCCAGAATTCTTTGTCACAACTGATGCAATTGCCTATCATAGTAGTAAAATTGAATGCCAAGCAGAAAGAAAACCATTTTTCCTCAAACTGTTGATAACTTGCTGTCCTCTGCTGACGGCTGATACGAGTTACGTGAATTGTGAAAGTACACAATGTTATACAAATGACAAATACACTTACAGAATGAATAATATCAAGATGACCAAAAAGTACACACCCACAATAAATCATCTCTTCACCAAGACAATGAAAACAGTTGAGTTGGATACGATTCCTTACACTGAATAAACAACCATGTGTCACAGAATGAAAGCCACCTTTGGCATCTTGAAAACATCTCTAAATGTAATTTCATCTTTTAATTATGGAGTGTTACTGAAGGATGTCACAATCAGAAGAAATTTAAAAGCTTCAATCAGCTTGTTTGAATTTAGGTGTCTTTGATGGTACAGATTTTGTGTCGGTCATTGCTCATTACTTCAGACATGATTTATTCTGTTGTGGATGTTTTTGTTGGTCATTCATCATACCAGTCAGTGATACCAACAATTATTAGGTTGTTTGTTGGACCTTTTACCCATTAAGTAATAAGTCTATCTACACTATTTTTGTAAGACACTACTCACTGGTGAATAACAAGAATTCCTTAATTCATGACATTCAAATGACTATTTGTCACTTGGTTCCAGGATATCAGAACAAGTCTAAATTAGGTACTTTCTCTTCCTTGTTCAACAAACACACAAGTTAATTCCTATAAAAACAAGTGTAACTGACTTCCCTAGATCTATAGTATCTGCTTAAAATTTAAGGATAATCAATGTCATTCTATATATCTCAAGAAGCCATAGATTGTTTGATTTGATCAGCCTAACTATCAAATCCGTGAAAAGGGGTTAGTCCATGTTACCAATAAGTTTCCTTGTGACACCACAAGAAAGATCAACCATGAAAGTGTTTGTGATTGATTGACTGATTGATAGATAATTAATCATTAAGGTCATCATCATCATCATCATCAGGTAATGCCAACTTTTGTGCTTCTGCAATTTCATGTTCATATTGCGCTTTCAAGGCAGGGTCCATCTCCACTGTTGGTGGTTCTAAAGCAGGCATTTCTGTGAACTCCATTGATGGTTGTCCACACAGTTTTCTTGCAAGCCAAAGGAATGGCTTCTCAAAGTTGTAGTTGCTCTTGGCGCTGATGTCGTAATACTGCCAAGGGGAAAAGTAAGGTGTAATAGAAGATAAACAAGTGAAACAAGGCAGCAATAGACCATTCCGCAGTCAAATGCGAAGGCACTGTTTGCGTTGCATCTCATGATTGCACGGGGGTTTTGAACTTAAACCTTATGATTGCATGATGCATAGTGTTAAGCGGCTTCACAGTTGACTATGGAATGGTCTATTCCATAAGCAAAGGAACTTCTAATGTTTTCAAATATAACACAATTGACAAACTGTACCCATAGTTACAAACACCACCAGGTGACGTAAATCCCGTTCTTCTGAAAATACTTCATTATTTGTAGCACACAACTTTTATTTACAGGGCAAATCAATGTAGGTGTGACTTCTATTTAAAGGGCAAATCAATGTAGGTTGTTTGCTTTTGTCATCCATATATCAGGCCTTGTCCTTTGATTTTTGTGGGCCCATGACAGATCATCACACTGGACCATATTTATCACTAGATTAGGGAAATAAGCTTTTGATATAGTTGTAGTATTATCCTCAGTGGTCTGTCGTAAAGCAAAACACAGGCTTTTAAAATGCAAATTAAAGTTCATCATTGTCCACGCTGCTTTCTGAGGAATCTATTTTGACACAATCTTCGTCCTCAGATGAGCTAGAGATGGTGATATCTACATCCTTGTTTGCTGTTTCTGATTTCGAATGCTGTTTCTTCTGTGGCTCCTCTTCATCAACATTCAAGACATACTTTGCGTTTCTTTTGCAACTACATTTCTACTGCACGTTTCAAAATTTCTTTTCATTCTCATCTGGGCTCCACGACGCAAGGATTTCTCTTTCACTGACCTACCTTTATGGCAGAACACTCTGACCTTGTGCTTAATGACGTCACTATGCAGTTATAATCTTTCATTTTATCATCAATCACACCAACCCAGGACTTGTCCTTTAAATCTACACCTCAATGGTTTACTATTTCATATATGATAAAAGATAATAACTAAATAGTCATTGTTTTTGAGCGCATTAAAGGCAACATCTTCATCGTTATCTGCTGCCAATGCAAAATGCTTCTGGGATGAAAAAACATTCATGCATTTACACAAGATGGCACAGGTTGCAAGAGATATACCAAATCACTTTCATATTACACTACTTCTAAAATTGCTAAACAAAGATACACACCTGAAGATTTTTCTTCCTGTGAAAATTTATTGCCTTTGCTTTGACTTTTCTATCCTTCATATCTACTTTATTTCCACATAAGACAATTGGGATATTCTCGCATACACGCACCAAATCTCTATGCCAGTTTGGGACATTTTTATGTGTTACCCTTGATGTGACGTCGAACATAATTATTCCGCAATTTGCTGCTATGTAATATCCATCACGCAGCCCTCCAAACTTTTCCTGGCCTGCGGTGTCCCACACATTAAATTTGATTATTCCATGTGTTGTATAGAAGCACAAAGGGTGAACTTCAACTCCAAGAGTGGCTGAAATTAAAAATAATGTTGTCAAATGGGGGCACAGAGAGCCAGATCAGATGATCAGGCGCTTGTGGAGCATGTTGCACCTAAGATAACTATTATTTCACAATCTTGGAATAAATGGACTTTTATTACCCTTCCTAACATCTGCCTTGCGATTTCTCACAATAGAGAAAGTTTAACTTTATTTCAAATCAGCTCTGTGATTGTTTGAACTGAATTATGTCCAGTCTTTCCACTTTACCTTGGAGTGTTAAAGCGTTTTCATTATAAATTTCAATTTTGTAATAGCCGCAATGAATAAATTTTCAAAGAGGTTTGAAAGCAAGTTTAGACAGGGAAATTCCTAGGAATAATAAAATGCCTATTCTTTTCATTTTATTCTTGATTCCTACTAAATTAACCATGGAGATTTCAAATCAAAGATGGGACCATTATCAATTTCACCAGAAGTGCAATTTTTGATGACATCAGCTAAGGATAGTTTTAACAAATATGGCCATATTTTGTCACTCGTTTCTCTCATTGATTTGTAAATAGCGTAGCTGAATTGCTCTTAATATTAGACCTTTCAAATGATGTATACATCTTTGCATTTTAAAGAAATTTAGCACACAAAAATGCATGACGTCACAACTGACATATTTTAGAATGGCTTAAATTCAAATTTTGTTGTCGATCCTAGCTAAATCAAGATTCTGATTTTGCAGTTGCTGAACAGTTATCATGTCCAGAAATGACATTTTCTGACAGGTCATTTTCCCCATATGTTTAGACAATACATGATATGCATACGTGGCGTCACAGGAATTTTTGGGTGGCAGACGAGACCATAATAGCGGACGCGAGCTGCGAATCTTCGGGTGCACCTTCTTCTGGNTTTCCCCATATGTTTAGACATACATGATATGCATACGTGGCGTCACAGGAATTTTTGGGTGGCAGACGAGACCATAATAGCGGACGCGAGCTGCGAATCTTCGGGTGCACCTTCTTCTGGCACCAGGATCACATACTTGGAGTATAAAACTTTTCTTGAAAATTAGCCTATGTGAAAGCTGAGATTTCATAGTGCCTAATTTTATTGATTTTGACGTTTTTGTTGCCTGATTGAAGCGCGACTGAGGAAATATAATCAAGCGTGTGGCCTAGGGATTTTTCCCGACCCTTGAAATTCCCGCCAAACCGGATTAATCTGCGCAGCGCGCGCAGGTCTGGGGATGGTCCCTGGAAGTGTTTTTCAGGCTGAATGTCGAAGAAACAGAGCTGAAATATGCTAGGCCAATGTTGCTTTCATCCCCATACCTGCGAGCGCTGCGCAGATTAATCCGGTTTGGCGGGAATTTCAAGGGTCCGGAAAAATCCTTAGCCACAAGCTTGATTTTATTTCCTCAGTCGCGCTTCAATCGGGGAACAAAAATGTCAAAAATCAATAAGGTTAGGTACAATGAAATCTTAGCTTTCACGTAGGCTAATGTTAAAGAAAATTTTTACACTCCAAGTATGTGATCCTGGTGCCAGAAGAAGGTGCGCCCGAAGCTTCACAGCTCGCGTCCGCCATAATGGACCCAATTTGCCACCCAATTTGATTCGAACGTGATTATGACGTCAACATGCATATCATGTATAGGAAAATGACCTATGTCGAAACCTTATTTCTGGATATAACTATTCAGCAACAGCAGAGACACAATATGCATGATCGATTTAGCTAGGATCAACAAACAATTTTGAATTACAATCATTCTAAAAAATGTCAATTATGATGTCATAAGATCAATAATGTCATACATTTTGCTAAATTTCATTAAAATGCAAAAACTTATACATCATTCTAAAGGTCAATTTGAATAAAGGGCGATTCGAAAAGGGTATTTTCAAATCAATAAGACAAACGAGCGAAGAAATATGGCCATATTAGTTTTGAAAACTACCCTTTGCTGACGTCATTGCAAATAACACTTCTGGTCAAAATTTAAATGGTCCCATCTTTGATTTCCAATCTCCATGCACAATTTAGTAGAAATCAAGAATAAACTAAGGAATAGGCATTTTGTTAGTTCTTCCTAAGAATTTCCCTGTCAAATTGCGACATTTCCCCTCATCCATGAAGAGATTGCAACAATATTGCACATGGAAATGAAAAGTTGGTTGTAATCAACCTCTTGGTTCATTGCAAGCAGGCCTTTTCGTTTTACGCGGGCGATCGCCCTCGCCAGCGCCCTCGCAAAATTGTTTACGCGGGCTATCGACCGCCCTCGCGAGAGGGTATTTCACCCCCGAAGATCAAAAACGATTTCGTAAAAAAGACTTACGAAACGAAACCCTCTTGATTTAAAATTGTTCGTTCAATGACAATCGCGCTTCGAGTTTTTTATGAAAGAAAACCGTTGTGAAGGCTACCCACTGGCATGGTGAAGCAAACAAGATGCAAAAAGAACCCAAACAAAACTCTAAATATTATTGAATTTATCTTAGCAAAATGAATTTAACAAGAAACCTTTAAAGAACTGCAAGATACAGAGGAAGTACTGGTCCTTAATAATCATTGCACATGCTCTTTATTTTTCGACAGAAGTGTTTCCGAAATGTTTGCACATTTTCTTCCATTTTTTGACACACCTACCTTCTTTTTCATCGAAGTTCCTAGTTTAAATAGCGTTGTAAAAGATCAGGGAGCGACAATAAAATGAACAATACTCACAATAATCTTACTTTGCTACGAAGACTTTCTCCAATTTAACTTTCTGTAGCCCTTCTCTAGAGCAGGCCTACTACGAGTTTGCGTAAAGTTTTCCTACAAACTCCTAAAAGAGGTTTGGTTGTTTTGTTTCAGGGGCTTATATTCTCTGCTCTAATCCCCTTCTATAATCTGTTAATGACTTTCCTGGAAGCTTTATTCATCTTGAATGGAGCTTCACACTTAATCAAATGGGACAACAGGAAAGTGATTGGCCTAACTGATTTGACTTTTCTCTAACTTGAAGGGTAAAACAACGGAGCAAGGAGGAAGAATATTATAAACCAAATAAAATCTTTTCGCTATAAGTCTGTACCTGTGAGCAGACTAGACTCTCTTCTCAAAAGTAAAAAAGGTCAGGGGAAGGAGAGCCTCACTGATACAAGAACAACATAACACGTTGAAAGCTTTCATTGCCTATCCGTAAAAAGAGTAAAAATGCGAGACTATTTTAAGGGGGCGATCGCCCTCGCAAGCTTAACTACGGGGGCGATAAGCCGCCCTTGTGGATATTTCCTCACGAAAAGGCCTGTTCATGTTCAGTTCATAAGGAGGAAAGATATAAGGTCATCAATTCCCCACTACAAGGCAAATTTAAAGTTTTTATTAGTGAGCCACCTTAAGCCTCTGCACTTAAGGTGGCTCACTACTAAAAGCATTTAAATTTGTGGACCAGCGATAAGGTTGCTCACTACTAACTAAAAATAAGTTCCAGACACATAAACAACAGGTTAAGGTTGCTCACTACTGATAAATGTTTTACACTGATACACACTTGGTGTCCTATCGCTCATGGCTTCACTGAATATTTTCCAAATCATTCCTTTCTAGATGTCGCCTGATTTGAACTGTATGTGTAATTCTGGAAACTCTTTTCTGCATACTGCTGTTAACAAAGGACACACTGGAATTGTTGATTTGCTCATAAAGAATGGTGCAAGTGTGAACCATAGCGACACTGAAAGTGGAGGAGTAACAGCACTTCACATNGTCGAAGAGAAACCTAACAAAATTGCTTTTCTTTAATCAGACGACACAAGAAAGTGTTGATCATGTTGTTCAATGCCTTGTTATTCCCCTTCATCGATAAATCGCCATGAATTTAAGCCTCTAGCCCTTCAGCTTCGAGGATAACTTTGCTCACAACGCCATTTTGTTTACAAAACAACCGCTTCATGTCAAGCCAAAATTGAAACCACTTTTACTAAAGAATTTCATATGACAACGTCTATCAAACTTTAGCCAATCATATAGAGTTATTCTTCCTCTTTTGTTTTATAACAATCCCCCTTTGTTTTAATCAGCCATATATGGGGAAAATGACCTAATTTAGAACATACCCGGAAAACACCAAAACGTGTTGGCCGGTCGCACAGGGATACAAGTGAAAACACCAAAACGTGTTGGCCGGCGCGAAAGGGTTAAAGGGAATAGACATAGCTATATTGAGTGGTCGCTATAAATAGGCTACGAGAACGCCCACGCACCCATCGTTTCTTAAGCTACACAATGAAACAGCAAGTGCCAACAGTAGCAAATACAATAGACTATATTTTTAACTTGGCCCGGGAAATTATTGGGGGAGGGGGGGTGAAGCCCCCAGCCTTCCTGGTTCCGCGGTCCCTGGTCAAGAGTGTTTATTCTTAAACTGAACTATTAGGGTGTCCTCCAATAAAAGAAAGGGATTCAATCTAAAAATTTCACTTACCAACATATTTCTTTTCAAATTCACCAGTGCAATGACGTTTGACAAATGTTGTCTTTCCAGTACCTCCATCCCCAACTAAAACAAGCTAAAGAAAAGGTGAGATTACAATGGGTGAGTGAAAAATCATAGTGCATTTGTCAAACTTTTTGAGTGCAATAAGCTTGGAAGGAATGGCCAAATTTAGCAATTTATATACCTACTTCTTTCCGCTCTAGTGAGCAGCAAGTTGCCATTCTGCAAAACCACCATCCTCTGAAATCAGTTAATTTCTCCAATATCATTTCGAATATAAAAAAAATGGTAAACAGGATGTTGCTGTCCATATATAAATCACAATGTTTCCATCAATGCTGGCTTCGCAAATACATTTCCAAAACTCTTTCTTCATTTCAGAAAATTGGATGTATATATCTCCAAAACTATTCAAAAATTATTTGGTTTCTTTCGCTCTATCTTTACTAGGTTGCTTATCTACAACTTTGCCAAACCTGATTGAAAAAGCTAGGCTAGATTTCCTGCAATTGAATTTTATATTTCTGTTTGAAGAAAACTGGCATAGATGAAGAGCATCACTGTTCAAAATGACACAATCAAATTGCAACTGTACAGTCAGTATGTCCTGCATATAAGAAACTCAAACTTTTAAACCAGGCTGTCTAGAAACTTTCCTTTCATATGTGGTGAGGGGCCTTCGACTTCCATAATTTTTAACGGCATTGGGCTGTTAAGGTGGGAGGGGTTTTAGCTTAGGCCGTTAAGAAAATAAAAAATCTTACGAAAATCTCTTGGTGACTTTTTAAAAAGTCATGAATAGAAAAACGGCAGTATTTATATCCTTTTTGCATTTAGAGTCTTCAACTACTTGTAGCTTGCCCTAAGCTAAGAAATTTGGATTGCGATAAAAATAGGCCATTTACGGAAGCCTGTTTTGATCACAATTTTGGCGGAAGGCCGTTAAGGAGGGAGGGGGTGGGGGTCTTCATCTTAACAGCCCAATGCCGTTAAAAAATATGAAAATCGAAAGTCGAAGGCCCCTAAATCCCATACGGAAAGCTGAATTTTTGTGCGCTGGACATTGCGCCGATAAACAATGAAAACTATAGAAACTAAGTGCACAGCCCTTTCTTTCCATACGGGCCCTAAATGCAATAAATCTAGGATAACTTTAGTTTGAAGAATTAAAGGTCTATAGATCTAAATAATTATATATTATCTGCGCTCTGCGCTGCTGTCCTGCATTATAAGCATTAAAGTAAAGAAAATAAGCAGTTAGAATGTTGATTATTGATGACATTCATTGAATTGAAGTCTTTTGCTGGGTCCGTCGTTTTCCTGTGGTCATTTTGTTTTCTATCCAACCCAAAAATCTCGATTTGTCGGATCAAAATGACAGCGTAGCAACGCAATGCTGCAAAGTCGGGGCTCACACAAACAAGTTTGTTAGTTTCTGCGAGGGACATACCAGATGTAGCCCTTCTTGCCTCTCAATGCTCGGTGAGATTGAGCTGCTTTTATAGTTGCTTGAATCTACAACTTTTTCACTTTTATTTTAAACTGTAAGCAATGCCATTAAATGAGGATATATGCAATAAATTTAGATGATAGATGAACATCTCGTATGGGCCTAAACTTTCGTCCAAGATTTCACACTTACTTTAAATACTGCGTCTGGAGCTTTGATGCCTGCCATATCAGCAATACAGACAGAGGATGATCAGCCGTATCTTTATATTTTTACCTGACTTGAGGAAGTCTTGCTCGTAGCAAAACGAACAGCGATGCAAACAGATTCGTTAGGGTGTGAGAAAGAAATTGCTTCTCACTTCATCTGCTTCTTGTCCAAGCAGTAAAGAAAGCGGTTTGATCCGGTTGTTGCTTTCGAGTGGCGCGAAAATATAGCAAGGTCCCGGATGATGAACTTATGATCCACTTGTTGCGTTAACTCATTACACAAGACTTTAAATCTCAATTATTGTTGTTGTTGCTGTCTGATATGCTTTTAGTAACAGATCGAAACCAGTCACTTCAAGAAGCGGAAGCAAGAGACCTTTGTAATGAATCTACCGTGATCTAAATGGCGCTAAGCGCTAAGTATGAATTTGAAATCAAAGAGAAATGAAATGGCCTATTGCAGTTGACAACATAAAGATGCTTCATCATCGCAAGGCAAAGGAAGCAAGCAACGCAAAGAGGAAACGAGGCAGTACTTATCATGCAAAACAAGAAGGCGAAAGAGAAAGAGCATCGTCTGACTCAACCAAACGCAGGCTTATAATAAAAGAAGAGAAGGAGATATGCTCAATATGCATGGATCCCATAACATGCAGAGGCCTATTGGCAGTTTGCAATCATTCGTTCTGTTTCGATTGCATATATGAATGGTCCAAGGTAACGCAGAGCAACCTGGTTTGGGGTCACACATAGCTAAATAAGGAAGTTCCACAAGGAAGTGTCATTCGACCTCTATTATTCTTATTACAGTATATATCAATGATATTTGCTGATCATCAAATTATTAAACTTCAACCTTTTTTGCTGATGATACATACAAGTGTCACTTACTCAAATAGGGATCATGATCTTGTTTTAATCTTTCAAGCTTCAAAAGAAAAAGTCCAAACAACATCTACATCAACAAAGAATTGATGTCAGAGACTACAACTGCAAAGTATCTAGGAGTACAGATTGATGAACTATCTTGGAAAGAACCCATAGTGGAATCGGCGCTTGTGCATTTACGCACACCTGTGCCTGTACTGATCCTAACTAAAAACCCTACTGATCCTAGCTAAAAACCCTACCAAAGCCCTATAGAGGTGTGNTTTTATAGTTGCTTGAATCTACAACTTTTTCACTTTTATTTTAAACTGTAAGCAATGCCATTAAATGAGGATATATGCAATAAATTTAGATGATAGATGAACATCTCGTATGGGCCTAAACTTTCGTCCAAGATTTCACACTTACTTTAAATACTGCGTCTGGAGCTTTGATGCCTGCCATATCAGCAATACAGACAGAGGATGATCAGCCGTATCTTTATATTTTTACCTGACTTGAGGAAGTCTTGCTCGTAGCAAAACGAACAGCGATGCAAACAGATTCGTTAGGGTGTGAGAAAGAAATTGCTTCTCACTTCATCTGCTTCTTGTCCAAGCAGTAAAGAAAGCGGTTTGATCCGGTTGTTGCTTTCGAGTGGCGCGAAAATATAGCAAGGTCCCGGATGATGAACTTATGATCCACTTGTTGCGTTAACTCATTACACAAGACTTTAAATCTCAATTATTGTTGTTGTTGCTGTCTGATATGCTTTTAGTAACAGATCGAAACCAGTCACTTCAAGAAGCGGAAGCAAGAGACCTTTGTAATGAATCTACCGTGATCTAAATGGCGCTAAGTATGAATTTGAAATCAAAGAGAAATGAAATGGCCTATTGCAGTTGACAACATAAAGATGCTTCATCATCGCAAGGCAAAGGAAGCAAGCAACGCAAAGAGGAAACGAGGCAGTACTTATCATGCAAAACAAGAAGGCGAAAGAGAAAGAGCATCGTCTGACTCAACCAAACGCAGGCTTATAATAAAAGAAGAGAAGGAGATATGCTCAATATGCATGGATCCCATAACATGCAGAGGCCTATTGGCAGTTTGCAATCATTCGTTCTGTTTCGATTGCATATATGAATGGTCCAAGGTAACGCAGAGCAACCTGGTTTGGGGTCACACATAGCTAAATAAGGAAGTTCCACAAGGAAGTGTCATTCGACCTCTATTATTCTTATTACAGTATATATCAATGATATTTGCTGATCATCAAATTATTAAAGGACATCTGTCTCGATCATAATTGGCTGAGATTGTAAGAGGGGATTAAAAATTTCTATGGCAGGATTAACAGAAAACAATTGGAAAGAGATCATTTCACGAATTGAACTGCATTTTTATCATGCGAAAAAGTCAAAGAGTCTGGGCTCTAGCTCCTTTCCTTTGTCTAAGCTTTGTTCTCTAAACCAATCACCTGCGAGACAGAGCTCCTTTAAACTTCAACCTTTTTTGCTGATGATACATACAAGTGTCACTTAGGATCATGATCTTGTTTTAATCGGCCCTTGTGCAGATATGCACACCTCTATAGGGCTTTGGTAGGGTTTTTAGTTAGGATCAGTAGGGTTTTTAGTTAGGATCAGTATAGGCACAGGTGTGTGTAAATGCACAAGCGCCTTTTAATCTTTCAAGCTTCAAAAGAAAAAGTCCAAACAACATCTACATCAACAAAGAATTGATGTCAGAGACTACAATTGCAAAGTATCTAGGAGTACAGATTGATGAACTATCTTGGAAAGAACCCATAGTGGAAACGTGGTAGAGTCGCCCGCCATATGCGTCCGCCAGGAATATTTTCCGTACGCCATAGGTAATCCATAGCTTATTGTTCCCGTATAGAATTTTGAGATTTTAGGCTTTGCGTACGCCAAATTCAAGGTCCTGTCCGCCATATAAATATGGCGGAAACCCCCTCGATTCCAGTATGGGAAAGAACACATTAACACAACTAATATTTAACTAAGTAAGGGATCCAAACTTCCTTGAGAGATTCAAAAGAGCTTTTCATAAGTCACATTTCTCAGAAATCCCCAATAAAAGATTTGATCAATTGTCATACCTGCCAGAGTTTTTTTCATGAGAGAATGGAATAGAACTTTGAAACCCTGTTTCCTTCGTAGTTTTCAGTCTGGATGGAGGTTTCCGAGTGGATAGAATTTTGCACAATTGATGATTACTCAGCCATAATAACTTTCTTTTCAACTTCAAAGCAATGTTTTCTCGCATAAACAAATGCAATTTCCATCTTCTCAGAAGAGTGTAGAATTCTAAGAAGCCCATTTATCTTGAATTTATACTTTGTTTTACAGATGACAAATAGGTGTCCTTTGTGCAAAGGCAGATTCAGGTGTATCTCCAAGGTATGTAATAGCTTATTATCATTATTATTATCATTATTTAATGGCACAGTGAGCCTGATCTTAGACTCTTTTCTAACTTTGCCTTGTTGTTTGCATTATTATTGCTTGGCTTTTCGTCTGCCGAATATAAGGCCCAAACATAAGGCCTTCTGGTACATAAGGTCATGCAAAATAGTCTCAAATAAACATTTGACCTTGCCACCATAAACAGGCCTAAAATCTTTCAAGGGCATACCCTTAAATATGTGAGTTGATTTGGAAGGATATAAAAGCCATTTTTAAATATTTTGGTCAAAATGAAAGAAAAACAACTTCCTTTGCATTCTTCAAAACTAACACTCATATTTTGTGAAATTTTCTTGTCCAAAACCAATCTGATTAAAGAATTAGACAAAACTAATTTGAAAAGTTAAGAAACTGTGATCTATTCCCAAGTTAAGAGAGCTAAGAAACTTTTGTAATTTGCAAGTTTACAGTACAGGCCTTGTGCACATTAACATGGGAAGAATTCTTAATTTTTGTGAAAGACTTTAAATTGTTTTTAACAAGAATTCTTAAAACCATGTTAATGTGTGCAAGCCCTGTACTGTAATTCTAGCCAGTTGTTCAAATCAAAATGTAACTAGTGAGTTTTGAAATGAAAAGAAAATGGATTCTCTGAGCGTGAATAGATGATTGCCCTAAAGATGGCGCTTCTTAGGGAACTTTTTACCACGATCCATTGCGTTCCAAGATAAATCGACCAATTAAGTCAATCAAAATTCTTTCTTCGGATGCAAAGGATGGTAAAAATTCCTTGATACAATATTTAGTGCAATCATCTACTCTGTTAAACTTTTTCAAGGTCTGTTAAGCCTAAGCATTTTGTTCACCAGAATTGCCTGGAAATAGATTTTTCTTCTTAACCAAAATGGAGAATTACTTTTTGGAGAATAATTACAAATTTGTTTTAGATCAACCTGAAAAGCTTTTCTCCAGAAAAACAATTCAGAGTTAAAGATTGTGATCAAAAGTTGGATGTAACGGCTGAAGACTTTGAGTTAGCTCTTGAATTAGAAAATGACGTATCTGTTTTGGAGGACAGAGACTCAGATTATCAAATGGTTTGTTCCCATATTGTAAATAAAAGATATTGTATAGCATTATAACATTACATTACATTGCATTATATCTAATGTTGCATTAGACTTGTAACACTAATATTGGGGTCACAGAATCATATTGGGGTCACATAATTCAAGGCTATAAAT
This sequence comes from Aurelia aurita, assembly GCA_004194415.1. Taxonomy (NCBI): domain Eukaryota; kingdom Metazoa; phylum Cnidaria; class Scyphozoa; order Semaeostomeae; family Ulmaridae; genus Aurelia; species Aurelia aurita. Next base: position 111,084 of record REGM01000108.1, on the reverse strand, counting down.
TGGCTCCCCACAAAGAACAGGATAGATCAATGTGTCTGTGTCAACATAATGAATTTTTTGAAAGGCACTGCCCCTGCGTACAGTGCTGAGATATTCCGTCCAGTCAACCAGGCCTGAACAACGCAAAGGTCCAAGTTCAAATTGGAATTTCCATTTCGCGAAAGTAATACTGGACAAAAATGCCTATCTTATCTAGGGCCCAAAATGTGGAATAGCCTTCCATCTGAGTTGAAATCAACAGACAATATTAACACTTTTAAACACAAGATCAAAGAGAACTTTTTCCAAAATCTTCAGAAAGAGGAAGATGACATATATGTCTACTACTAAGGACCGTTTTAGTTTCAATGCCTGATTCGGTCTTACTGAATTATTTTTTATCCAAAGGCACATACAAATCTATTGTTTGTTCTTTTTTGCAACCACTTCTAAGGGGCCATTATGGAAATAAGGTCAACTCGACCTTTTAATGCTATCCCTGCCACTGTAATTAGAGGTGTTTTTTAACTTGTATTTTTCTTCTTTAGTCTTTCTTAGTATTATATAAACTGTATTGTATCTACTGTATTTTATTATCTTTTCTTAATCATTGTAAATAGTGGCAAATTGATGCATACATACATACACTAAAGATAAACAACCAAAGGGATGAACGAGCCAACGTTCTTGGCTATAATGAAGGAGAAATTAGTTCATTAGGTTCGTCCATGCCATTACTTTGAAGAANTATTGTTTGTTCTTTTTTGCAACCACTTCTAAGGGGCCATTATGGAAATAAGGTCAACTCGACCTTTTAATGCTATCCCTGCCACTGTAATTAGAGGTGTTTTTTAACTTGTATTTTTCTTCTTTAGTCTTTCTTAGTATTATATAAACTGTATTGTATCTACTGTATTTTATTATCTTTTCTTAATCATTGTAAATAGTGGCAAATTGATGCATACATACATACACTAAAGATAAACAACCAAAGGGATGAACGAGCCAACGTTCTTGGCTATAATGAAGGAGAAATTAGTTCATTAGGTTCGTCCATGCCATTACTTTGAAGAAAACACTTTTAAATTATTCGTTAATGTGCTCTTCAAGAAAAATAATATCGATTTTCAATTTTGGAAATATCATTATTTTTGGTAGATTTTGGGGTATGCTATTTAGGGGTATACTTTACGTGCTCATCTCCCAAAGCGTAATTAGTAGTAAGTAATAAGAAGTAAAGATTTTCAATTTTGGAAATATCACTATTTTTGGTAGATTTTGGGGTATGCTATTTTTAGGGTATACTTTACGTGCTCATCTCCCAAAGCGTAATTAGTAGTAAGTAATAAGAAGTAAAGATCTTAGGAATAACAGAAAATGTATCTCATTATTCTATATTCGTAGGAGTCAGAAAATGATAGCAACTCAAGTGAAAATTTAACATCAATAAGGTCAGATACATTCGCTGATGCCAATGATTCGAATGATTCCTTTGTTACGACTGATGATTCGATCACATATTGCAATGATTCTTTTGCTTGTTATGATGATTCGTTCATTGATGATGCTGATTTAACACAACATCCATCCAACTTCTCCTTGGCATCCTGCCTTGAAAAGGTAAACAAAGAATGGCATTTTCCGTACGGTCTTAGGACAAGAACGAAATCATCAGTGACGACAACGCAAAGTAATTCACCATTAAATTACTCGCCAATGTTGACTCGCTCAAAATCTACCAATAAACAGCATACTTCGATGGAAACCGGAAACCTGATGGAAGGAAGTACTTCTTTTTCTATGCAAAGGCTTCAGAGAGCACAACATATGCAAGCGGAGAATGAAAAAACAAACAGAAATGCACACATAACAACAAATAATCTGTCAATAGCAAGAAATTCAAAGTAAGATTTTCTGTACTTAATCACAACAATGGGTCTATTCTTTAGTTCCTATATTTTATTTAAAATAATCATCCACTTTCAGTTTGTTCCCTCCTTGCAAGGTGAAAATACGTTTGGCGGTTTGGTCAACGACTCTATCGCATATTTACTTGACGACCTCATGACGAGCCTGGAAATAGAACGAAAGAGACATCTGTAACCAAAATGCCGGGCCCAGATGGTAAAACATGTCAAGAAAGGCCACCACCAGTTTACCGATTATGTATTAAAGTTTAGTATCATATTAGTATTAGACAAAATGTGTAACAAGGAAACCAATGCAAAAATGTAACCATAGTGATGTAACCATAGTGATGTAACCATAGTGATGTAACAACTATTTAATTCATGAAACATACTCGGTTTCTTTCATTTGTTCGGGATCTTCGCGTGATCTTCGCGTATCGATCGGGGGCGGCTGGTGCTGGCGTTACGGTCTAACTATTTTCTTTTAATTTAAATTTTTAATTATTATCAACAGGTTTTAACATTATTCTTTTAATTGTAATTAGGATTAGATTAGTTTTGTTTCAGATGATTTTTAATTAATGTCTTTATTGGAAGGCCCCCTGTAAAACAGCTAGCTTGCTCAAGGGCAACCCTTCTTTAATGAATCAAATATATGTTTGGTAATGATATAGTATTGAAATTGCAGCGGAGAATAATTCTTTGCTAATTCTACTTTTAGAAACATGCAACCACAAATAAACAAAGAAGAAAAATGGTCGACACTGGAAGAGAATGACATTTGCAGTTCGTCGGATGATGACATGCAACTTTTAAAGTCAAGTCGTAAGCAACTACATAAGTGCCGGATACTAGATGATTCGTTAGATGTCATGACGGATAATACTTTTGACGATAATGGCAATCTGGGTTTAGATTCAACCGATGATCTTGATAACGAGGCTCTGAATCACAGTAACTATGATGAGGTTTCTCATTTTAAAACAAATGAAACGCATCGTTATTATCAAAAACGAGATCTTGATTATTATAATAATAAATCGGAGTCAAAAGGAGTCACGACGTCACAGTCTGTAACAAAAACTCTTAGTTACCGCTCAAAATTACGAATCAATCCACAAAAGTATAAAAATGGATGTGTAAACTCGAAACGGCGTAACTCGAAACGGCGTAAACGGTCAATAAACAAGCCCGATTATAAAGATACTTTTATTTATAGTTCTGATGAAGAAAACTGTTTCCATCCAAAGCCGAATTACGAACGCAAGAATCGCTCAAAAGATCTTGAAGATAAATATAATCACGAAAACTGGGACGTAAGTTGTCAAAGAGAAATTTCATTGGAAAAGAAAAGCAAAAGACTTGGACTGCCTCCAAATAGACGTTATATACCTTGTGGTGATATGCCGATCATGTTGCAGTCTATGAGCCAGTCCGCTATGAGCCAGTCCGCTACTGACACCGCGAAATATTGCGCAAATTCAAAGCCAAATGGGGAAAAGAGAAAGAAAACTAATTGGCAATGCACCGTTGCTAAACGGGAAGTGAAGATGTCAAAGGACTTTATGAAAAGTTCTAACGATGAGAAGTTCTTTTGTGCCACTGGCATGAAAGAGGCTTATACTTCAGATAACGATATTTTGGATACTGATGAGGAAACCAGATCAACAAATGTATTTGTTCCCAGGCGCCAAAAGTCTCGCTTTCATACAATTGTTCGTCGAAAACAAAATACAAGGATGCCGCGATATGATTTTTAAACTGAGCGTCACAGGACTGTGTTGCTGATGTTGTTATTGCGTTGACTTTTCATTCAAGGAGTTGTGCGAACCTTATAACTTCGTTAATGAAAAAGATAACAATATAAAAAATAATTGATTGAAGTGGATTCTAACACGAAATACTGTAGATATAAACCTTGATACGGGTGGGCCAAAACAACTACCCACTTTTGACAGGCCACGCGGACCGATGTTGACGATTTATGACTTAATCTTTAACGAAAAGCCTGAATTAGATTTTAGAATTTTTTAGAATTCTTTTAGTTATCTGTTTCTTGAGCTATAAGTGAGTTTCTTAAGATTCTCGGTCTCGAAAACACTGAAAACGATCCAAAAACATCGATCACATTTTCTAAAGACTCGGAATAAATGGATAAAGAGAAACTTTTTCTTGGTGATTTGGGGATTTAGAAATCGATTAATTACACTCTGATGCACGAGCAATAGTTGAATGACCGGCCTGTTGCAAAATTCTGAAATAGTTGCAATAACACGCCGCGCAAACCTTTGCCAACATCACAAATTCAACAAAACTCAATGATTGCATGACCTCACAGCGCTTTACTGTTTGTCTTTAACCCCCTTTTTAACGCAGTACCTGCACCAAGGTATAAATTCGACGAAATTACAAAAGGAAAAATATTTCTTCGTTTTATTTAAATTAATGTTGCATTTATCTCAACTTTGAGCTAACGCTCGTGCAACAGAATATAACTAATCGATTTCTAAATCCCAAATCACCAGAAAAAGTTTTCTTTTTGTCCATTCATGCCGAGTATTTAGACAATTTGATCGATGTTTTTGGATCGCTTTCAGTGTTTTCGAGAGCGAGAATTTTAAGAAACTCGCTTACAGCTCATAAAACTGATAACCAGTAAGATTATAAAAAATTCAAGAATCTAATTCAGGCTTTTTGCCAAAGATTAAAGTGAATGACCTGAGCTATAAGGCGCCCGTCTATAAATAGGATAAAGAAAACCAAAACACGCCATTGTTTTCTTTGGATTTTCTTTCTTTGCCCACTTGTTGGATTATAAAATACAATAGGCTATTTATAAACCTATGAGATCTCATCTATTAACTCATGTTATTCCCTTTAAGTCATAACTCTTCAAAATCTGTCCAGAGTACGATTTATTGTGGCCTGTCAAAAGTGGATGGTCTTTTAGCACATCCGGTATAATAGGTGATATTTGGGTGAAGATGAGATGAAAGAGTGAATTCTGCCCGATGGTAACAAGAACAAGTTCACAATTAAATCTAAGGTAAGAGGCCATTTTGAGAAAAAGATTATGTCAAAGTAAATGAAAATACCGTATAGTACCAGACAAGAAATTATGTGCACATGCACACATCATTCAAATTGGTATCAATCCTATCTAGACAATGTAAACACCTAAGAAAAGATGGGACAATTCCAAGCTGCGATTGAGTGCTCATAATTTAGAATTAGAGGCTGGTGGGTTTGGAAAAATAAAACTCCTAGGCTTAAGAGCTACTGCAAATTTTGCCTATCGTGTAGCAGGAAGTCTCTTGGCAATGATCGTATGTCCACGGTTCATAGAGGAGAGGTGCTGTCTACTAAACAATGGGCAAGGAGTCGTTAGTTTTTATGTGTCAAAATATTTGAAATAAGAGCAAACATCAATTAAGAAAGAACATACGCGTAACTACTTAAAAATTCGCATTAAAAATACGAGCTTGGCAATTCATGCTCGTTGTTCCCTTATTTCTATTTTTAATCTTTTGCCTTATATCATAGCCATATCCTAGTGACCTAGTCATTACTGTTAATATACTATACACTGTAACTAGCTGTTAACCTTGTTAAGTGAAGTGCTGCGTCTGTCTTTGTGGCTTTAATTTTGTATAGACGCAGAAGTCAAAATAATTTCTGGTAAGCAGGAACATTGAGGTATACTGGTTGCAATGTGGTATAATACAGTTGACATGTAAAACACATGCATACGAAGTTATTTTCGAGTTACAGAAACGCCAGAACGTATCCAGTTTGTGGCAGAGGAGCTTTGGTGCGACCTCAAAGATGACAGTTGCTAGGAACCTTGTAGCTACTTAAAATCAAATTTCACATACTGTTGATTAGCGAAGAGCAAACTTTTAAATAATAATGGCTGCCGTCAGACAGAGAACGATTCGCCAAGAGACCACCACGGGGCAACCATGGCAAAACACGGGACATTGCCAGAGTATATGTATCAGTGTCGGAACATAGTGACAGAGCTTGTCGATGTATTCTCTAACGACAATCCTAACACAGCAGAGGCCAGGAACGCCGGAGAGAGGGGCACGGGGGGCAAGCGCCCCTCCTGCCCTTGTCTTAGAGGGGTAAGGGGGGCATAAGTGCCCTTTTAATAAAACAATATTTTTCTTTAACAGCCTTAAATAAGATACAACGACAATCATGAATTAGATCCCAAAGTCAAATTTTCATTATAACTTACATTAGTCATACCCATGATCTTACAGGAACATTATTAAAATTAGTTAAAATTTTCTTAATAGCATTTTAAGCCAATCTAAAGGGCGTGGTCGCAAAAATTTCTCGGGGAGTACCCCCGGACCCCCCAAATTTTCGGCTCGCTTCGCTCGCCTTCGGTCTCGAGTGCCCTTGTGTTCTCGTCGGCCCCCCTTGCCCTACCATCGCTCCGGCGTCCCTGGCAGAGGCTGTTGACGTTGACGTGGACATAGAACAAGCAGACGAAGTGAGTGACACAAAGGGGAATTTAGACGAGGTTAACGAATTCGATCCAAGTAGTGACGAAGAAGAAGATGTCGAGGGATTAGAACTTCCACAGACCAACCACGCTGAAATCGGAAGATCGACAGACTTTCTAATTGGCGCACGCTCCCGATATGGAAGAACTGTTCGATTTAGCTATATGTGCCTTTTTGAGTGATTGTCCTGTCATGACCAGGAAAGCGCCGCAGTAAGTCTATTTTTGGTATATTTTACGAAAATTAAATAGAATTGATGAAGCTGCATGAACTGGGAAGGGGCTAGTCTGTATGTGGGCTCAACTGTTTTTGTTCTGCACACAATTTCAATTGCATTAATTGTTTGCTTTTCACATCCTAAATTTTATGTTGTTTGTTAAAATGAACTAGGCGATGCTCCACACAAGTTGTTTTGATTTGAAAAACGTTAAGGAAAGTGATAACTTTCTTTCTCTGGTCTACAACCAGTGGCGAAGCTGGGTGAAAATGGTCGGTCATGCTCTGCGCCGAAGGCGCCGCAAAAGCGACGGGGGTTCCGGGGGCCGCCCCCGGAAAATTATTTGAGCCACGCCCTTTACTTTGCTGGAAAACGCCCCCTTGTGAATAAAGAGGGGAAACGCCCATTGCTGGAGGGACAAAATAATATCTGTATAAAGAAGGCAAATTCTAATTTTCACAAAGTTTTGACAAAAATTAAGGTAGCATAGGCCAGGCCGATTGTTACCAGCAATCAGGTATTAACCCTATCAAGCCTAGGGTATTTGATGCTCTAGGAAGACTAGGGGGGGCTGATTCGGCCCCCCTATTTTATTCCTGTTCTGTACAACATAAAGCCATGAAACTTGGCATATGTATAGTACATCATGAGATGAACCCAAAAATGGAATCTATTTTTAGATGTGTCGCGTGGCCTGCTCATGACGTCACAATATTACAATTTCAAAATCATAAGGGTTCAGTAATAAAATATTTCAATTGCTGATTACCAGAAAACGAAAAGCAGTAAGGATATCAGTCTACTTTTTTTGCATTCTATGGTCAAATTGCATTTGCTTTGTAGAGAAAATTTATTGAAAAATTATGATGTCATCACACAAAAACTCAAAGAATTTGCGCAGGCGCATTGCATAAATACGGTGATTTACTCATCCAAATTTCAAAATAAGTAGTCAGTGCGATAGAGCATCTAAAATAAGTCATATTCCTAGCTTCACATTGATTTCTCATGTTTCCTGTAGATTTTATTAGGGTTTATTCAAATTTTGTGGCCGACTTCTTTTGAAAATGAATTTTTTTTACCCCCTGAAATGAATTTTATTTTTCTAAAAAATATATTTTTCCGTGTAAGAAAGATAAAAAGTAAAAGTCAGAAAGTACAGAGTGGTAAGTGCAGTTAGTACGGATATACAGAGGAAAAGCTGCTAGGGGGGCTGATTTTGCCCCCCCCTACAATCTTGGACAAAATATATCTGGACTGTATGTGATTGAATCAAATTTTGTTTTAATAGCCTCATTTCCCCCATCCCCCCACCAATCAATGTTATTCTGAAGTTAGATTTTCGTTAAAAACTTCGATAGCAACATTGATCTTGGGGGAAGGGGGGGAATTGAATTATCCTGCCGAAGTCCAGTAATTTATGTCCAAGATTGTAGGCTTGATAGGGTTAAAGTCACCAAAGACATCATCTTGGCAATTCCATTGATCAACAAGGTTAAAAGCAAACATGAAAGATTACTTGGCAGTTCCCCTGAGAAAATCAAAAGATTGTAATATTTGTTGTTTCATAAAGAGCCTAAGATAAAAATATAGAATTTGCAATGAAAATTGACAAATAACAAAGAAAAGATATGAGCACCACTTTACTTCGGCCAAATTTAATTAATTGCAATCAGTTTTTATCATAATGATTGATGTTGGCACTTCAAATCGTCTGTTCTCCTCACTCTTGAAACATAGTCGTGCTTGAGATAACGCCCACCCTCCCCGTTGCATCGAACGTTGTTCACATTTCATATACCTCATAAAAAATCCGAGGGACGGATCCCTGCAAATTAGAGCTCATACATAGGCCTAGGCCTACCTTTTTTCTACGCTACCCATCAAAAAATATTAATTATTAGCTAGTTGGGCCTAAAGTCAATGCTTACAAATAAATCCATAGAGCCAGGCCTAATCCTTTTTCGCATGGGTTCTGAGCTTGTTCGAACATTCCATATTTGGTTCAAAAGGAAACTTGGGCTTCTAACTTGCTCTGCTAGGCCCAAACAAACCACACACAATTCACACAGTCACAACTCAGTGCAGTGAAACTGACAGACGACACGATGTGTTTCTGCTCAGCAACAGTCCTCGAAGCAAAAGACTTTCTCGATAACTGAGACACAAGATCTCGATCAGCAATAACTCCTTGAGCATGAAGTTGAGCCATAATTCCTGCTTGATTTTCGAAATAGCGTACGAATCGGCTAGGCCTAACACACGCTTGTCACAGTGAAACTCACGAAATGACACAGGGTTGCAGTTGCGGACTTCAGTCATGCCTTCAGACATCAGCATGCCAAGGTACAAATTATTTGCAATAGGCTTTCTGGACAAGAATATTCAGCCAATCAAAACGCACCATTCATCGATAAAGCAGGAGTAGGTTATGATTATCATTACGACGAGGTCATGCCAATGAGGTCATGGCACGACCAAGCATTGTTCTTTCCTTCTGTCTCAAAAGACGACTCTTTTGTTGAGCATGACCAAACATAGGGTACCAGTCTTATGAGCATGACTATATATATATATTTTTTTATATTCAATTTAAAACTTTTACAGTAACAAATTACTTAAGACACTACATATGAATTACTTTACAACACTGCAAAGACGATACCACAGGGAGCAAAAAGACAATGACCACCCTGTAGCCATACATAAAGACATACAACTAATTAACAACCAATTAACAACTACAAAAAGCTACACATGAACGATAGGATACCCATATAAATACTGGACATCTGTTTCACATTAGATGTTAGGCCGGCATAGGCGCATGTTGCTGAACAACAAAAAACCCCGGAC
>REGM01000108.1:51875-101463 GCA_004194415.1 Aurelia aurita | reverse complement strand
ACCCCGCAGCCATACATAAAGACATACAACTAATTAACAACCAATTAACAACTACAAAAAGCTACACATGAACGATAGGATACCCATATAAATACTGGACATCTGTTTCACATTAGATGTTAGGCCGGCATAGGCGCATGTTGCTGAACAACAAAAAACCCCGGACGAGAGAACAACAATGACAACAACTGCTGCCGCCATTGCTCCCCGCCCAGAATCCCCATTGCGCAAAACACTGCACCCATGCATATCAGGTCGGAGTTCTTCTTGCAATATAACTAAGAACTTCTCTTACACTATATTCCTAGGGTTGTATCCGGTTGGTCATGCTCAAAGATGGATGGATGCCCTGTGTTTGGTTCTGCTTTCAGCATCGAATCTCATTGGATGAGCTAGACTGAGCACGGAGAACATCATTGGACAAGCCTGAATGATACGGGGGGAGTGGCATTCGATCAATCTTTGTATTTCTGAGCAAGTTAGGGGACAAGAAACTGCTTTTTTGTGAAGAAAACACTATTTTTTGTGATTGAAAAAATCTCATTTTTGAAAATGTTTCGTCATGCTGAGCATGACCAGCATGACCTTTAGCTTCGCCACTGCCCTGAACATTATCCAATAAATCTTTGAAACCACTTGAACAACTCCTAAAACACGGTGGCTCACAAGTGTCACAACACATTACAAACGCAACACATTACAAAAGCTCACAACATATTAGACAAAACTCACAACGGAAGCCACAAACTCACAACACACTGCAGAAAACTCACAACACATTACAGAAAACTCGCAACAAATTACAACAGAAAACTCACAACGCATCGCAAAAAACTCACAACGCATTTACAAAAAACCCATGACGGAAATCAGAAGATGGGGGTAAGGGCATGGTAAGCAGGCCCGTCGGAACGAAATTCATATTGAGGGGCTGAAAGACCGAGAGCTGAAAGAAAGAACTATCTTTAAGGAGGGCTCTACTGAAGACAGGTCAAATTACAGACCTATATCTGTGCTCTCGGTTGCTTCACGTCTTTTCGAGAAGACCATTTTCGACCAACTTTATGCGTATTTTGACGATAATAAGTTGTTCTACTCACATCAATCCGGCTTCAGGGCCCTGCACTCGGTTTTGACATGCCTATTAAAAAGTAGCGACGACTGGTACCGTGATTTTGACAAAGGTTTTCTTTCATCTGTAGTATTTATTGACTTGAAAAAAGCATTTGATATTGTAGATCATGCAATTCTTATTCAGAAGCTTTGTCATTATGGAGTGCAGGGAAAGGAGCTGGATTGGTTTAAATCATATTTACAGGACCGGCAGCAATGCTGTAAAGTAAATGGACATACATCAAAAATAGAGAAAGTGAGCTGTGGCGTTCCTCAAGGATCGTGCCTCGGCCCACTACTATTTTTGATTTACATAAATGATTTGCCCTGCGCGTTGCAAAGCACGAAAGTGACCATGTATGCTGACGACACAAGCATTTCGTACTCTTCAAAATCTATAGCCGATATAAATGAAGCAGTTAATTCAGACCTTAAAAGGCTTCAGCTTTGGTTGGAAGGTAATAAACTTTCACTTAATGTAGCCAAAACTCAAAGTATGATCCTTGGTACCTCGAGTAACTTCCACAAACATGATCTTGACAATACAGATGGTGATCCTAAGATCAATTTGCATATAAATGAGGACAACCTTGATATGGTTGGATCAAATAAGTATCTTGGCGTTCAGATTGATTCACAACTTAAGTGGAGAGAACATATAAGTTTTGCTATAGGTAAGATTTCCAGATCAATTGGCATGCTTAAATATGCTAAAAAATATCTCCCGTTGGAAATCGTAAAAAATCTGTATACAAGTATAGTTGAACCGCACTTCAGAAACTGCTGCTCGGTGTGGGGTTGTTGTGGAGAAACCCTACTTGATAAGATGCAAAAGCTGCAAAACCGTGCTGCACGTATTGTTACGAACAGCTCTTATGATGCATCATCTCTTCCTTTGATTGGAAAGCTAGGGTGGTTAACTATAAGAGAAATGATTGACTTTGAAATAGCAACAATGGTTTACAAGTCTCTCCATGGATTAGCTCCTGAATATATGCAGCTAATGTTTACAAAATTATCCGAAAATAATTCACGGTCCCTCCGTAATACCGACACGGACCTTAGAATACCGCGCTTTGCAACCTGCAATGGGCAACGTAGCTTTTCATATCGAGGTGTGACTGTATGGAATAAACTAGGTACAGAAATAAAAAATGCCCCTTCACTGGCTACTTTCAAGAATTTGCTGAAACATTCTTTGAAAAACCAGCGGGTATGAAAGTTCTAATTGAACATGAAACATTTCCTTTTCTTAACCATAATAGACTGTATATTGATTTTTGTTTTTCGTTGTTACTAAAAACAGATTGTATATTAATTAGCCTAGGGTTTTAGACAGGGCACATTGTAAATCAGTTATTTTTACATTACTGAATGTATTACCCTGTATAAATAATTAAAAATCAAATCAAAATCAAAGGAAATGCGAGCGGAGCGAGAAAAAATGGGGGGGTCCGGGAAATTTTTTTTAACCACGCCCTCTAGATCGTCGTAAAACGCCCCTGTCGTGAAGAATTTGCCATTTAAAGAAGCAAAGGATTGCCACTGACAGAAGGTTTTCCCTGGAAATTTTGAAAACTGGACTTCAAAATCACTTAGAAACAGATTATTTTTCAGACGATGAAGATGATGAGCTGCGTGAGGCGATTCAAGATTGTTGAGCAAGGCTTACCGCATGGATGCAAGGGGCATAGGTAATCAGTCTAGTTGAAACTGGCTGAGCGAAACTATGACTCATGCAATCAATCTAACGGTACCAAGTGCGCGTCCCAAGGGGGCATTTGTAAATTTGAATTTGGGGGGGGCGTTCGTGGTCTTCTTACAACTTCTTGTTGAGGAAGAACTGTGAAAAAACCCGGACTTGCCCTCCCCCTTACCATGCCCTTACTCCCTTCTTCTTATTTCCGTCGTGGGTTTTTTGTAAATGCATTGTGAGTTTTTTGCGATGCGTTGTGAGTATTCTGTTGTAATGTGTTGGGAGCTTTCTGTAATGTGTTGTGAGTGTTCTGTAGTGTGTTGTGAGTTTGTGACTTCCGTTGGAAGTTTTGTCTAATATGTTGTGGGCTTTTGTAATGTGTTGTCACACTTGTGGGCCACCGTAAAATCACACGCTGAGCCATGAATATAATTTTCAACTTTTCAACAATCTATCTAATTTTCAACAATCAAATGGCCTGTATAGTATTATGTAACAGATGCAGGATTCAAGGAGAACAAAGAAATTCATCAAGTGAGATTTTAAAACAAAGCTTCTCTCAGTGAACAAAAAGCAGGAATCTAATTGTATTAATAGTTGTCTTTAAATTTAATTAATCTACTTTCTGATTAAATGGTGGAGAATATGATAGTCATCTTTCTCAACTTATTTGTTCCAGACTTTTTTCTTTGATGTCTTCAAGCTCCCTTCTAAGTGTCCACCTTGTTGTGATGTGGTCCTTCTGAACTGGCATTAATTCCAAGATGACATACCCAAATTGCTTTCCAAGATGACAAGAAGCAAGGATCGAATGCTGAAAATGAGACACAATGAAACTAAGTACAACCAGGGATGCAATTAAATTTTTACCCATGTAGTTATGAAAAGGATACAACAGAAAGTACGGAAAATTGACATAATAATTTCTTTTTCAGAATTGAACATACAATAAATAGACACGAAAAGGAATGCTTGCTTAAAACCAAGACACCTCTTTTTCGTCAAAAAGGCTATATTTTCTTGAAAAGAAAGTACTTTTGCACCAGAACATAACGACAAATACGCATAAAATACATACATGCCGAAATTTAGCGAGAAAATTGCTTTTGTGATGGCCAAGCAAGTGATGCTGATGATGATGATGTGATGATGTGGATGGCATGTGCAGCATCTCAATCAGTTTTACATTCGTTCATCCTTCGTCACATTTCATAAAGCAACCATCCAAAGCAGGAATATACTTCGGCCAGTATATTGATAATTGGATAGCATTCTTGCTGTTCACCAAATGTGTTCACAAACAACTTAGTTGGATCAGAGTCATCAGTACCCAACTTAGGCCATATTCCTTAGAATATTATTGTGGTTGTTGTTGCATCAATTCAATCCAATTCAACCCAGGAACCCAAGAACCCGAGAACCCAAGCAACTTCACAATTTAGAAATACTGGAACTGATAAATTTGAAACTGAAATAAGAAAATATGAATAATTATAAGAAATAATATAATTTTATAAGGAAAATATAAATAATTATAAGAAATAATAAAATCTTACAAAGAAAATATAAATAATTATAAGAAGTAACAGAATATTATAAAGAAAATATAAATAATTATAAGAAATATTAATAATTTACAAATTTGATTCTGTGATACATGGAGGGATAGCCAAAAAAAGGCTTAGTACAAACCATTCTTAGCTATTTGACAGCTTGGGTGTGGCTACCTCATTAGATGACGTCACTATGATGTCATAATGTTGAAAAATGTCAAAATATATGTTTTTCCAGCTAATTCGATCTAAAAATGGAAAAAATATCATATAATTCGCTATTTTTCATCTTATTTGCTGTATTATTCATTCCTCATTCAAAAATAATACCTAAAGGAGTTTTTAGACAGTTATTTTGGAAGAAAATGACAACTATTGATGACGTCACAACCACGAAGTGGGTTTTATGACCAACAATTGATAATAACTTGCTCAAAATACTTTAAATGTATTGCTAAACGCAATTCTATGCATATTCTACAACTTCCGCTGGAAAAAGCTTCAAATTTTGCAAAATCGACCCAAAATGGCAGTACATGTGACGTCATCATTTAAAAATGCTGATGTCAGCAAATTCTACTGTTCTTGATAACAAATGAAAGCTCTTTGTTTGCTGATTCTTTTAAGGTATAATGATCAACATTTGAAACTAATTCTGGTTGTAAAAATATAAAATAAAAATGTTCAATACCATCATCCAAATATGGTAGTGTTATCTGTCACGTGACTCCCATTGTTCAAAAAGTTTATTGTCAAAATGTAGCTAATAGATAATTAGTAATTGTCAGAAAGTTAGAGAGTCATAGCTCATGCCGTTTATAAATGCTCTGCAAAAAACTGACAGGGGGTGGAAAACACCCCCGGTCAAATTAGGGTTAAAAACAGTTTACAACGAATGAGGCTCTAGCACCCAGGGTACTATAAAGTATGCAAATATCTAGTAGATGACCTGAAATCAAAACCATTTCAACACTATTTTAAAAGCAACATTTCAAAAATTTCCCATGGAAGTTTGTCTTCAACAGCAATCCTTTTCTCCATTCTGGTGAATTTTTCAGGAAAGATGATATTCTGACAATCCAAATTGCGAGTTGCGGAAAATTTCTCCTGGAGGAGAAGCCCCGAAAAGCAAATCTTCGCTCGCATTCGACGCTCTCGTTCTGGCGGGCCTATTATACGTTTACTATCTAGTAAATGTATAGGGCCTGAGGGTAATATTTATCTCAAGTTGTTTAAATTGTCCTGTTTTACCAAGGGCAATATGAAGATAGAAATGAGTAGGCCTAAAAAGCCTACTACACTACAGTATTAAGTCTATAGCCTACTACAGTATTAGTTAACATACCTTCAGTCCTTTGTTGGCTTTAAAGTATTCTTTATATCAATCTAATGTTAAAACCATGGTTGTCATTCTTTTCCATTGATCTGCTCTCGAATCCTAATCGAAATTGCCAGCTTCGCTCCAACTCCAAAACAACGTGCATTTCTAATATTTCTGACCGTGTTAGAGCTCGCATTCGATTCGATAAATCTGAAGCAAAACTGATTCGATTTAAAATATCACCGTGCAAGAGCGGCTTAACCCTAATCCATATGGGCTTTTTTCGAGCTACCATTTATGGGGGGGTTTCCTTCCACCCCCCTCCCTCTGAAAACTGCCTTCAACTCACCAGAAGTCAATATAACGTGGCATAGTTACAGAGCAAGTAAGTGGTAACATGTAGCAAGATTTGGGTGTTGTTACCACGCCTTATGACGTCACAGTGACGTCATCAAGTTAAAAATTGGTAAAAATCAGGTTCCCAAGTTGAATTTGTGGTTAAAGAATAGACTGACGACGTGATTCCTTGTATTCGTTCAATTTTTTTAATCTGATGTTTTCATTTTCTCTCATACAAGGACTCACGACCAAACAGATTCTAAACAGAGACTAAAATCTGAAGAAAAAATCGAATGTCTTCTATCCTTCGAAGGTCGGAAGAAAATCGAACGTCGCTTCGAACGTAGATTCGAACGTCGCTTAGCTTCGAAAAGTCGAACTTTGATCTAATCAGCCAATCAAACGCTAAGAATAGGCACGTGGTCTGACCATATTAAGAAAGTCGAGATTTGATTGGATGCGCCCTAAATGCGGCGCATTAGGCCATTTTAGTCTCTGTTTTGAAGCTGTATTGTCATGAGTCTCAGTTTGAAGCCATAATATCATTCAATTCAATGCGGTAAACGGAGACTCATGTAATCAGTCTAGTTAAAGAAGATTTTGGATGAACTTTATGCGGTTTTTGGTCTAATTCGACACAGTATTTGCTGAAAAATATTATTTTATTGTCAATAACGATTTTGGAATGATATTTTGGCAGAAATAAGGCAATTCTGATGACGTCAGTTTTGTCATAAATTAGTTATGTGTAACATTAGACTAAACGAAGCGAAAAAATGGTGATAATCCATTACAAATGTATCATTGGAGTGTTTTTAATTAAAAAGTTGAACAAAATTCAAAAAATTTGCTAATTAGTCCAAAATGGCGGCCAAAATGACGTCAAAATAAAAAAATTCTGACCTAATCAAATCCCAGAAATTTTAGTATCAAATTAAAGCCCTTTGTTTGCTGATTCATTTGATATATAATACTTCCTAATTTAATCAAATCTTGCCTTTGAAATCATCAAAAACAGTGATTTTGCTGTTACCTGCTTCCAAATACGGGTATGTCACGCGACCTGTGAGGTCTATTGTTCAAATTTGTTTTCATCAAAATGTAGCTAATAGATAATTAGTAAAAGTCATGGAGGTTGGGGGGACATAGCTGATGTCATTAAAAACGCGGAAAGAAAAACCTATGGATTAGGGTTAACCCTATTAATACCGGGCTTTTTGGACCCTTGTAGTACCGGGGGGCACAAAGTGCCCCCTTCATAACTTCGAGAATAATGCAGATATGAGAGCGAGACTTGGTACAATGGTGCACAGTAGCAAAATCTACACAATAGGGCACTTTTTTTAATCTTCATTACATCCATGACGTCACTATGACGTCATAATAGCGGGAAAATGCAATATTTTATAACTATTGTCAAAATTAGCAATATCTAAGGTTTTATTTAATAAGTCCTTTCGTAATGGCTGTAGAATGTATCGCAAATTATAGCTGGTATTCGTCTTGTTTTGGTTTACAAATATGTGTCTTGTCTGAATACTGACAGGTATCATTCATGCAAATAATAATGTAAAGGCCAGCCATCCTATGCTTGCACTCAGATAAGAGAAAGGTTTCATTAAATTCTAAAATCCGGATAAAGAAAACACGAATTCTGTTTCAAAACTTGAAAATACTCCATAGATACCTGCTATACAGTGCGGCTGTTCTTAGTAAATGATCACTACTGTATTCGATTTGATTCGATGCATAAAAAATTGTCAAATTCTGACATCTCACCTTGGAATATCTTGGCTTTTGCAGTTGTCCAAACGTTGACCAAAGATAACACAAATGACTTCTCAATAAAAATGGCACGACCTTTTACCAGTTGTTCTGTAAATAGTTTATTATGCCAAGCCGAAAAAATTCACAAAAATGCAAACAATCGCCGAAATATGAAAATATTCTCAATACAATGGAGCATGATAAACAAGTTTAGGACCCCTCAGAGTGTAAATAGTTGTAAATGGATCTGGTGGATTAGATCTGTCCTTCTATTCCGCCACCTTCTGTAGTAAATGGGAAATTGGCAAACATAACGTGTCGAAGCTTAAATATATTAAGCTGAGGAAACAACAAAAAGTTGTCGAATCGCGTTCTAAAAAATATTGCGGCTGCAGCGGAAATAAGCCTCGGCTCTGAAGCCTTGGTGGTGATCCATCAACGAAAACTTGCAGCATTTTCAGAGAATTTTCAAATAAAATAAAGAGGAAGTTAGTAATAACAATAATTTCACGAGTGATATAATTACCTTTTAATCTTCTAGATTAAAAGGTAATTATATCACTCGGATAGATATTCAATAAATGAGCTTCTAAAGTAGATTCCTCGTTTGCGCTAACATTGCCACTGAATTACCAAATATGGTTTTTGCACCAAAACTTGTTCAATCGCCCTCGCCTGCCCTTGCGCCTCTTCACGCAACATGCAAGCATTCTTAACTTAGGGTATTGCTTCGATGTTCCAAAAAACAGCAGCTAAGTTATTTTGCCAGTGCTAGGTGTTTAGTCAGAAGGTGACACCAGAAGCTTACAACGCACAAGGCACGCCTCAAGGTGGAGCACACAATGAAGGAGCTGGGGGGGGGGTGCCCTCAAAGCCCTGTTGTACCAAGATGGAACCTCTAAATTCATGATAATGGTAAAAATTCAATTCATCTTGCTCAACCTCAGCCCAAACAACAATGAAGGTCGTTAATCAGCAATGACAGATGCATTGGGGATCAAAGAAAACTACGAAGAACGAATGAGAATAAAAGACATCAAATCCTAGTCCAAGCGCAAAAAATCACATTCCCAGTGTGTCATTTGAGGCAAATCACAGATTCTATTTTACCACAGGGTCCTCCTAAATCTAAAAAACTCAGTGTCAACTTAGGACATATGTTCCTTATAAACAATGAGGGCAATTTTTGGAGCTAGGAGGCCAGTAGGCCAAGACCTATCAAGCAAGTATTGCTTTTATTGCACGTTCGCTCCATAATTTGATCTTACACTTAAAGGTTAGGTTCCTAAATATGCTTCAAGTTGTTTCAAATCCAAGTCAATGGTTTGAAATGTCAAAGAAAATGACTGAATGGAAGAAGGGCCTATAACATCAGTCCTTTTTTGTGGACTCATTTCTACAGTTGAGAAAACCTAAAAAATCAGAATGGGAATTGGAGAGAACAAGTCCACCATCGATTAAAATCTCTATTGTTCGTTTTCATATGTTTAGAGACATCGGCTAACTTCAAAAACTGTTTCACTTATTGGTTTTGCAATGGATTGCCATAACGTAATAACATGAAATTAAATACAAACAGAAAACTCTGCTAATAAAAATATTGCTTATAAACGCATCATATCAAAGGGTTTGATTTTGTACGGAATGAAAGTGAGGGTCAGTGGCTAGTGGCTCTGCTGTTATTGGGCATGTACTGACAGTTATATATGACGTCAAAGATCCTGGCTTATGATCATTCCATATCGGATTTTTGACATCATTCAGAAAGGTGCAAATTCATTCCAAGACATATAATGTCAAAATTTTTGTCGATACTCTACAGTGCCAAAGAATTTCTGAGTGACTTGGGAATTTGAAGCTGCAAATTAGGAGAGTTTCTTACTTTTTGACAAGTACAACTTCCAGTTTATAAAGGATTTCTTACGANAAGGGTTTGATTTTGTACGGAATGAAAGTGAGGGTCAGTGGCTAGTGGCTCTGCTGTTATTGGGCATGTACTGACAGTTATATATGACGTCAAAGATCCTGGCTTATGATCATTCCATATCGGATTTTTGACATCATTCAGAAAGGTGCAAATTCATTCCAAGACATATAATGTCAAAATTTTTGTCGATACTCTACAGTGCCAAAGAATTTCTGAGTGACTTGGGAATTTGAAGCTGCAAATTAGGAGAGTTTCTTACTTTTTGACAAGTACAACTTCCAGTTTATAAAGGATTTCTTACGAAAAGTACATTGTTTTACAAGCTTATGTTTTTCTTTAGTTTAGTTTTTAATAGTTTTTCATCCACTGTTTGTACTGTAGCTTTGAGTTTTAAACTGAAGTTTAGCTAGTATGTTCCTGTGGTTTCCATTAAACAGGCCCGGGTGGCAAATGGCGATCCCCATCTAATCTAGGTCCTTCATATTTGTGATATATTGAACAATTGCCCCTTTGTCCTTAAATTGAAAAAAGAAAATATTCAAACTT
The DNA here is from genome assembly GCA_004194415.1 of Aurelia aurita. Taxonomy (NCBI): domain Eukaryota; kingdom Metazoa; phylum Cnidaria; class Scyphozoa; order Semaeostomeae; family Ulmaridae; genus Aurelia; species Aurelia aurita. Next base: position 91,201 of record REGM01000108.1, on the reverse strand, counting down.
TCTAATACTGCTCTTTAATTCTAGCAACATTTTGTATAATTTAAAACAAAGCCAGATGTGAGAAAGTGATATTTAACTTGCTGGCTTGGTAAATTTCTTGAAATGAACGGGCGGTTAAAGGTAAGGCCGTAACCATCATAGGGGCAGCAGGGGCAGTTGCCACCTAAAAATCCCAAGGAAACAATGAAATTTACTGTAATTTTGACCAGATTCGAGGAGATATTCCCTCTTTGCCCACCTAAATATTTTGAGTTGTGTACGGCCATGGTTAAAGGATATTATTGAAATTTCTGTAAAACATCAACCTACAAAAACAAGGCATCAATTTTCAAACTTGGCATTTTGGACCTTTTGTCCATTCTGAAATTTTTTGTGCCAAACGTTTGTACAAGCGTTTTGTATTTTTCTTACAATTTTTAACTCTTTTGCAATGCCATGTTTTGGAAGGATAAAGAGTGTTCAGTTCAGTTAATTTTCAATTAATTTTATTTCATGTTCATTTGAACTTGTAACTTTTACGTTGTTCTAATATATTTTGTCCAGGATTATTTGTATGAAAAAACTTACAGGGTAGGTTAACCCTATTCTAACTGGGGGGCGTTTTTCGTCCCCCTACCAAACTTATTTTAATTGCTCTTAAACGATGATAGCTATAACGCTGAAACTCCTTGACTTTTATTAAAATTTAATTGGCAACCAACAAATTAAAATTGCAATGCCCATTGTTTAACCACGTGACCACCAGATGCCCTTATTTGCAGACAGGTCACAAAGAAAATCACTAAAATGGCTCTAATTTCTTTAATTCTTCTCAAATCTCATCAATTTATATACCATTCGATTCGTCTCGATGCGTACTTTCATTTGTTATATAATTTATCTATATTTGCTAACATCAGCAATTTTTAAATTGTATGACGTCATCAATCTTTATGACGTCATATTTCTAATTAATTAGTAATTTTTGCATGAAAATTTATGGAATGATTTCAAATATTGATGAAGACGTCTGATTTCACCAAGTAAATGCGAAATTGAGGTTGTTTAAGCATTATTATTGCGCTAACAATTTTGCATTGAATCTTATTGTCCATAATTAATTAGTTAATTAATTAGAAACCAAAAATATTGATATAAAACTACATGAAACTGCAAGGTAAGGATATCAAGCAGGTATTTCGATAGTTTTATGGTGATTTTACCCAGTTATTTAGTAAAAATAGACCTTTTTATGCTAATAGCTCGATTTCGTCAAAATTTGCATTGTTTTTTGTTGCCTAGCAACCAGTCACGTGACTACAAGCTAATTAATGCTATTTTTGGATTCTCCTTTGTTCAATTATGATACAGTGCAAGTCTCATTATCATACCTGTTATAGTTGCGGAGATAATTAGGGGGGCGAAAAAACGCCCCCCCCCCCCGGTAGAAAAACGATAAAAATTTACCCGGTTAGAATAGGGTTAATGCCATATAAATTTCATGAAATACCGGGTGCGCCATAAAAAACTATCCACTTTTGACAGACCATGATAAATCGTACACTGGACCGATATTGACGATTTATGACTAATCTTTAGCAAAAAGCTTGATTTAGATTCTAGAATTTTTTATAATTTTTTTAGTTATCTGTTTCTTGAGCTATAAGTGAGTTTCTTAAAATTCTCAGTCTCGGAAACACTGAAAACGTTCCAAAAACATCGACCAAAATGTTCTATAGACTCGGCCTGAATGGACAAAGAGAAAACTTTTTCGTGGTGATTTGTGGATTTAGAAATCGATCAATCGTACTCTGATGCACGAGCGCTAGTTGAATGACCGGCCTGTTGCAAAATTCTGGAATAGCAATAACACGCTGCACCAAACCTTTGCCAACATCACAAATTCAACAAAACTTCATGATTGCATGACCTCACGGCGCTTTACTTTTGTTTTTTAACCCTCTTGACACAGGCACGCAGTACCTGCACCAAGGTATAAATTCAATGAAATTACAAAAGGAAAGATATTTCCTTGTTTTATTTGAATTAATGTTACATTTATCAAAACTTCGAGCTAACGCTCGTGCAACAGATTATAATTAATCGATTCTAAATCCCCAAATCACCAAGAAAAAATTTTCTCTTTGTCCCTTCATGCCGAGTCTTTAGAAAATTTATGTTTTTGGATCGTTTTCAGTGTTTTCGAGACTGAGGATTTTAAGAAACTCGCTTATAATTCATAAAACAGATAACTAAAACATTATAGAAAATTCTAGAATCTAATTATGGCTTTTAGATAAAGAACAAGTAAAAAATCCTCAAAATCGGTCCAGTGTACGATTTATCGTCGTCTGTCAAAAGTGGATAGTTTTTTTTTGTGCACCCAGTATTTTAATGAGAAAGTTTTCCAGAAATTTCTTTATCTTGGGGGTTGCTTTTTTTTGGCCCACCCGTTATATAGGGCGCGTAACAAATTACTTATTATTCTATTGCTCTCCCATTATTATCTAACGATGCTTCATTTAAAATTAACAGTAAACAATTATAAGATGCATGACAGGACAATATGCTATTGACTTTTTGACACAAGACTTTCGGAACCAATCATAAGATTCTAAGAAACGACATTGAATTGCATTTAAAATACAAATTACAATGTATTTTCTTTATTAACTTTCTCTCCTCTATATTACTAAGAAGATACAATACATTTGACCCTTGTCACGGGTCTCTATTCGAGCGAGAAGCGCCCACGGAACAGCAGAAGGTATTCTTTTGGTGCGTTTGAGGTCGAAACGAAATTGTCCTGCGTATGAAAAATGGCTGCTCGGGGGTGCCTAACGAACCACGACCTATCGCTACGTCCTGTGTCGTAGACCGGCAGATGAAACATAACAATTTACGCAAGAGTTGTGGGGAAAGGAGGCAAATTCTGAGATCGGCAAGAAACCCGTGCTTATTGGTTTGCAAAAATTTGTAGCAGGAAGATCTCTTTGGAGACTTCTTAAGACGGTAAAGAAGCCATTTGGCATAATTTAGTTGCTGGACATGCGATATCTATCGGGTAGTGCGGCTCCCTCAAGAAACCCGGTGCGAGATCACGCAGTTCTCGGTGGGCTGTGCTCAGACCAGCAATCCAAGGGCAATACACGTATATCAAAGGATGTGCGAAGCCCCATACAATATTCGTGTTGCTTCTTGGTATGTAAAAATTTCTGAAATTTGAGTCGTTTTCGTGAGAAAAATGCGTGCACGGGAGCACTTGCTGCGGACAGAAAATTGCCCCGGTTTTGATCCAACAAAGCAATGGTATACAAGATATAAGCTGAGTTCTATTGTCCATTATCAGTTCGTTTAACTACGAATAGCATTAAAGAAGTTCCGTATGAAAAAAAAGTCGAGCTTACAATACATACGCTTACACTACCAGAAATGATGAGATTCAAAAGGCTTCAACAAAATCTCTTTATTTTTATTTTTTCAAAGAGTGAGGCTTGGGTGGGATTTTTGCTTTAGCGAACTATGTTTTTCTGACACAGGCTGGACTGATTCTAGAGTGTGTGTCTTTCCGCGCGGTTAGGTTGTTGTATGCGTTTGTGATTGGTTTCACGTGTTTGGTTTCTCGAATGCTATTGGTTCGTGTGACCATAGCAATGCAAATCAATGTCCTCTCTCTTGGGGTACTTTGACCTCCATGCAAATCAAGGTCGTCTCCCTTGACGCAATTTGACCTCGGTTAGTAATCTGCTTGGAATTTATCACTGTTTGCCCAAAGAAAGGGTGCTTTCAAATCATCCATGGGAAATTTCAGGTTTCGAAATGAGGAAACAATATTGATTAAGATCTGGGGAAACATTTTTTTTTAAATATTCATCTAAAAATTTTACAATACATGTTACTGCCTACTATACCTTCTAATTACTATACAACTATACAACACTACAGGGACGATACCAGGGAGAGCAAAAGACTATGACTTGTTTGTTTGTTTGTTTGTAATTCTATTTGAATTCGAAATATATACAAATAGCTAACAATATATACATTAAATATATACACGTCAACTAATCAAATTCGAATATACCGTACTAATAAAACAAAATAAATTTTTCTTGTAAATTATGCAATTAAGTCGGTAGGCATTGGCAGGCACTGCATGTGCAATTGGGGCCGTTCCATTGTTTTATCAAAACCTTAAAGCTTTTCAAATTTTCTGTTGATTTTAGTTCATTCGGTAAGCCATTCCAAGTCTGTGGTCCAATGGACTTTAGACTCTTGGACCCAAAAGTTGTTTGATTGGGCCTAACATGGGCTAAGTTATTTGGATTTCTTAACGAATAATTTTAAGAGCGTAGTTCAAAAATGCTCTGCATAAATGGTGGATTCAAATTTTTCAATTTTTTGAATATTTCGATGCAAAGGATTCTTTGGCGAGCAACGTGTATCGTGCATTTATTCGATTTCAGAAGTAAATCGCTATATGAACTTGTATGATCGTTATAGAGAAACCTTAGAGCACGTTCTTGTAATTTTTCAGTTTTCTGTAATGATTTATAGGATGAGAAATACCAAACCAAAGGGCAATAATCGAAATTAGAGTATACGAAACTTTGAACTAGGATCTTTTTCTCCTTAAAGCCAATAAATGTCTTTAATCTTTTAAGAACATTTAATTGTGTTGCAGCTTTTTTGCAAAGATTGGAAATATATGGGTCGAAATCAAGTTTATAATCTAAAGTTACCCCTAAAAGTTTCACAGTCTCCTCTGATTTGATTATACTACCGTTAATGTTGATTTGTTCTCCACTGGTATTCGTTTGGCTTTTTCTTAGCAACAAAGCATGGAATTTTTCTGGGTTGGCAATCATTTCATTTTTTTCTAGCCAAGATAATGCAATAGACCTTTTCACAGAGGTCTGGGACGGCGCGCTACTTTTCTGGAAGATGGCGGACACATTGCGTGAGGGAATCATCTTCATGATAAAAACACTGGACTGGAGCTGAAGTGGGAGAAGTTATGGGCGAAATATCGCATTTAACTCCAGCTAATGGGCACTTAGAGGACCAAAAAGGCTTAAAACATGAAAATGAAGAGTTGCCTACCACATCACAGTGATATTTAGCATATTTTACAAGGAAATGTTCACTTCCTCGCGTTGTTAACGAAGTTGCGTTTTGCAGCATGACTATTGATGACGAGGCCTTCGATCAAATTAATTTTGAATTTATGTTTATGAATAGAGCTTATTGCCCATTGACTGCAGGAATAGGAACCGTCGTGTATTTTAAGAACAAATGATGATTAAGGCTTCTTCCTAACGCTGAAGCTACCAGGTCAAGCCTTTCTAAATCAAGTTGAATTGAACAGTTTCTTCAATCTTTCAATTTCTGCGCGTGCGTTTATTGACAAAGTGTGGCTTGTGATATTTCAAAATACGGCCACTTACCTGCTCCAAGCAACTTGCAATTTTCTCCAGGGTTCTCATTTATTCGTAAAACTTTTGTTCGAAATATAAAAGCCAAACACAAATTGCATTGCATTGAATTGCGCCTCTCGACCACTAGCTATGTCAGTCACCGAAATAGTATTTGCTTCCAAGTAAAACAATATTTCAGCAAATCTTTGACTTGGCATCTCTTCGGGATCTTGTCCACGTTGTAAAACTTAGAAACTGCAAACCTTTTTCTCTGTTTTAGTTCTAAAATTTATAAATAATTTGTCGCAAGCTTCCTCTTTTTCTTTTTGATTTTCATAAGGAAAGAACGAAATGACGAATACATTTAATGACGAATATTTTCCCGCCAAAGTCTCTCCTTTGTTACGAGGCTAAACGCGCATAGGAGATCTTGCCTCCATACGTTTGTACCAAAAGTGCTCATGTCCCTTCGTATTCCTTTACTTAAAGGGCAATAAATAAGTTCCATTTATTCATAAACAAAATCTAAAATTGGCAAATAGTCCAAATAGTCATCATTCAATCCAAATTCGCCGTGAAATAAATGTTTCCTTGTAAACTATGCTAAATATCACTTTAATGTGATAGGTAACTCATTATTTTCATGTCGTAAGCTTTCTGGTCCCCTAAGTGCGCAGTAATTGGAGTTAAATTCAACTTTTCTTGCATTACTTCGCCAATTGCAACTGCATTTAGCGTTTGCATCGAGAAGAGGATTCCCCCTCGCAGCTTATCCGCCATCTAAAGGGTTTTCGGAAAATTTGACACCTCAAAGGGTTCTGGCCCTGATGGTCTGGCCAATTTTTTCTTGAATATTGGACTTCCTGTGATAGCTGAATCCCTATGCGACATTTTCAACCTCTCCCTTGCCACTGGAGTTTTTCCAGACAGCTGGAAAATTGCGCGAGTTGCCCCTGTCTTCAAGAGCGGTCAACAGGATGACAGTTCAAACTATAGGCCTATATCTGTTTTGCCATTTCTAGCTAGGCTATTCGAAAAGTTGGTCTATAATCAAGTCTACGCTTTTTTGATCAAAAATAAGCTTCTATTCTCAAACCAATCTGCTTTCCGTTTGCTACATTCTGTGGTAACCTGTCTGCTCGCGAGTACTAACGACTGGNCATATAAACTGTATGAGAACTAAAGTCTCTCGAGCCTTAGGTTTTTTGAAGTATGCAAAGAAATTTCTCCCAAAGGAAACGCTAAGTAAAATGTACAGAGGAATTGTGGAGCCCCATTTTCGCTATTGTTGCTCAGTGTGGGGATGTTGTGGGAAAATTCAAATTGAGACCCTCCAAAAGTTGCAAAATCGTGCTGCCAGAATTGTTACAAATAGCAGCTATGATGTTTCAGCAGCTAGTCTGATTAAGAGGCTGAAATGGCCAACAATTTCTGACATTATTCAAAATGAAACAGCGACTATAATGTACAAGTCAACAAATGGTCTTGCTCCGGAATATCTATCCAAGCTGTTTATAAAGAACTCAGCCCAAAATACACTGAGGCTGAGAAACACCGAAACTGACTTGCGTGTTCCACTTTTCAAAACGTCAAATGGGCAGAAGTCTATTTCATTTCGTGGACCTAAGCTTTGGAACAAATTAAGCTTGGATGTCAAACATGCACCCTCTCTTCCTACCTTCAAGAAAAGGCTAAACGAGCCATTGCAGAGGGTGTGATTTCACTTTTCTTTTGACTTAATTTTCGTAAAATTTTGTTATGGACATTTTTAGTTTTTATATTGCTATTCAACTTAAGTTAGCAACATTTGTAAATTAGGTTTTTACTCTGTAGTCTTTTTTGCACGGCCCCCTGTAAAGCAGTCCCCACGGGACTGACGGGGCTACCGTGGTTAAATAATATAAAATGAATGAATGAAAATGAAAGGATCTACCAGAAAAGTAGCGCGCCGTCCCAGACCTCTGTGAAAATGTCTATACCGGTTTCCTTTTCCAAAATATTGACAAGATCGGGCATGCTTTTCGAGAAATAAGTAAGTGCATTGTCGTCAGCATAATTGTAAAGAGTTGCCTGTTTTCTGTTTTATGAAAAGAAATAAATCATTTATGTAAAAATTAAACAGTATTGGGCCCAGCACAGATCCTTGGGGTACACCAGATATCACCTCTTGGAAGGAACTGTACGTATTATTTATCCGAACGCTTTATTTTCGTTGTTTAAGATAAGAATAGGTAAGGGCAATCATGTGGGATGCAGTCGAAGGCTTTGGAAAGATCCATTAGGATAGCACCTACGAGATAGTGATTGTCGAGGTTAGACCTCGAATCTTCTATCAAACGTATTTAGACATGTTGGGTGCCATATGCTCGTCTATAGGCCGCAATAAAAACGGAAAGTGTGTAATCTAAGTGTTGAATCAGGTGTTGTTTCAGGACTTTTTCATATATTTTATAAAAAGTATTAAGAACACTAACTGGGCGGAAATTCTTCTCTACTGTGCGGTTTGGTTCCCCTTTATCTAAAGGAGATACAGCCGCCCTTTTTGCATCGTCTGGGAAACTAGAATTATGAATGCTACAGTTTATTGCCATGGTTAGTGCAACGGTAAGTTCGTTAGAAGCTAGAGATACGAGCTTCGAGGGTATTTGATCCTCACCAGTAGATTTTCTTCCATCTAGGGATTTGGATAGTTGCATAACCTCTTGAATGCCTATTTCATGAAAAGTGCAAGGTATTTAACATTTGTTCTGGGTTTTGAATGATAGCTAGGACGCTGGGTGGTTTTTATATTTTTCAAGAATTAATCGGACAATTTGGCGGTCATCAGAAATTCCTGTATTTTTTGCAAGGCTACTAGGCTTCTTACCGCTGGATTTCTCTACTACATTTACATAATGATCATTGAAAATCTCTGTCATTTTCTGGTCATCTGTTATAACAGTATCATTTTTCATAAGAGAAATATCGCAGAGAGATGAACATTTGTTACAGATTCAAAAAAGTTATGGAAGCAAGTAGGTGAGTACTTATTGACACAATCATAAACAAAACAAAGCAAAGCAATCTTAATTGAAAAGATATTGAAGCTTTAAAATCTTCAAGTCAGAAAAGATAGGAGTGGAGGGTGGAGTGGAATGTTCAAATGCGACAGCTTTTACCACTCTTTTTTGCATAAAATATATAGGTTTGATATGGACATCATATGTAAGTCCCCAAACTACTATACCATACTGGATAAGGAAGAAAATAATGAATTGTATAGACAGATAAAAACATCAACAGGAAGAACGCATCTGATCATGAATAACATACCACATGTTCTAGGCATTTTTTTTGAAAGTTCAGATAAATGTTATTTCCAACTAATATTTTCGTCCAAAAGAACGCCAAGAAATTTTACATACCTAGACTGTTTAAACTGGTTGATTTCCAATTTCAATATTTACTGTTTCCAATGATGAATGTTGAGGAGACTTAAATAATATGAAATTAGTTTTATCAATGTTTAGTGACAACTTGTTTACATCAAGACATTTTTTAACCTTTTCTAACTCCTTATTTACTATTCTTTGCAGCATATCAAGATTTTCAGCTTCAAAGTAGATATTTGTATCATCTACAAATAAGTAGAAGGAGAGTGTAGATGATGAATTAGGTAGATCATTAATAAGAATTAAGAAAAGAAGGGGGCCAAGGACAGAACCCTGCGGAACTCCGCATGCAACACTTAGATGGCTGGAGCTAGACCCATTAACAGAAACATTTGCTTTCTACCTGTTAAGTAAGATTTAAACCAATCTAAAGCCGGTCCTCGAATTCCATAATTTTCAAGCTTCATTAAAAGAATGCTATGGTTTACAGTATCAAATGCTTTCTACAAATCCAGAAAGACCCCGCAGCCAAATTTTCTATTGTCAAGTGACTTTTTAATAGTATCTGTCATGCTGACTAAAGCATGATTAATAGAGTGACTTTCACGAAATCCAAATTGAAATGAATATAAGATACTATGCTTTTCTAGGAAGTCATATAAACGTTTATACATGACTTTTTCAGTGATTTTGCTAAAGACAGACAAGAGAGAAATGGGACGATAATTAGAAGCAGTAACTGAACAACCCTTGTTGAACAGAGGGATAACTTTTGCAAGTTTCATCTTGTCAGGAAATATACCAATTAAAAGGATTCATTTATGATTTGAGAGGTGGGAAACTAATCAAGGGACACAGGTGCCTTAGAAGCTTAACAGGAATGCTGTTGGTACCTAAAGATTTACCAGGCTTTAGTAAATTGATAATATCACGTATATCTGAAGGAACTGAAGGGGCAATGAAAAAAGAGTCACCGATCCTAAATTCAGCTAAATTCAGCTAATTTCATTTGAGCGTATAAGCTCAATATTCTCGACAGTCATATTAATTCAAGAATTATTCCCATTGGTGGAAATGGAAATTCCTGACGAGGACCCAATCGAGAACTTGTAACAAAACATGATCTGTTAACCTGTAACAGTCTTTGCTACAAAACAAGCAAAGTAAGCTGTAAATGAAACATATTTCGGATCAAACTGAAATTTCTCCATAAAAGTCCGAAATTTTGTGAAAAATGTCTAAAATTTTTATCTGAAGTTTGTTTGCCGAGAAAGTTTTGCGTTTTAATTTATGCAAACAAGTTAGTAAATGTTCTAAAGGGCCAACATTCAGCTAACTACGTACAGTTGACTATTTCTTTGCAGAGAATGTCATGATGATGAAAAAATAATTCTAGAGGATGTGATGACGTTCGAAAAACTTTATGACAGCTTTCATAGGGATTCAAAATTTGAATTCAACCATTAGATTAGAGTTAGTAGCGGTAGACACAGTGGCGTAACGCAGTTTAGGGAACCTTTGTTCACTAACTAAGGGCCCCCGATCTAAAGAGGCCCCCAAAGAATTCATGTATTGGTTATTAGCTAGGCTGCTTTTAGTACATGCGAGGAATATAACAAGCATAATACAGTGGTCCAAAAATATCTATTTATCAAACTGTTCAAAAAAGTACTGTTCCAAGCTGTGAAAAATCTGCACATTCATTTAGACTTTTTGAAAAATTGGCTGAGTAATGCTTTTTATAAACTAAACATTTTGTTGCAATTTTCCAAGATCAAATTCACATAAAATGCTTCATTAAAAATTCGACTTTGTNTTTAATTTATGCAAACAAGTTAGTAAATGTTCTAAAGGGCCAACATTCAGCTAACTACGTACAGTTGACTATTTCTTTGCAGAGAATGTCATGATGATGAAAAAATAATTCTAGAGGATGTGATGACGTTCGAAAAACTTTATGACAGCTTTCATAGGGATTCAAAATTTGAATTCAACCATTAGATTAGAGTTAGTAGCGGTAGACACAGTGGCGTAACGCAGTTTAGGGAACCTTTGTTCACTAACTAAGGGCCCCCGATCTAAAGAGGCCCCCAAAGAATTCATGTATTGGTTATTAGCTAGGCTGCTTTTAGTACATGCGAGGAATATAACAAGCATAATACAGTGGTCCAAAAATATCTATTTATCAAACTGTTCAAAAAAGTACTGTTCCAAGCTGTGAAAAATCTGCACATTCATTTAGACTTTTTGAAAAATTGGCTGAGTAATGCTTTTTATAAACTAAACATTTTGTTGCAATTTTCCAAGATCAAATTCACATAAAATGCTTCATTAAAAATTCGACTTTGTATACGCATGGGCTTTTTCCCGAAGGTGTTGGCAAATTTTCAATGGAGAGTACCCAAAGCCCCCTCTTTGAACTTGCTTCGCTTGCTTAGAGCACTGATTCATGGACTGCTTCATTGTCATTTGGTAAGGACCTGATCCAAGAGGATTGCTAAGGGCCTCAAGCGTCTCCGGTACGCCACTGGGTAGACATCAGGGTTTTATAGGTCTTGGCCTTCCAGCCCTTTCACTAATATTTATCATCATTGTTGTCATTATAAGAAATGCAAAAAGAGACTGTTACAAAATAGCGAACACTTGAACAATGGCGAATTTCCCTACTCTATTGACACGCCAGACAACCCCTACTTAGCGATGACGTCATATCGAAGACGTTCATTACAGATGTTGCATCCCTCAGAATATCTCAAATCCAACAGTCATGCGACCCTCGGGAGGGGGTGAATGAGCCCCTCTTTTCTAACCCAGATTTGAGCAATTTAATGAAATGAAAACAACGGTTGTTTTTGCTATTCCGTGAAAAACTCGAGGCAGTTCTGATTTCATTGATTGAAAATGCCAAAGCCCTTTTCATGTATTCTTCAAACAGCAATTGTATCCTGTCTGCTCTTCAATACAGCAGCTAAACAATCCAGGTTCATTCCTTTCGCCATTGTTCATGACAACAACCTCTCATTAATTTGGTTTCTCCGTGATAATTTGTTTTGGGAGTGGTTTGAGCAGACAGAGCGACAAGAGAGTATATCATTGTTCTCCTTCGGGATGTCATAACTGTAACAGAGCGCTAAATATTACTGAAATACGCGATATACCTTGTACTTGAAAATACTATACTACAATACTCGTAATGGGGTAATGGAATGCACACGTGCGGTAAGGCTCCTTCTCAGTTACATATATAGCTAGCAGTAGCCTGGAATGGCTAAGTTAGGGGAACCTAAGTGGGGGCAGAAAGAGTTTTGGTTAGATATGGAGCAACATGTCTAATATGGAAGATCGGTCCCTCGTTGCCAAGTCGTGGAGCGACATGCCTGTATCTAGGACCGTGGACCTTTTTTGCCCAGACATGGAGCAACATGCCTGCAATAGAAAATCGGTCCCTCGTTGCCAAGTCGTGGAGCGACACGCCTGTATCTAGGACCGCGGACCCTTTTTTCCCAGACATGGAGCGACATGTCTGCAATAAAAAAAGATGGCCCCTTGTTGCCACAGGCGTGTAAAACACGCCTGCAATAAGAAATGTTGGCCCCTTGTTGCCCAAGCATGGAGCAACATGCCTGCAATATGAAACAGTTTCCTTCTGCCCTACCTGTTCCAGGCTACGGGGATAAGAATTCAACAGATTTTTCTTAGTTGTACAACGGAATCATAGTATCAATTGTCGAATAATTGTTCTAAGTATTTGCAGGGAGCTCTGAGAAGGGAGTGCACCTCCACGTATTGCAAATCATGCAATTCCCAAAATACGAGAACATTATGCCTCAATGTTTGCTAAAAATTGTGAATATGGTGGCACAAATTCAAAATCTATTACCTGTTTAGTTGGTAGCACCGTACCCTCCTGTTGCTAGTAGTTGGCACAAGCCACTATAGGTATTGGCCTGCAGATTACTAGAAATAGGTCCACAGTTGTATTTGGTAGACATCAAATACCTTGTTAAGGTTGACACAGCACATATTTTGGTTCAATGGCCATTCTAATTATGAAAATGAGCTATACACGCTTCCACAACAGAACAAACTATACCTAGTATAACTATAATTACAAGATACTTTCCTTGTAAGTCCAAAGTTTTTCTTCTAGGCGCAATGTGTAATGAATAGCTTGTGTTTCCATGCAAAAGTCAAATATACTTCGGGGAAATTGTTGAAGCCACATCATTCGCCTTTGGCTAATGATTTGCTGCCAACTCTTTGTACTACCCTTTTCATCAATAAATAGGCTGTTTGTTGTGTCCTGCAGGGATATCATACTAAGGCTCCTCCGTCGTACCCAAATTAACTACATTTATCCTACGCATAAATGGGAGAATATTCTGAGTACATTTCGATTTCTGCGATTGACCGCAGCCTATTGTCCTGTAGTTGCATAATTACATGGTCTTTTGTGATACTGCATAAATTAAGTTCCAGAAATCTAGAACGAGCCGGCAAGCTTTCGCTCGTAGTTGCGCAGATCCTTACCTCCTTTGGACAATAGGTCTGCGCGCAGGTTAAACAAATAGCAGATTTGTGGCATTTTGAAAATCATTGCTGTCATCCATGGGCCTTCATGGATAAAAGATTCTACAAATTACCAAAAATAAGAGCAAAAACTCAAAACGTGGAGCAACACTAGTGCTTAACCCCATCTGGACGGGGGGGGGCTAATTTAGCACCCCCTACCATGTTTGTCTTGGTAATTCTGTTTTGCTAATTTTTAGGCTTATCATTTTTTGTGACTTTTCCCAACTATCTATTTAGCATCTTCTATCCAAATTTCTTCAAGATATCTCATGTAGTTTTGGAAATATAATAATTTTCTGAGAGAGTAGCTTTAATATCTTGTTTTACGGTCAAACCCTTTATAACTTCAAAGTAAGATAATTCTTGACAGAAGTAAGATAACTAGATGAAATTTTCAGCTCAATCATGAATTAATAAGAGAATGTGGAAAAAACTTAATTTTATTGTTTTTCTAAGAAATGACGTCATTGATGACGTCATATATAAAATGAATTTAGGTAAAAAATATAGGTTTACAAAATTCTTTATTATTTCAAAAAATTATGTTTTTATGAGATTTTGATATTTCATCTATTAATTACACTTAAAATAAGCATATTATTTCTCTGGAGTGAGATTTTACAGTCAAATCTGTAATAGTACTGCTTTTGGCCTAAAACAAAGAAAAATGATGACGTCATCGAATATAAAACAATTAGAGTAAAATAAGTGATAAACTCGGACTTTTCGCATCAAATTACATAAGATCGTCAATTTTCTTTCTTCTAGCCCTTGTCAATTCGGAGTTCTGAGGGGGGGGCTAATTTAGCCCCCCGGCCTGAGGATGCTCAGAAAAGCCCGGTCCAGATAGGGTTAAACTTACCTCAACTGGTTTCAATAACAAATATTCACTTTTTCTGCCGCAATCTACTGCCAGTTTCACCAAAAAATCGTTAACATCGCTTCCTTATACGGCAACACAGTCGACAAAAAGGGCGCGAAAACTTCCCAATTATCACCTCCATGCCATCGTCGAATAACATATTTCATGTTATTTTTTTTCATTTAACATTCTTTAAAGTTGGTTATTTACAAATAGTTATAAGCATATATATATATATATACAATAACTAATTCAAACCAACTACAAACTAAAACTAATTACATAATATAAAGTATAATATAATGTCCTATTAACAACATAATTTCCAGCTGCAGTTTGCCCCCTTCCAAGTTTTGATTTTCTTTTTGAACGCTGCCACATTTTTACATTTTTTGATATCATCACTTAGAGCATTCCAAAGGATGCTGCCTCTAAAGGTTAAAGAGTTGAGGCCAAAAGTGTGAGTTTTTATTTGAGGCAGTTTTACTAAATTATTAATCCTCAGATTTTATTCAATTTGCTTATTGCTGAAGAAATTCCAAAGGTATTCAGCGAATTCCGAGTTTTGAATACCTCTAACATTAGTTTTTGAAGATTCTTTATATGAATTGTTGTATCTGCCTCTCTCAGTAGACACATATCAAACGATGCATCTTAATCCTTATGAAGCACCCGGAGTGCACGTTTATGTGTTCGATTGATCTCTTTTATCGCAGCTTTAGACGAGAACATCCAAATTAAAGGGCAATAAATTGAAATTGGCCAACACTGTTGTATTGCATAGGAGTCTAGCTTGCGTAATATCAAGATAGTTCCTAAGTCGTGAGAATGCACTCTCTTTTCTGTTTACTTTACAGCACAGTTCTAGAATATGCTTTTAAAAAATCAGTTTAGAATCAATTGTTATTCCTAATAGTTCGACTTGTCGACACTGATTTATAATCTGATCATCAATACGCAGACACATTTGCTGATCACTTTTCAGCCCTAGGAACATCAGTTGGAATTTTTCGGGGTTCGCTACCATCCCGTTTTCCGTAAACCACTCAGGTCATTTTCCAAGTTATTTATCACTGCTTCAAGAGTCTTATTTGTTTCGTAGAGTGTATTGTCGTCTGCAAAGTTGCAAATTTCCGACTCCAACTGAATTAGGAACAGGTCATTTATAAATATGTTGAAATGCATCGGCCCAAGGCCGACCCTTGAGGTATTTCTATCTTGATTTCACCAAGGGAACTGTAAGAAGAGCCAACTTTCACTCTTTGTCTACGTCCTGTTAAATAGCTGTACATAACATTAAGGCTATTTCTTTCGAATCCATAGGCCTCTAGTTTGGCAATCAACAAATCGTGGGGGATACAGTCATAGGCCTTGGAAAGATGCATTAACCATATAGTGGTTGGGCTATCTGAACTACCCTATTTTGGTTGGGAGTGGGGCAAAATAACCCCCCCCCCCCCTACCTAACTCTTGACTGATAATAGGTAGAGCAACCAGATTTGGTCTGCTAATAGCCCCGGGCATGTAGTTCCCAAAAATATAAAAAGTAACCTAAAATTTGCCTCAGATATTGCTCACGTCAGCATTTTCCCTTGTGTGGTCCAGAAATGCGGCAAAATCAGCTAAAATCAGGAAATATGAGATCAAATCAAATTTAGAGCACAATTTCCATCCAAGCATAAAAATTATGATAGAATACATCAAATAACACTACTCTGCAAAATAAATTTGCAAAATATTGCGATTTTGCTACTTTTTTCGCGAGAATTGAGATTTGAGAATTTGCGATTTTGACAGGGTCAGTCCCAGGAAATTGCCTCCCTCCCCCTCATTCGTCAAAATATTTCAATGAAACTTTATGAGTACTTGCACAATAGCTAGTTGCTAAAAGTCAAAGAGTTTCATTGTTGTAATTGTTAACCTTGCGGAGTTATCAGAAAAAATCTACTAGGGGGGGGGCAAATTTCCCCCCCAACCAAAATAGGGTTAATACAGTACCAACAATCCCCGAGGCGTCAAGGCATTTTCGCCATGATTCGATTACTCTGAGTAGCGCATCTTGCGTACTGTAACCTTTTCTAAATGCAGATAAGAGATTTGACAATTTCTTCTCCATAAAGAGACTTATTTGCGAACCATCAACCTTTCAAAGATTTTAGATATGGGTGGAAGTACACTTTTCGGTCTATAATTTGAGCAGTCTGTTTTCACTCCTCTCTTAAAGCCCGCTGAAACATCGGCTACCTTCAGGTCATTTGGAAAGCTACAATTATTTATTGCTGCATTAATACAGTCTGTTAAATACGGGACCAAAATGTCTTTGCTTCTTTTTAATATTTTTACAGGTATATTTCCACTGTTTGATTTGCTTGTATCAATCACCTTCCAGGGGTAGACATGCGAAAATTGAAAAGTTTCCAGCCGATTATACGATACGATTATAATGTACAGTAATATGAATCGAAAGTAAATAACAAATAGAAGAAATTGCCACATTTAAGAATGGGAATAGCTGTACATCCAATGTGGCCAGAAAGAGCGGTTTCGTGATGTCCTCTTCAATAAACTTTGCTCTCATTCCTGTATCCAACGGCTGCAATTGTATTCATTTCAAGTTTACCAGACAATAATATCAACCAAAACGTCGTATGAATGTATGAACAACCAGTGGCGAAGCTGAGTGGAAACAGTAGGTCATGCTCCCTACGCCTTCGGCGCAAAGAGCACGGGGGTCTGGGGGCGGAGCCCACGGAAAACTTTTTGGGCCACGCCCTTTACTTTGCCTGGGAACGCCCTTTAAAAAAAAGATTGGACACCACCCATTGCTGTAGGGATCAAATATACACCTGTAAAAAGAAGAAAAACTCTAATTTTCACAAATTTTGGGCCAAGAATTCTTTTCAAAATGTTACTTCAAATCTAACGTTTCAGAAAAATGTTTTTCAAAAGAAATGATTTCACAAGATCTGAAACTTTAGCGCAATGCCTACTAAATCTGTCATAAACATTGTTTATTATAGACTTAGCAGGCTTTGTGTTAGAGTTTCAGATCTTATGCAATCATTTCTCTTGCACACTTGCCAGGCATGTTTAGTTCTCAATGAAAGCTCAATGAGTTAAGCTCAAGCCCCACGTCACGGGAATGCCCATTGCTTGAGTTTTCCTTTTTTAAGCAGAAGGAACCCCACCAGCTCATTGGCAACAGTAAAACTGGGGTAATCAAACTGCATTAAAATTGATCTTGCAAGAAGATTGGCTGTTGTGGGAGGAAGTTCTTCTGATTAGCAATAAATTATGATAATACTGCACAAACATGAAAGTTCTCTTGGCAAGTTCTAGAAGCAATCAGGAAAGTCAACAAAGACATCATTCTCATGGAATTAGCAACAACAGATTAAACTGCGAGTTCTCTTGGAAAGTTCCTTTAACCAGTAACAAATTATGATAATACTTTTGAAGGGAAAATATGGAGCACTTTGGTACAAACTGCACAAACAGGAAAGTTCTCTTGGAAAGTTCTTTTAACCTAGTAACAAATTATGATAATACTGCACAATCAGGAAAGTTCTCTTGAAATCTTTCAGTTGCTAGGCAATAAGTTATATAAAGTTTCCTGAATCTGACATTGTACTGTATATCACTAATCTTTAGTGGCAGTTTCATATCTATTTGTAGAGAAAATTAAGTCTTCTTGGATTTCCTTGTCAATTTGATCCTTTTATCTATGCATTCAATCAGATAATTTTGAATATTTGGAGAAACACCTGTAAAAACACCTCCTCCAGTGGCCTTTTCAGAATCAGCAAGCCTACCATGAAAGCGGCGCTCAAACACAGAATCAAATTTTGCAAGGCCCTTAAGCTTGCACTAGATTCATCATGGCCCCTAAATGGAAGTTCCTGCTTAGGTAGATAAAGGACAGCTTTAGAAAGAGTTTTTAACATCTCCCTGTTCTGCCTCTTCTCTTCATTATGACGTTCAATCTCATCTCTTTTGGGTCTCGAAAACAAAACATCAACCCTCTTTGAAACATCGAAGGTTTTCCACATCTTGTAGGCCTCCACATGAGACCTGGCTCTCTCGTGTTTTTGGCAGTCAGAGAGGAAACCTTGCATGTTAATGTAGCCTGTTTCAGCCCATGTTTGAGAAGCTCGAAGAGGTCGAAATAGCAAACATGGCCAGCAGAAAATGCGTTTCATACCTTCGCTCCCACACAGCCAATCTTTTTTTGTGTACCAGACTTCTTGGAACGACCTGTTTTTCGTCTTCAGAACAAGCATCAGAGTTGGCTTTTGGTCGACAATCACCTTCTGCTCGCTGACATGTCTTGCTGCAAAAGACTTCCTCGATAGCTGGGAGAAAATGTCTCCCTCAGGAAGAACTTCGAATGAATCTTCGTACTCCATAGTAATCAAAATTCGAATAATAATTCTCCAAATAGAAACGTGACTATAACTTGCACTGTGCCTAGGCCCGTCAGTCGCAGTGAAATCACAAGGCAAAATCTTTTTTCGTCAACATTTCTATTGTTTCAATTTTCCTCATGCTGTCGAAAATTGGCATGACCTAGGGTTGAGAACTGGCGCAATAGGCATGCGTAAGATTGGATTCAGCCAATCAAATCGCGCTAGGTTTATTATTATGATGACCCAGGTCATGCGATCTCAGATGAGCATGATATAACGTAGGGTACCAGTACGGAAAACAGCGAAATTGTACTTGCATGGATTATTATCTGCAGCGAAAGCAACAGAATTAGTATAGAAACCCTATGATAGGTCGTGCTTCTCCAAAACGAGCATAAGTTAACACAGGGGACCAAGGCATCAAACTGCGGGAAGTGGTAGGATATGATGTGATGGTTCTATGACATCGATGTGAACGATTTTTAAAGAAATTTGTTGCAAAAATTATTTGTTTTTTATTACAAAAATACTCATATCTCTGAAGATTGTTGGTCATGCTGAGCATGAACAGCATGACCGCTAGATTCGCCACTGTGAACAACATCCCTTACTTTTAGCGCAAGAGAAATGACTATCGTCTTACACTGTAGCAGGTACATGAAATAGAAATGGAATGCTGGGTTTAATGTACTTACGAATAACAACAAAACGGAAGAAATGTACATTTAGTTTTCATTGTGAAAAAATAGATTGGTCATTTTGACAAGTTAACATTTGAAATACTATTTTTAAAGATTAAAGATCCTTCATATCAATTTCACATTTTGTCCGGATATCACAGAAAATTATCTTAATTTGGTCTTTGTCACGAAAACATTGGCCTAGGGCCTAAGTTCGGCTCTGTTGTGTATACCCTACAGAATAAGAAAAAAGGGATAAACAATTCTTTCCAAGCTTCATCTAACATTAAAATCTACTTGTTACAATTACGTCTACGTTCTAGTTAAATGGTGGTATTGGAGACGCAACAAAGGCGGCAATTGTCCACTAGGTTGCTGACGATGCAGGACAGGTACGGGTCTGTCTACATTGCAGCTAGAATTTTCAGGCGGAGTCCGGAATGGGTAAGGGTCCAGTCACGGTAGGCCTGCCCCGTCAGCTAGGTATGGGTCTAGCCTTCTACTTCTACTTCTACATGATTAATCAACTCCTTCAAAATTGAAGACTCTGTTGATGTAAAGCAAAAAGAAAAAAAAAAAAGAATAAGTCAGGTAACAGAGCAGTAACACTGCAGCCAAAGATAGCATTTTTCCAGTAATGGTAGTGAACGTTGTGCGGGATATAAAACAACAGCGGCACACACAGTGAAACTGCACTGCAACCAGACCTATTTATCTGCTAATCTGCTAATAAATTCATTACGATTTTGTTTTATATTTTATGAACTTTTTTCCTTATTTACGCATATTAAATAGCATTTTAAAAAGATTCGATTGTATTTGAGTCTATCACTAATTGTGGTAACATATTCCAAGCTTTAATTGTGCGGGGAAAGTACGAAAAGTTATAATAATCTGGTCCAGTTCCAGGGAGTTCATATGCTTGGTCGTGTCTATGTCTAGACTTCCTGCAACATGGCTTCATATATTTGTCTTTCTCAACTGCTACCAGTCCATGATGGATTTTACAAAACATAGCAAGTCTCTGTTTTGTTCTCCTTTCCTCCAGAGTTTCCCATTTCAATTCTGAAAGCATGTCAGTAACACTCGCGAATCTATCGTGTCTATTTAGGACGTATCGAGTGTTTAGGACGTATCGAGAACGTAGCCTATGGGGTTTTATGGGGTCCTATGGGGTTTTTAGGACGCAGCCTATGGGGTTTGAGAAAACAATCTATAATTTTTCAGGCGGAGTCCGGAATGGGTAAGGGTCCATTCACGGTGGGCCTGTCCCGTCAGCTAGGTATGGGTCTAGCCTATGGGGACCCCATAATGGGGTTTCAGAAAACAATACGGATGTGCCTGTAAATCCCCTCAGACAGGCAAGTGACTATCTGATGGGATTTAAGAAAATGGTCCCCTTGAATGTGTAAAAGTCAATTCAACGGGGCTAAACACAATCCTCGCAAGAATTGTATGCGAATTTTCGAAGTCTAGGCAAAATTAGGCCTATTTTAGGACAATTGCCTCCCATGCTGGCCTCGATTATGGTGAAACTCAAAGCAAGCATAAACATAACCAAACACAACTATCTAGTTATAAAAATTATTGGTTAAATAGATATTGTTGTATAAAATTGTCCTGGAAATAGGTAAATACGATTACAAAATGCGAATATAATCTGATTTACGTTTATCAATTCGGGTGGGCGGGCTGGGATTTTCACTATTGGCGGCACCACTAGTTCGAGTGCTCGCTCTCGTAGAGTCTCTCTTGCTTCTTCGATTTTTAGGCATGTTTCGACTTTCGAGAATTCGAAGCAAGAGTGAAATTGGTTTGATTGCTTCAACTTTTAGACCTCTTAGTAATCCGACATGCGGTCTATTGTAAGGAAGTATGATGGATGTGATTCGGCGAGTTTTCCCGCCCTGGTGCTTGATTGGACGGTAGTGAGCCACGTGTTCCCGCTTTTAATGTTGATTGGATGGTACATTCTATAGCTGCCCACATAGGGGGGGGGGGGTTTCACATGACTTGCGTCAGTTCATTCAAAGGTGAATTGAATAGTTTTTAAAGGGGCATGCTACCGGTAATTGACTATCACAAAAGTTTGGAGAAACTAAAATATTTCCTGTAATTTTCACTCATTGCTTTCGATATGTTGTCAGGTTACCGAGCGCAAAATAACACCTTTACTCAAAAAGGGGATTACGAGTTCATCAAGGGCTTACGCCTGTCTGATTTGGGAGTTCCGCGCAATGCGCAGAAGATATGTACTTAATCCTTGTGTGTGTGGGGAAAACAGAGCGCATTGAATTCAGCCTCATATACTGTCAGATCCCTTTGAATATTAGAAACAAGCAACAAACTATCCCACTCGCAGAATTATTTGTATTCTTGTCACACATGAATTTTATTAAGCAATCTTTTGTGAATGACACTGATCAATTTGCAAAGCTTTCCAAATCATTTGCAAAATAAAATTTCGTTCGACATTTGCTTCCATTGAGAGAAAATGGTTAAACCTGACGATTGATTTCAAAGGCGCTCCTTCGCAAAATTAATTAAATTCATGCTGCGCATGAATAACATTTAATTTGGTCTTAGTCACGAAAGCATTGGCCGTAAGGGGGCTAAGTTCGGCTCTGTTGTGTATACCCTACAGAATAAGACAAAGGGATAAACAATTCTTTCTAAGCTTCATCTAACATTAAAATCTACTTGTTACAATTACGTCTACGTTCTAGTTAAATGGAGGTATTGGAGACGCAACAAAGGCGGCAATTGTCCACTGGGTTGCCGACGATGCAGGACAGGTACGGGTCTGTTTACATCGCAGCTAGAATTTTCAGGCGGAGTCCGGAATGGGTGAGGGTCCATTCACGGTGGGCCTGCCCCGTCAGCTAGGTATGGGTCTAGCCTATGGGGTTTGAGAAAACAATCTATAATTTTTCAGGCGGAGTCCGGAATGGGTAAGGGTCCATTCACGGTGGGCCTGTCCCGTCAGCTAGGTATGGGTCTAGCCTATGGGGACCCCATAATGGGGTTTCAGAAAACAATACGGATGTGCCTGTAAATCCCCTCAGACAGGCAAGGGCCTATCTGATGGGATTTAAGAAAATGGTCCCCTTGAATGTGTAAAAGTCAATTCAACGGGGCTAAACACAATCCTCGCAAGAATTGTATGCGAATTTTCGAAGTCTAGGCAAAATTAGGCCTATTTTAGGACAATTGCCTCCCATGCTGGCCTCGATTATGGTGAAACTCAAAGCAAGCATAAACATAACTAAACACAACTATCTAGTTATACAAATTATTGGTTAAATAGATATTGTTGTATAAAATGTCCTGGAAATAGGTAAATACGATTACAAAATGCGAATATAATCTGATTTACGTTTATCAATCCGGGTGGGCGGGCTGGGATTTTCATTATTGGCGGCACCACTAGCTCGAGTGCTCGCTCTCGTAGAGTCTCTCTTGCTTCTTCGATTTTTAGGCATGTTTCGACTTTCGAGAATTCGAAGCAAGAGTGAAATTGGCTTGATTGCTTCAACTTTTAGACCTCTTAGTAATCCGACATGCGGTCTATTGTAAGGAAGTATGAAGGCTGTGATTGGGCGAGTTTTCCCGCCCTGGTGCTTGATTGGACGGTGGTGAGCCACGTGTTCCCGCTTTTAATGTTGATTGGATGGTACATTCTATAGCTGCCCACATAGGGGGGGGGGGGTTTCACATGACTTGCGTCAGTTCATTGAAAGGTGAATTGAATAGTTGTTAAAGGGGCGTGCTACCGGTAATTGACTATCACAAAAGTTTGGAGAAACTAAAATATTTCCTGTAATTTCCACTCATTGCTTTCGATATGTTGTCAGGTTACCGAGCGCAAAATAACACCTTTACTCAAAAGGGGGATTACGAGTTCATCAAGGGCTTACGCCTGTCTGATTTGGGAGTTCGGCGCAATCCGCAGAAGATATGTACTCAATCCTTGTGTGTGTGGGGAAAACAGAGCGCATTGAATTCGGCCTCATATACTGTCAGATCGCTTTGAATATTAGAAACAAGCAACAAACTATCCCACTCGCAGAATTAATTGTATTCTTGTCACACATGAATTTTATTAAGCAATCTTTTGTGAATGACACTGATCATTTTGCAAAGCTTTCCAAATCATTTGCAAAATAAAATTTCGTTCGAGATTTGCTTCCATTGAGAGAAAATTGTTAAACCTGACGATTGATTTCAAAGGCGCTCCTTCGCAAAATTAATTAAATTCATGCTGCGCATGAATAACATTTATTTTTTGAAGGTCCTTCGTTAGGAAATCACCCAAATCACCCCTTTACAGTAAAAAAATACAGCAAAATCAGAGCAAAGCTGAACATTTGTATTCGACAAGAATTTACAAGGAAAGGATATTTGCGTTACATTATCGTACTTCTTGTTGATCGTACTAAACTATCGTAAAAATGAAAGAATGACGAGGCCTTAGAGCTTCCTTGAGCCTCGATGTTCCGAAGGCCGCAACGCAAATATTCCAGCAAAATATTCTTTACGGCAACAGAAACGAAACTTTCTGAATGCCTACTGAACGGCCTGTACTGCAAAAATTTATGCAATCTATCACTTCATTTCTGCAATCCAGAGGGGCATGTCCCCTACCAAGTACCCCGGTTGCAGCTTTGTGGTCATACAGTGACACAGACCAGAACAAAATATCTACTAAAAGCCAAAATGTCAGGCAAACTTCTGTGATAAGCGGCATAAAGCGTAGACTGAAAATGAAGCATGGCGCCGAATAAAATTTCCAAAAAAGCCCGCTAAAACTATTAAATAGTTGAGTGAATTCAAGGACAAGCAAAGTAGACTAGGCTATCTACTGCAAATGAGAAACAGTATGAAGCGA
Source organism: Aurelia aurita (assembly GCA_004194415.1). Classification (NCBI taxonomy): domain Eukaryota; kingdom Metazoa; phylum Cnidaria; class Scyphozoa; order Semaeostomeae; family Ulmaridae; genus Aurelia; species Aurelia aurita. Next base: position 67,026 of record REGM01000108.1, on the reverse strand, counting down.
TCACAACAAATTTAAAGCTTCAAGCCCTCCCCCCTTCGTAAAAATTGTCAATATCAAAGGCACAAAAACATCTAAGAAATGCTAGAAAGGGCTCCAGCTTGTGATTGATTCGAAGTAAGAAAATATAAACAAAAGGATTTTAGACTTTGTCTACTTCGAAAGGACTTTTTAAAAACGAACTTACAGTTTTTAAATGATCCTTCTTTGCCAACAAATCTGCAAGAAGCAGAGCAGCTTTCACTGTCCAAAACCATTGAGCGCCATCCAAAACAAATAAAAACTGCGTCAATATGTCGCAACTAGCGGTACCTCGAAAACAGTTGCTTCCATAGCGATGCTTAACATTTCAGCAGCTCTTGGTGCATGCTAGTCTTTTGCGGCTTTTCATCCATCGGTCGACGGTTGAGATTTCGAGAAGACTGTTTGGGGCCTGGGAACGAGGTTGGGACAAGGGTTGAGAGGCTTGATTGTGACGAAGGGAATTAAAAAATATTGTTCAAGTGGAAATTCTGTGTTAAATGAATCTTCAGCAAAAGTAATAGTTGTAAAATTTGTTGCAATTTTCATCTTTGCTCTCTTGATGAAAGACTTCCTGGTAACATTCAGTGCATTTAAAGTTAATCAAGAGATATTACTATCTGAACATTTGCGCTCTTCTAATGACTGTTGGTACCTAAATTAAAATTTCGACTTTTTCAAGATAGCTGCCTGCATAGGTCCTTTTCCTTAGTTTTGAGTCTGCCTTTTATGCGGGGTCTGTTGACTGAATTTTAACAGCATTGAAGATTAATCGTATTGATCTGGACTGTTGTTTACGTTCTGAGTTCGTTTGGATCTGCCTGGATCGACAGAAAATATTCAATTCGAAAATAAACCTCTATCCGTCACGTTTTTGAAAGGAATATCCATCTTGGGCTAGAGCTTCCACCAGCTTTAATATTACTCAAAAAGTGGGAACATAAACTGCACCTGCATGTATTTGTTTGCTTGTCAACTTATTTTGATTCGATTTCTACTAAGCTATACATATTTAAATACATACAACTAATCTAAATCGAATGTACAAATGAATGAATAAATAAATAAATACACTAATTAATAGATAAGTTTAATAATCAAATTTAAGCCTATTACTACCGGGAAGGGGGGGGGGCACTAAGTGCCCGCGGCAAATATAATCTGATGTAGTGTCGTCACTTCGAAAGATAAAGAGCCGAGGTTTTAGGGACTTTTCCCAAAATTTAATAGGCTAATTAAGTATTGAAATTTTTTTTCAAAATGGTAAACACTGATCACGTGACCAACGTCTTTTCAACACGTGGTCGTGTGTTAAATAAAAGAAGTGAGTCTAGTTTTTGACAAAATGATGAGAGATCATCAAGAATAGCACCATTCAATAGCTCTCAATGAGAGCTTTCAGATGATGTATAATTTTATTCATTTTAGATGACGTCAACAATTTTAAAATTAATGACGTCATCAAAGTTTATGACGTCATATAATTAATAACTAATGTAATAAATAAAATTTTATTGTCAAATATGGTTCTCTGGATCGTCCTAAATTATTATGAGGCATTTCAGAGTATTTGCATCAGTAATTAGGGCTTTTAATCAAAGAATGACAAACAGGGGTAACTAAATAATGAATAAATGAAATAAATAATGAGTTTAAATAGATATTATATTGCTGATTTTTGCTCCTTGATGATTTGAGATACATTCTAGAGCCATTATTGAAGGAATTATTGAATAAAACCTTTAATAATGCTAATTTTGCCAATAGTTAGAAAATATCACATTTTTCCGTCATTATGACGTCATAGTGACGTCATTGATGTAACGAAGAATAAAAAAAAGTGCCCTATTGTGTATATTTTGTTACTGTGCACCATTGTGCCAAGTTTCACCCTGATGTCTGCATTATTGACGAAGTTATGAAGGGGGGCACTATGTGCCTCCCCCCCCCGGTACTACAAGGGTCCAAAAAGCCCGGTATTAATAGGGTTGAATGGACAATATATAGACAAATTTTCCAGGATATCATTGAATTAACAAACGTTACATTTAAAACTAGGGCCATCTCATTGTTTCATCATATTTTTGAAACTATTCAAGTTGTGAGCTGATTTTAATTCATTTGGCAGACAATTCCATATCTGAGGTCCCATGGCTCTAAGGCTGTTGGAACCAAACGTTACTTGATTTGGTCGAAAATGATTCAAGTTGTTCGGATTTCGCAACGAATAATTCGAAGTTCTAAAACTAAAGATTTTATGCATGATTGATCGATTCAGGTTTCTCAACGTTTTAAAAATTTCGATGCGAAGTGTCTTTTGACGAGCAACTAGCATTGCGCATCTATTTGATTTGAGAAGTAAGTCTTTATAGGAGCTTAAATGGTCATTATGTAGAAAAATCACCGCTCGTTCCTGTATCTTTTCGATTTTCTGCAACGATTTGGAAGATGAAAAATACCAGACCAAAGGACAGTAGTTAAAGTTCGAGTATACAAAAAAAACTCTGAACCAAAATTTCCTTCCCTACAAAACCAATGAAAGACTTAACTCGTATTAGGACATTTAGTTGGGATGCAGCTTTCTTGCAAATATTTGATATATGTTGATCAAAGTTCAATTTATAATCCAGTGTTACAGCGAGGAGCTTTACGTTCTCCTCAGACTGGATAGATTGTCCCAAAAAGTCAAGATTTATTACACAAGTATTCGTTTGATCTTTTTTGACAAAGAGTGCATGAAATTTGTCATGGTTAGCAATCATTTCATTTTGTTTCAGCCAAGATAGAGCGTTACCTGCTTCCTTTTCCAAAACCTTGACAAGATCTGGCAAGTACTTGGAAAAGTAAGCCCGCATATTATCATCAGCATAATTGTACATAGTCGCTTGCTTCATGAAAAAGAAGAGATAATTTATATAGAAATTAAAGAGAATAGGTCCTAGCACCGATCCTTGCAATATCCCTACAACAATATCTTGAAAAGAGCTGTACACGTTGTTTATCCGCACACTCTGTTTTCGTTTTATCAGATAGGAATGGATCAGAAATGCATTTTCATTAAAGCCATATGCATGGTGTTATAATCAAATCATGCGGAATGGAATCAAAAACTTTTGAGAGATCCATCCAAACGGAACCTACAAGGAAGTCATTATTTAACTTAGATTTTCACTCTTCCACGAGTCTGATCATAATATGTGGAGTACTGTAGGCCCTTCTATAGGCTGCGATGAAAATTGACAGAGTTTTATGTAAGAAGGGAATGAGTTGTTCCTTTGAGAATTTTTCAAAAATCTTTGAAAATGTGTTAAGTACATTGACGGAATGAAAAATTTTCTCCACAGGACGAAGGGGTTCTCCATTGTCTAGAAGGCAAACCGCAGCAGTCTTTGCATTTTGGGGAAATATAAAGTTACGAATGCTGCATTTTATGGCTTTTGCTAAAGGGAGAGCTGGTTCATCACTGGCCAGACAAACAAGTTTTGGTGGAATTGATCAACACTGGTGGATTTTCTGCCTTCAAGCATTTTCAATTGGAGTAATACATCCTTAGTAGTAGCCTCGTTGAAAGAAAAAATTTAATTTCTTGAACTATAGCCAGGATACTCGGATGATCCTTGTATTTATCATGAATTAACCTAACAATTTCTCGATCATCATCAATAGAATTAGCTTCGTCAATGATGCACGGTTTCTTGTCAGAAATATTTTCCACGATATTTATGTAATAATCATTGAACATTTCACATAACTCATGATCAGTAACAATTCTGTCACCATTTACAAGATAAATTTCGGTACCAGTCAGGCCACCCTTATTTGAAAGAAAAGGTTTCACAAGATCCCAGAATGCTTTATTTGACATGAGACCGTCAGTTGTAACTTTCTTGAAATGATTCTTGATAGCCTTTTTACGCAAAGCAACTCATCGGTTTCGCTGCTTTTTGAAACCTATTTATTTTCCTTTGAAGAGTGTTTATTCAACCTATGTAAGGAAGTGAATACGTAAGGAAATGACGGTAGGTCCTGCCATGGTCCTTCGTCTTGGCTGAAGGAAACCTCTCAACGTTGCTTTCGCAATATCTTACTTCTCCCGCAAAGAACGTGCCCCTCATGAAATCGCAACTGTCTTTGCACAAGGTACCACAAGAACCAGTACGACTACCAAGTCTAGTTGCAACATGTCTTCGAAACAACGATCGATCAGGATCTCCCTGCTCTTCACCCCAAAAATTCCTTCTTCAAATGACCAAGAAATGCCACTACAAAACATTGTCAACAACAGAAAATGAAGGGATTTTCCTTTGCTTGATACATGAACACTCACCCCTGCGCACGCAGAAAATCTTGTACCGTTTGAGGACAACAATGGATTAAGACTTCCGTTGACGTCAATCCTGAACGCAGAAAACATGAGTCTGCTTTCCAGGTACACCATAGGCTAGAACCATCAAATGTTCAATCTAAGTTCAGTCATGCGCGCCATGTCAACGTTCGCTACCTCAACTCATTTTAAAGATTTGCAGCTGCTGTGCAGCGCAAATCAATAGCATTTCTTGTAAAAATCAAAGCCCAGCATATTGTTGAACTTTAAAGTCACGCCTGATACTTGAAATGTAAAATGTATCTAAAAGTCAAAGTGTGAAAATCGAAAGTAATGTAGCCTTAGTTTGCGAAATAATAGCATGAAATTTCAAAACATTGTTTCAAAGGCTGAAAAACAGAATGTTTTTAGTCTAGAAAAGTGAAAGTAATGCAGCCTTTGTGTTAAACTTTGAAGCCACGATTAATACTAAAAGTATTTTACATCTATCTAAAGTCAAACTGTGAAAATTGAAAGAAATTTTGCCTTAGTTTGCCAAATGTATGCATGAAATTTCAAAACAATGTTTCATAGCCTGAAAAACATATTGCTTAAAATCTAGAAAAGTGAAATTAATGGATCCTTAGTTTGTAAAATAACAGCATGAAATTTTAAATAATGTTTCAAAAGCTGAAAAACAGAAGCAGAGGGTGAAATTTCGGAGCAACATTCACAGTTGAAACAGTGCAAATGCAAATTTAATGGTCGGTTTAAAAGCCGCACGAATGCCCTGACAAACACAAATTGAATTTTGCAAGGCAGTGGCAGTGGCAGTGGCACAGGTTATCCAGAGCAAATGGTAGCGGTATTTGGCAAGCCTGTCAAAGCGAGAAGATAATTTCAGGTAATCTCTATTCTGATATCTCTGATCATTTTGCTTCCGTGCTCTTTACCTTTCAAAAGCAGAAAATCACAAAATTAGATCGAAAATTTAAGGTCAGAATAGTCTTCCAGAAAACATACAACATATCAATAATGCAAAAATATTTTCTGCTAAAATAAAAAATCTTAACCTCCTTCAATACCAGTAAAAAGGAAACATACAAAATAATTACGAAAACACAAAAAAAATTAAACTTTAACACTATTTAGGACCAATCATTTAAGCTTTTCACAGTTAGCTACTACTCTTCTTCGTGTTACGCTTTGAATATATTTCCCATGTTTTGTTCTTAAAACGGCTCAGACTAGATAAGCTTTGCTTTTTCTGAGTCTTATAAGTTATACGTTGTATTTAGTATTTCTTATAAACAAAGTTTGAATTGAATTGAATGTATGTTTCCAGCTAAAGACCACAAGTAGGTTTCTTTAGATATCTATCTTTTGCTTCTTCATATGTCGGGAGATATTGTATGAACTGGAAAGAAAAAGAAGAAGTAAAAATAAAAGTCACGAAGGGGAATAGAAATAAGGAGGAAATGAGATAATATCTAACAACTATTTTTTCTGGTTGATGTCCTGTAATAAGAAACTAAGTGATGGATACTAAGTAAGATATCAAAACAAATCATTAGCATTTCTTGCAAAAAAAGCCTAGCATATTGTTGAACTTTAAAGTCACGCCTGATACTTAAAATGTAAAATGTATCTAAAAGTCAAACTGTGAAAATCAAAAGTAATGTAGCCTTTGTTTGCGAAACAATAGCATGAAATTTCAAACCAATGTTTCATAACCTGAAAAAAATATTGGTTAAAATTTAGAAAAGTGTAAGTAATGGAATCTTAGTTCGCAAAATAGCAACATGAAATTTTAAATAATGTTGCATAAGCTGAAAAACTTATGCAACATTATTTAAAATTTTTGGAGCAACATTACAGTTGAAACAGTGCAAATGCGAATTTAGTGGTCGATTTAAAAGCCGAACGAATGCCCTGACAAACACAAATTGAATTTTGCAAGGCAGTGGCAGTGGCACAGGTCATCCAGAGCAAATGGTAGCGGTATTTGGCAAGCCTGTCAAAGTGAGAAGATAATTTCAGGTAATCTCTATTCTGATATCTCTGATCATTTTGCTTCCGTGCTCTTTACCTTTCAAAAGCAGAAAATCACAAAATTAGATCGAAAATTTAAGGTCAGAATAGTCTTCCAGAAAACATAAAACATATCAATAATGCAAAAATATTTTCTGCAAAATAAAAAATCTTAACCTCCTTCAATACCAGTAAAAAGGAAACATACAAAATAATTACGAAAACACAAAAAAAATTAAACTTTAACACTATTTAGGACCAATCATTTAAGCTTTTCACAGTTAGCTACTACTCTTCTTCGTGTTACGCTTTGAATATATTTCCCATGTTTTGTTCTTAAAACGGCTCAGACTAGATAAGCTTTGCTTTTTCTGAGTCTTATAAGTTATACGTTGTATTTAGTATTTCTTATAAACAAAGTTTGAATTGAATTGAATTGAATTGAATGTATGTTTCCAGCTAAAGACCACAAGTAGGTTTCTTTAGATATCTATCTTTTGCTTCTTCATATGTCGGGAGACATTGTATGAGCTGGAAAGAAAAAGAAGAAGTAAAAATAAAAGTCACGAAGGGGAATAGAAATAAGGAGGAAATGAGATAATATCTATCAACTATTTTTTCTGGTTGATGTCCTGTAATAAGAAACTAAGTGATGGATACTAAGTAAGATATCAAAACGCTAAGCTGCTGAATCACCTTATCCCATTAAAAAAAGTTCTTTTTCTCCTGTAATTTTTATTACTAGCAATGCAATCACTCCTATAGGTAATACGAATTATTTGGTCATTTACTGTAACATAAATATATGTGGATATATAGATATATAGATATCAGTATCTATAGTAGTATAGATATATAGATAGTATATATAGATAACAATTGTTATAGTAGTATAGATATATAGATATATAGTTATATAGATATATAGATATATAGATATATAGATATATAGGTATATAGTGTACGGTTAGAAGAGGGCCTAACTACTCAAAGAAACAGGCATCTGTTTGGTCTTTTGCGCATTTTCTTTTCAGTGCTGACATGTTTCGCCCACTAGGGCATCTTCAGAGCAACTGAATAAATTTAACAAGTCAACCTTCATTTATAGCGAAAGAATTTAATTAAAAAATATTAATATCCATATAAGGTCCTTCCGGTTCTTCGTAAAACGTTTAAGTTTCATCCTTCCGAGGTTGAGCCTCTTGCTGGTGTTGTTGTTGTGTTGTCTTTTGCCATTTCACGTCNATTGTATGAACTGGAAAGAAAAAGAAGAAGTAAAAATAAAAGTCACGAAGGGGAATAGAAATAAGGAAGAAATGAGATAATATCTAACAACTATTTTTTCTGGTTGATGTCCTGTAATAAGAAACTAAGTGATGGATACTAAGTAAGATATCAAAACAAATCATTAGCATTTCTTGCAAAAAAAAGCCTAGCATATTGTTGAACTTTAAAGTCACGCCTGATACTTAAAATGTAAAATGTATCTAAAAGTCAAACTGTGAAAATCAAAAGTAATGTAGCCTTTGTTTGCGAAACAATAGCATGAAATTTCAAACCAATGTTTCATAACCTGAAAAACATATTGGTTAACATTTAGAAAAGTGTAAGTAATGGATTCTTAGTTCGCAAAATAGCAGCATGAAATTTTAAATAATGTTGCATAAGCTGAAAAACTTATGCAACATTATTAAAATTTTGGAGCAACATCACAGTTGAAACAGTGCAAATGCAAATTTAGTGGTCGGTTTAAAAGCCGAACGAATGCCCTGACAAACACAAATTGAATTTTGCAAGGCAGTGGCAGTGACACAGGTCATCCAGAGCAAATGGTAGAGGTATTTGTCAAGCCTGTCAAAGCGAGAAGATAATTCCAGGTTGTCTCTATTCTGATATCTCTGATCATTTTGCTTCCGTGCTCTTTACCTTTCAAAAGCAGAAAATCACAAAATTAGATCGAAAATTTAAGGTCAGAATAGTCTTCCAGAAAACATAAAACATGTCAATAATGCAAAAATATTTTCTGCTAAAATAAAAAATCTTAACCTCCTTCACTATCAGTAAAAAGGAAACATACAAAATAATTACGAAAATACAAAAAAAATTAAACTTTAACACTATTTAGGACCAATCATTAAAGCTTTTCACAGTTTGCTACTACTCTTCTTCGTGTTACGTTTTGTATATATTTCCCATGTTTCGTTCTTAAAACGGCTAATACTAGATAAGCTTTGCTTTTTCTGATTCGCATAAGTTATACGTTGTATTTAGTATTTCTTATAAACAAAGTTTGAATTGAATTGAATGTATGTTTCCAGCTAAAGACCACAAGTATGTTTCTTTAGATATCTATCTTTTGCTTCTTCATGTGTCGGGAAACATTGTATGAACTGGAAAGAAAAAGAAGAAGTAAAAATAAAAGTCACGAACTATTTTTTCTGGTTGATGTCCTGTAATAAGAAATTAAGTGATTGATACTAAGTAAGATATCAAAACGCTAAGCTGCTGAATCACCTTATTCCATTAAAAAAAGTTAATTTTCTCCTGTAATTTTTATTACTAGCAATGCAATCACTCCTATACGTAATACGAATTATTTGGTCATTTACTGTAATATAAATATATGTGGATATATAGATATATAGATATCAAAATCTATAGTAGTATAGATATATAGATATTATATATAGATAACAATTGTAATAGTAGTATAGATATATAGATATATAGTTATATATTTCACACAATACGTTACACAATAGGCTCCTTAAGCGAAGCTCGAAGCGCGAAGAAGCGCGAAGAAAAGCGAAGCTCGAAGAACGATGAAATACAATCTGACGTCAAAGAACCAAGCACAAAAATACAACACCAGCATAAGACAACCGACCCCTACAACAACAACGACTCAAATGAGAACAACGAGAACGAGGCCAACAACAACAACAGCAAATGACAAGAACATTTTTACCTTATAAGGACAAAATGATACTATTAAATCAATTAACCTTATATAGACAAACAATCTACTATAAATAGAAGTTGATACTTTGAATAAATCAGTTGCTCTGAAGATGCCCTAGTGGGCGAAACTAGTCAGCACTGAAAGAAAATAAAAGCGCAAAAAACCAAACTGATGCCTGTTTTCTTCGAGTAGTTAGGCCCTCTTCAACGGTACACTTTATGTTATATAGATATATAGATATATAGATATATAGGTATACAGAGCGAAACACAGAAGAAGGCATTAAAAAACAACTCGCTTATTTTGCAACTAGTTTCGTCTGTTCACGCAGACTCTTCAGGCTCAAATGATACATTTACAGCGACAATAGACTTCTTATATACTTAATCATGTTAATCAATTGATATGACTTCAGATTAAAAACTTTTCCAAGCTCAGTCTGCGTCTAACTTTAATTATTTTATTAATAGGCACAGGAATGCTAGCTTCGAATTTTGTTTTAATATCCATTTCTTTATTTTCAAATTTATTTCTATTATCATTATTTAAGCTACAATCAAAACGTATATTGTTTTTGTCCATATAAGGTAAAACAAAGTTGTTGTTGTTATACTTGTTGGCTTTGTTCTTGTTGTTGTCAACCAAGTTGTTGTTGTTGCTGGTTTCTTGTGTTGTCGTGTTGTCTAGTCTGGTTTGTCTTTGTTTTATGACGTCATATCGTGTTTCATCGTTATACGAGCTTTGCTTTTCCAATTTGTTTCGGTGCTTCCTTGCCAGTGGTTGATTCCTTGAATATTTAACCACGTGTCGGGTGTATCTTTATCCTGTTCTTTCCTTTCGCTTTCGTTTCATCAAATAAAAACAATTGCGTTTGGTAGCCAACAGCCAAATATGGCCAATGGTGGCATTGTAAAGAGTCTGCTTGTTTCTTGTAAAAAAAACTTACTATTTTCTAAAAAGTGTTACTACTGGCCGCGTTCTCCCTTACTATAATTTTTGTTCTACACAACCATTTCTGACGGTAACTAAAGTAATAATTTGTTTCCAACAGCAACAGTCAAACTTCGTCCGAGAATTAAGTATCTTCGAACACTGAACAGAAATTAGTTCAAATTATACCCGAACACTTTCACAAACTGAATCATGGAACAGCTCAATTATATCACAAGTGCCCTAACCAGTACTACATCCTCAACTCGTAAAGTGACCATGGCAATATCCAAACAACAACATGTTCCAGTTCAGCCAAAGACTACGCATTTGAACGTGGTTGGGGTGACATGTTTCCTATGTATTGTCATCGTCATTACAGTGTTGGGTAGCAGTTTTGCATTGGTTGCCTTCAGGACATTTAGAAAATTACGCCACGTCACATATTATTTCATCATCAATCTGTGCATATCAGATTTGTTCGTTGCTCTGTTGTCCATGCCGTTTTGGATCTCCTTCCTGCTAACGGGTTGGCCTAACAAAAATAGTGGAGCCGTTTATTCGATTTGGATTTGCCTGGATATCTTTTTTGGAACATGGTCAATAATGAGCCTAGCAGTGATGAGTATCGAGCGTTATATTTGCATCATCTACCCTCTCAGATACGAAAACATGGTCACAAAGAAAAGAGCTTGGCTTGCAGTAGCTTTCGTTCTCACCTACAGCACATTTACATCTTGTTTGGGGTATGTGCAGATCTCACTAAACAAGTCCAAAGTCTCAGTTGGAATTTTTGTGTTGGCCTATGTTATCCCTGTGCTTATAATGATGTGCACATATCGAATAATCTACAGGGAGGCCAGACGACAACGCCAGTTCATGATGCAAGAGGAAAAGATGGACAGCGTCTTTGTCAACAACTAGAGACAGCGACTGCTGATTTAAGCACAGTTCAATCGTCTTCTGGAAAAAAACGTAAGTCATCACAAAAAAGCCAGATCCACTGTTAATTTTTGCATTTTTTGTACACTATTTTTAGATTAGATTTTGTTTTCCTGCTATTTTTCATTATCCATGTTAACAGTAGGTCTGATTCAACAGGAGTCAACGGAATGTCTGGTTTTCCTGTGAAGTTATTCTATCAAAAGGCAGATATTTCTAGCAATTGTATGCCACTGTCTATTTACACTGCANGATTTGGATTTGCCTGGATATCTTTTTTGGAACATGGTCAATAATGAGCCTAGCAGTGATGAGTATCGAGCGTTATATTTGCATCATCTACCCTCTCAGATACGAAAACATGGTCACAAAGAAAAGAGCTTGGCTTGCAGTAGCTTTCGTTCTCACCTACAGCACATTTACATCTTGTTTGGGGTATGTGCAGATCTCACTAAACAAGTCCAAAGTCTCAGTTGGAATTTTTGTGTTGGCCTATGTTATCCCTGTGCTTATAATGATGTGCACATATCGAATAATCTACAGGGAGGCCAGACGACAACGCCAGTTCATGATGCAAGAGGAAAAAGATGGACAGCGTCTTTGTCAACAACTAGAGACAGCGACTGCTGATTTAAGCACAGTTCAATCGTCTTCTGGAAAAAAACGTAAGTCATCACAAAAAAGCCAGATCCACTGTTAATTTTTGCATTTTCTGTACACTATTTTTAGATTAGATTTTGTTTTCCTGCTATTTTTCATTATCCATGTTAACAGTAGGTCTGATTCAACAGGAGTCAACGGAATGTCTGGTTTTCCTGTGAAGTTATTCTATAAAAAAGGCAGATATTTCTAGCAATTGTATGCCACTGTCTATTTACACTGCAACTATCTATCCCGGCGATTTATCCGGTTAAAATATTGAAGCAAAATCTGTCCCCAGACATATAGTGTACGGTTGAAGAGGGCACAACTATTCAAAGGAAACAGGCATCAATTTGATCTTTTGCACCTTTTTATTTTTCTCTCAGTCCCGACTTGTTTCACCAACTAGGGCATCTTCAGGGCACCTGATTAATTTTAAGTATCAACCTCTATTTATAGTAGAATTTATGTCCCCAGACATTTATTGCTACAACGGACTTATAGCAGGGCCAACAACATTGTTGCAAGCTTGGTTCTCATAAGGATAAAATTGCGTTCGAATTGGATAACGGATTTTCTACCTCATTTCAAAAGAATTTTCGTTTAGTTATTGCCTCCAAATGGAATCAAAACTTTTTGTTTCCACTTAAATGCGTTTGGATGTCTTCAAGGAAATCTGAAATTGAAGCAAGATAATATCGAGGCTTTTTCCACCACATTTCTGATGCATTTCTACCGCGCCCTTTCTTTAATGTGAACCAATCTTTAGCGACTGAAATTGATGCAAATTTTTATCATATTTGTTTCAAATAAAAGATAGAATGATTCAGTTAGCATTTTCTAGCTTTGTAACGTTTTATTACACTTTATTGCTAATCTGAATTCTACTTCACTTTCTTTCGTGACTTTCTGATTTGAAGTGTCACAAATAAATGTTCCATATTACTTCATATTTCCTGTTTTCTCATATGTTGATTCTTATTATCAGATCACAATGACGCTCAAGAAAATGAAGTGCAAATTCACATTAGCAGTACAGTTGTCTGCACTTCTTCCCGAAGAGAAAATGTTTTGCCTACCGAGCAACAAAAACAAGCATGTAAAAGACAAAGAACAGTTCGACGCTCTCTAAGCTGTCAGTCATTCTCAAGAGGCTCTCTGGGTCAGCATATTCCTGGGAATAAAACAGAGTATATCTCTTCGCACGGTAAGTATTCTGGCCTATAAATTTCATCTAAGGCTCTGTAACACAAATAAATCATAAATCATCATAAATCATAAACTTATTAACAGTTGGTTTATTTCTGGTTAATAAGAGCTATTTAACAACAACTATTTACAATTATACAATTATACAATTATACAATATACAATATACAATATACAATATACAATATACAATATACAATATACCATATACAATATACAATATACAATATACAATATACAATATACAATATACCATATAAAATATACAAAATACAATATACAANACAATATACAATATACAATATACAGGAAAAAAATAAAACCACGAGTTAAGAGAAAATGTAGAATGTACAATTATTGCAGTCCTAGCAACGGATCTCTTTTTGGCATTGTTTATGATGTTATGGCATTGTTGCTGTTGTTGTCTTCTTATTCTAATTCGATCTTTTATCTAGCTACTGCATATAATGCTGTAACTAATCTAAATCGAATACATCCATAAATAAACTAATCACTATAATAAACATGAAATTAAATAATCGAAGAAACACTTTTTTACACGTTATCATTCTATTTTTACACACATAAATATATAAGATACATTCGATACAGTGACATAAATATTGTTAGTAAATCGAGATAATCATTGTTTAACCATTTTCGTATCGGCAAGCATGACATTGACACTCAGGTCCTTCCCAGCTTTTCATAAGCTTTGTCAGGATCGTCAATACTGCCATTGAAATTGGCGTTTTTTTACATCCACTAAATTTCTGTTTCGATGAGTGCGACACAGTTTCGTGAAAAGTAGAATTGGTTTCTTTAGGGTAAGGTTGGAATAATTTGGTTCTACTGAGTAATTTGGGTCTATTTACTTTGTTCGCTTGTAAAACGATCGCAAGTTAAAAATTGGACTCATGGCTCAGCTGCTTATGAAATTAAGGCTTTCAGAAGCAATTCAAGTAGATTTAAAGATATATTAGGCAGGATAATTTCTCCTATGATCGAAGGATCTGCCTAACCTTTAATTTTATGCTGCATTTCTACTAAATTGACCACGGAGATTCAAAATAAGCTTCAACATAAGTGTCATTTTTGATGACGTCAATAACTGAGACTTTTTAGAACGAATATGGCTATACCTCTTTGCAGGTAATTCTAATGTGATTTGAAAGGCTGCTGTTAGACCTCATTTGATTACAGCTTTTGAATGATCTATAATGTTTTGGATTTTGACGAAATTAGCAAAATTTTCATGACGTAATCATTCCTATGACCTCTTTATTGAGCTTTTATTAGAATGATTTTCAGCTCAAATTTTTCTTTGGTTTCAACAAATCGTCCATCCAGATTCCAAATCTGCCGTCGATAAACACTTATTCTACTCAGAAGTCAGGTTTTATGCCATGTCCTTTTCCCATTGCGTTGCCCATGCTCCAAACAATAGGGAAATGACATGGCCCAAAACTCTGTTTGCTGTTGTCTCTTACAAAAGGGGCATGTAATGATACCCCATTTACACTAACTAGAGTTTCATGAATAAAATTAAATAAAAATGAAACAAGGCAGTGATCTGCAAGACTTCGGTGACAGACCACTAGAGCGATAAAGTTAGACAAGATGATAAAAAGGATTAAAAACATTCGATTTTCAAACTTTAATAAATTTAATCAATGTTTAGTTCAGGGAAACGATGCTTCATGCTGCTTTCCCAGGGATGACCAATGCAGTGGATTCAGGGTCTGTTGGAGAAAATTGACTTCCCAAGTTCGTCAACGAGTTAACAGTGATAGCTGCAGAGAAGAACCCAAGCTAAGAGAGAGCATTTATCGAACACCTAGCAGTGAATCTGAATGCAAGAGAAAAGAAAACCTTAAAAGAGATGGTATTGAAGATTGGACAAAATACTTAGATGGACTAGAATCAAAGGTGATGATTGAGAAAAAGGATTTACATTCTGACAAAATCAAGGTATTGCTTACTCTTCAGAATGTTACTCCCGCTTACTAAAATTCAGAAAATGTTTCCACCCACCCCCACCCTGGGCCTATGAGGAAGCCTTGCTAGTGACTTTAAAGAAGTTGGAACAAAACGTTTCTGTTTCGTTTCGTTTC
>REGM01000108.1:33877-51352 GCA_004194415.1 Aurelia aurita | reverse complement strand
TACAATATACAATATTCAATATACTTGAATAAAATAAAACCACGAGTTAAGAGAAAATGTAGAATGTACAATTATTGCAATCCTAGCAACGGATCTCTTTTTAGCATTGTTTATGATGTTATGGCATTGTTGTTGTTGTTGTCTTCTTATTCTAATTCGATCTTTTATCTAGCTACTGCATATAATGCTGTAACTAATCTAAATCGAATACATCCATAAATAAACTAATCACTATAATAAACATGAAATTAAATAATCGAAGAAACACTTTTTTACACGTTATCATTCTATTTTTACACACATAAATATATAAGATACATTTGATACAGTGACATAAATATTGTTAGTAAATCGAGATAATCATTGTTTAACCATTTTCGTATCGGCAAGCATGACATTGACACTCAGGTCCTTCCCAGCTTTTCATAAGCTTTGTCAGGATCGTCAATACTGCCATTGAAATTGGCGTTTTTTACATCCACTAAGAAATTTCGGTTTGAAAACCTGAACTGAACAATGTATAGTAATTGTACGAAAAGTTTTAGCAAACTTTGCACCGTGTAATATGCACTAACTCAATGTTAAGTTGTTAAATTTCTGTTTCGATGGGTGCGACACAGTTTTGTGAAAAGTAGAATTGGTTTCTTTAGGGTAAGGTTGGAATAATTTGGTTCTACTGAGTAATTTGGGTCTATTTACTTTGTTCGCTTGTAAAACGATCGCAAGTTAAAAATTTGACTCATGGCTCAGGTGCTTATGAAATTAAGGCTTTCAGAAGCTATTCAAGTAGATTCAAAGATACATTAGGCAGGATAATTTCTCCTATGATCGAAGGATCTGCCTAACCTTTAATTTTATGCTGCATTTCTACTAAATTGACCACGGAGATTCAAAATAAGCTTCAAAATAAGTGTCATTTTTGATGACGTCAATAACTGAGACTTTTTAGAACTAATGTGGCTATACGTCTTTGCAGGTAATTCTTATGTGATTTGAAAGGCTGCTGTTAGACCGCATTTGATTAGAGCTTTCGAATGATATATAATTTTTTGTATTTTGACGAAAGTAGCAAAATTTTCATGACGTAATCATTCCTATGACCTCTTAATTGAGATTTTATTAGAATGATTTTCAGCTCAAATTTGTCTTTGGTTTCAACAAATCGTCCATCCAGATTCCAAATCTGCCGTCGATAAACACTTATTCCACTCAGAAGTCAGGTTTTATGCCATGTCATTTTCCCATTGCGTTGCCCATGCTCCAAACAATAGGGAAATGACGTGGCCCAAAACTCTGTTTGCTGTTGTCTCTTACAAAAGGGGCATGTAATGATACCCCATTTACACTAACTAGAGTTTCATGAATAAAATTAAAAAAAATGAAACAAGGCAGTGATCTGCAAGACTTCGGTGACAGACCACTAGAGCGATTAGATTAGACAAGATGATAAAAAGGATTAAAAACATTCGATTTTCAAACTTTAATAAATTTAATCAATGTTTAGTTCAGGGAAACAATGCTTCATGCTGCTTTCCCAGGGATGACCAAATCAGTGGATTCAGGGTCTATTGGAGAAAATTGACTTCTGAAATTAGCCAGCGAGTTAACAGTGATAGCTGCAGAGAAGAACCCAAGCTAAGAGAGAGCATTTATCGAACACCTAGCAGTGAATCTGAATGCAAGAGAAAAGAAAACCTTAAAAGAGATGGTATTGAAGATTGGACAAAATACTTAGATGGACTAGAATCAAAGGTGATGATTGAGAAAAAGGACTTACATTCTGACAAAATCAAGGTATTGCTTACTCTTCAGAATGTTACTCCCGCTTACTAAAATTCAGAAAATGTTTCCACCCTCCCCCACCCTGGGCCTATGAGGAAGCCTTGCTAGTGACTTTAAAGAAGTTGGAACAAAACGTTTCTGTTTCGTTTCGTTTCGTTTCCTTTCCTTTCCTTTCGTTTCTTTTTCTTTTTTTTTAAATTCGCTTCGTCTCAACTGGTTGTTTTGGCACTTTTTGAATTGTAGTCTTCTAAATTTCCCGGATTGGATGATGCTTGATAATGAACAAACAAACTTGGCAATAAAAACTCTCAAATTTCCACAGAATTATCCAATGCACAGCATACCTGATCCTTAGTATAAATTTATCAAAGCTTCGACCAAGAAATGACAGGTACACATGTATGACTATTAGTAAATAACTTCGTATCAAAATAGATCCTGCAAGTTTATAATAATAATAATCACTGTAAGCACCGTAGTTACATACAACTATAGGCTAAATACTTACAAGATACAATAACTCTAATTAAAACGAACAAGCAACTTAAGAACATACGTAAAAGGAATGGTGAGAGGAGATGTGAGGGCACTATCCCGTTGGTACACATGGATTGTCTATCAGAAAGTCTTTGCATACACCCAATACCCTGTGCAAAAACCTAATTGTTGCGATATTTGTTGTAATAGCCAAGTTACCAATCATGTTAAGTAATATTTCTTTGTCAACTCTACCCCATGCACTACCAAAGCTGCCGTTCATAGTTAAAGTACGGAACGGTGATATAGCAACGTAGCAAAAAAGAAACAAAGGAAGTTCACGCGCCAATTCTAGTATCATTGTTTCAGTCATCTATGTAGAAAAAACCTTTTGTTGTCGGCCAAATGAGGCGAGTGGCATAATCTACGTATTTTTAACCCCATTCTTTCGCATTAAAAGTAATGGTTCTTATAATGGGTTATAAAACACAATTAATGTAGTTCGTACAACTTACCTATTGAATTCATGAAACTGTTGGGTGGTTTAACTTTATCTGCTGTGTCTTTCTGCCAAGGCCGAAAAGCGCCCTTGCTGCGATGATTTCTTTGCATCTACTATGATTTCTTTGCACCATTCTTTTCTGAATAAAAACTATATTTCTGTAAACTTTTTTCTTTCAGTGTCCACTTGAAATAAAACAAAGCAGTGAACAAAAGTTGATCATTGAGAAATCAAAAGAACATTTTGAAGAGAAATCATCATCAAACTCAATGCAAACAAACCAAGTGAATAATAAAACAATCACAAACTCACTGCATGCTCTGAAATCAACAACTAAAAGTACACAAGTCCCGAAAGCAAGTCGGAGATGTCGCTCATTCAGACCATTTCCACCAACGTAAGAATACTTCATTACTTTTTAAATAAATTTGAGCCAACGAAATGACTTAGCCTCTTAGCATCTAAAGAGACATTTGGAACCGGCATGCTTTGCGAATACATCCCTTTGTGGTCTCTTTGTTGTCGCCATTTTAGTGGTGCACTAAATGGACCGACAACAAGCAGATGGCACGTGCAAGTTGCCAGTGGCTCATTGTTCACCTACTATTCAACTGCCCACTTATTTATAAAAAAGGATGTGAAACAACCAGTCAAAATTATAAGCCCACCTACTAATAGGTCACAACAGCTTTCTGATAGAGGTCCGCCATTGCTCTCTTTCTCGTTTTCTACTTGTTTCCTAGTTGTTTCTACTCGTTTTCTACTCATTTCATGTTATGTCGTTTCAATTTCTACTTGTTTCCTGTTATAGCAACTACGGTTCTAATCTGTTGACCATGACTTTTCGCATTCGTTCTAATAATAATAATAATAATAATACGTGCAAGTTGCTTTTTTAATGTATTTGCAATGATATATGCAAAATAGAAAGACACTGATTCGATTTAACTTCATTTTTAGAGGGCTTATTTGGTGAGGATGGAGACCCCAAATGATGGGCCTACTTCAAAAGCCGTTTTCCCCTGATTTATGCGCTCTTTTAAAAAGATCCGCGAGGAAAATTTAAAGATATTAGTGCTGAGTTGAAAAATATGAATTTCTACTGAATTTACCATATAGTCGCTGGCACGACGAGCCAAACGCGAGGGGTACTTTCTCCCGCCGTTTCTTTTGTTTATGTGACGTTATGGTCAAATCTGATTGGCTAACGTGCAAATGTAAACATCCGGTTCTGCTCTATTGAAAGATTATTTGCCCTTGCTCCTATTACGAACGTAAGCAAGAAAGCGCTTGAAAACACGTTGATATTTATCAGAGAGCTATAGACTGTAGCTCCCTGATATTTATTCACCTTTCAAATCAATTCTAAGCAGCACAAATTGCTTTGTTATGTCAGATATCTGGAAATTTTTTCGCAAGCTTCTCTTTCACTCACCCGATAAATTTTCATAACCACTATCAAATATGCATTGGCTTTAAATCTTGTACTCATTGCTAAGGGACATAACCCCGTCCAATCTAATCTTGACGGACCAATCAGATTACACAAATCGCGATCGGAAATTTAAAAGACAATAGCATTCTTAACCAAACAAGAAATTTTAAGTATCGTAGTGTCCTTGTTTCGTTTTATGATTTGGATATAATTGAAGAAAAATTTACGATTGAGATTGTTTATTATGCTTCCGATCGAATTTGTGCGATCTGATTGGCAAGTTGAGAAAATCTTGAACGGGGTACGTCCGTTAGCACGGGAAAAAGACTACAAACCTATGCTTATCAATATACGTCTTTTATTACCTTAGTTCAGCGAAGTTATTCAAATCAGGACGACTGGCTGAGATGAAACTCAAAGGCATCCATCGCCTAAGGCGTCTGAACAGAGAACTAAAGGCTGCAAAGATTATTGGTGCAATCATGGGGACTTTTCTGGTTTTGTGGACACCGTTTATGCTTGCTGTGATCTTGGCTAGTTTCGATATACCCATTTCTATGGAAACAATAATCATTGCAAAAAGCTTGCACTATGCTAACAGTGCAATAAACCCTATTCTTTATGTCGTGCTGAATGCAGAATTCAGAAGAGCTGCGTTGAGAGTAATTCAAGCTCGCAGCCGTTGTTGAAAGCTCACAGAGAAAGAAAAGAGGAACAATTCCCTGCAATTTTCACTCATGTTTGATTGAGATTATTTTTGGTGCGTTTCATCCTGATGGAGACTGTGGTTAGATATCTGGTAAATTTTGCTGATCACTTCTCGTGGAATATAAAACAGGAGCACGTTCTGTCTTTATAGGAACGAAACACAGGTCTCACCTACCATGCATTGGAGGACGCGAAACAGAGCTGATATTAACTCTGGTGTAGCCTGCCTTTATACAAATAACTCAAGTGCGATTCAACTATTCCTTCCCACATCTTCTGCAGATCCCCTGGCTCTTCAGAGAAATTTCTTGGCATGCTTTCTAAGACCCAGTGCTCGAAATTCCTTTGTCTAACTTTTCAATATGACAATCCCATTTCCGTTAGTCAGCTAGTTGAACGCCTTGATATCTTACAATCACGCCTTGTGTAGTGCAAAGCAGAAGCTTATTGAAACTCTGGCATATCCTGACCTCAGGTTTCGAATATCACGATATTTACCAAGAGAGGCCAGAAGGTGGTTATCATCATCATCATCATGACTACAACAACTTCGGCGCCAATGACTTCATGGTGAATCGCATGGATAATATCTAGCCCGATTTTTTTAACTAATTGGTCCTATGGTGCCTTTGATTCTGTTGTCACAGGTGTTCTAAATTAAGCCGCTCCAATTAAGAAAAATAGTATTTGCGGAAGTGATGGACCGTTTGCAACAATATTGCTTCGAAATCAATCATGCATCATACAACCTTGCACAATTGACATAAAAAGAAGAAACAGACGAAAACGTGAAAGCATACAAGCAGCAAAAGAGACGAATGTGTGAACATTTTGCGTAATGCTAGAATAAATTATTACAAAAAACCTTAAATCTGAAGAACGTTATGGATAATAAAAAATTCTGGAAAACTGCAAAAAACCATTTTCTGAGATAAGAGAACAGGTATCGTGTTCTGTCACTCTATTTGAAAATGAGGAAATCGATATCACTGATAGCCTATGGATCTCTGAGTAAGAAAATCACCATTTATCAACAGATAGCATAGGGGATCCTGTCCACAAGGCCATACTGAAGTATGGGAATCATCAAAGCATGAAAAATAAAAAAATAGAATCACCGCAGAAACTCTGACTCATTTGATTTCAAACAGTTTACTGTTGAATAGATAGCTTTTCATATTAGAAAATGAAATCTCAAAAAGGCCTCTTCTATTGAAAGTCTACCAGCAGAAATTACTAAAGAGAATTCAGATATTTTTGCTCGAATTATGCAAAAGTTGTTTAATGCAAATATGCTGCAAAATCATTTTCCAGACGAACTGAAAGCCGGCGTTGTTTCATCTCTTTATGAGAAAGACAATTTTTTACAAAGATAAATTACAGGCCAGTTACAGTCTTATCTGCTGTATCAAAAATAAATGAAAGAGTTATGGCATTGCAAATTAAAATCTTTGCTCACAGCTTCCTTTCACCGCTCCTTTGTAGCTTTCGAGAAGGCTGTGGAACACAGCAGGCCCTATAATTCAAAGAGAATTGCAAAACGAATNGAAAGACGCTGGGCAGCACCACCTTAACTGTGATGGAAGTACTTCATGTAAAACAAGGAAAGAAGGAGGGCAATGATGGGGGCTTGAGTTGCATTTGGGGGCTCACAAAAGTTGTAGGGTGGGGAATTTGCCCATAGCAACCGTTGCTACGAATGTAAAACAATGACTACCTACTTCAAATCATCAATTTTGAGCAAATAAAATATTCCTTTACGTCTAGGGGTGGTTTTATTCGAAAGACGAAGGGTGAAAGAATACATCTGTGGCAAAAACACTATATTGACCGACAATCATTTTCACCTCAAAATTTGCTATCAACATCCACCTTAAGAGAGATACAAAGTATGTTTTTCACAGAATGTGGCATGAATAGTTGGTTACCATGGAGACCAGGCTAAAAATAGAATGTTCAAATTGTTATAATTTTATTACTCTATGATACAAAGTTAAACTTACTAAATTTCAGAGTCCTTCTGTATACATGGAAACATGTGCAAATTCCGCCCCCCCAGGTCAGATAGGGTTAAGAAAATCTTGAACGGGGTACGTCCGTTAGCACGGGAAAAAGACTACAAACCTATGCTTATCAATATACGTCTTTTATTACCTTAGTTCAGCGAAGATATTCAAATCAGGACGACTGGCTGAGATGAAACTCAAAGGCATCCATCGCCTAAGGCGTCTGAACAGAGAACTAAAGGCTGCAAAGATTATTGGTGCAATCATTGGGACTTTTCTGGTTTTGTGGACACCGTTTATGCTTGCTGTGATCTTTACTAGTTTCGATATACCCATTTCTATGGAAACAATAATCATTGCAAAAAGCTTGCACTATGCTAACAGTGCAATGAACTCTATTCTTTATGTCGTGCTGAATGCAGAATTCAGAAGAGCTGCGTTGAGAGTAATTCAAGCTCGCAGCCGTTGTTGAAAGCTCACAGAGAAAGAAAAGAGGAACAATTCCCTGCAATTTTCACTCATGTTTGATTGAGATTATTTTTGGTGCGTTTCATCCTGATGGAGACTATGGTTAGATATCTGGTAAATTTTGCTGATCAATTCTCGAGGAATATAAAACAGTAGCACGTACTGTCGTTATAGGAACGAAACACAGGTCTCGCCTACCATGCATTGGAGAACGCGAAACAGAGCTGATATTAACTCTGGTGTAGCCTGCCTTTATACAAATAACTCAAGTGCGATTCAACTATTCCTTTCTACATCTTCTGCAGATCCCCTGGCTCTTCAGAGAAATTTCTTGGCATGCTTTCTAAGACCCAGTGCTCGAAATTCCTTTGTCTAACTTTTCAATATGACAATCTCATTTCCGTTAGTCATCTAGTTGAACTCCTTGATATCTTACAATCACGCCTTGTGTAGTGCAAATCAGAAGCTTATTGAAACTCTGGCATATCCTGACCTCAGGTTTCGAATATCACGATATTTACCAAGAGAGGCCAGAAGGTGGTTATCATCAACATCATCATGACTACAACAACTTCGGCGCCAATGACTTCATGGTGAATCGCATGGATAATATCTAGCCCGATTTTTTTAACTAATTGGTCATATGGTGCCTTTGATTCTGTTGTGACAGGTGTTCTAAATTAACGCGCTCCAAGTAAGAAAAAGTGTATTAGCGGAAGTGATGGACCGTTTGCAACAATATTGCTTCGAAATCAATCATGCATCACACAACATTGCACAATTGACATCAAAAGAAGAAACAGACGAAAACGTGAAAGCATACAAGCAACAAAAGAGACGAATGTGTGAACATTTTGCGTAATGCTAGAATAAATTATTACAAAAAACCTTAAATCTGAAGAACGTTATGGATAATAAAAAATTCTGGAAAACTGCA
Source organism: Aurelia aurita (assembly GCA_004194415.1). Taxonomy (NCBI): domain Eukaryota; kingdom Metazoa; phylum Cnidaria; class Scyphozoa; order Semaeostomeae; family Ulmaridae; genus Aurelia; species Aurelia aurita. Next base: position 43,037 of record REGM01000108.1, on the reverse strand, counting down.
AAAAACCATTTTCTGAGATAAGAGAACAGGTATCGTGTTCTGTCACTCTATTTGAAAATGAGGAAATGGTAACCGATCATGTAAAAATTGCAGACATTTTCAATGATTAGGTCATCGATATCACTGATAGCCTATGGATCTCTGAATAAGAAAATCACCTTTTATCAACAGATAGCATAGGGAATCCTGTCCACAAGGCCATACTGAAGTATGGGAATCATCAAAGCATAACAAATAAAAAATAGAATCACAGCAAAAAATTCGGACTCATTTGATTTCAAACAGTTTACTGTTGAACAGATAGCTTTTCATATTAGAAAATGAAACCCCAAAAAGGCCTCTTCTATTGAAAGTCTACCAGCAGAAATTATTAAAGAGAATTCAGATATTTTTGCTCGAATTATGCAAAAGTTGTTTAATGCAAATATGCTGCAAAATCATTTTCCAGACGAACTGAAAGCAGGCGCCGTTTCATCTCTTTATGAGAGAGACGATTCTTTTACAAAGATAAATTACAGGCCAGTTACAGTCTTATCTGCTGTATCAAAAATAAATGAAAGAGTTATGGCGTTGCAAATTAAAATCTTTGCTCACAGCTTCCTTTCACCGCTCCTTTGTAGCTTTCGAGAAGGCTGTGGAACACAGCAGGCCCTACAATTCATAGAGAATTGCAAAAAGAATTAGACAGTAGAAGCACTCACTTGCGGTACAGTTCCCATGGACCTTTGAAAGCTTTTGATTTTTTAATCACGATCTACTCATTGCAAAATTAGAAGCATAGTCCTTTTTCTGTTGACTATGATTTAGTAGAGTGGCTTTGTTGTTCATCCATAATCATCTCGAAAAACAGGCGACAGAGCGTAACAGTAAATGGCTCATCCAATAAGCGGAATGAAACAAAGGCTGATGTACCACAAGACTCCGTCCTTGTGCCTCTCTATGTTTAATATCGACCTAAATGATTTATTCATTGCCGTGGAAGACATCAAAATTTGCAGCTATGCAGATGAAACGACGATCTACGTAAGCGATAATAGTATAGGAAATATTATCAATAAACTAGAAAACTATGTCCTCAATGTTGCAAGGTGGTTTGAGATTGGTATGCATATAATTATCAATACTGACAAACATCATATCGCTTATGTTATACATTTAATTTACATGTATAGCATACGTCTTCTCCTTCGTTAAACCATTTCACTGAAGGCTTATTTAATATTTTCATTGACTTGAAAAAGGCGTTTGATACTGTTGATCATGCTATACTTATTCAAAAGTTATCTAAGTACGGAATTCAAGGTTTTGAACTTCAATGGTTCGAATCGTATCTCAGAAATAGGCATCAATTCACTAAGGTTAATGGAGCGGAATAAAAAATCGGTAGCATCAGCTGTGGCGTTCCGCAAGGCTCTTGCTTAGGTCCGCTACTTTTCCTAATCTATATAAATGATCTGCCGTTCGCCTTAAAAAACTGCAAAGTAACGATATATTCCGATGATACTAGCATATCCTATTCCTCTAAGAACATCGAGGATCTTACTGAAACGCTTAACAGCGAATTGAAATGTTTGAAAGAATGGCTTCAGGGCAATAAACTTTCTTTGAATGTAATTAAGACTCAGGCAATGGTCATCGGATGTAGACCAAATCTTAAAAAGATCAGTGAAAAAACTGTAGGTTCTCCTGCATTTGTGATCGATGATTCTCCTATAGAACTCGTAGACAGTACTAAGTCTCGGTGTCCAAGTTGACAAGTATCTCGTGTGGGATGAACAAATTAAATCTGTTCAAGCCAAGGTTTTTTAAAATATGCAAAGAAATTTTTGCCTAAGCATATTTTTTGCAGATTATATAGAGGTATTGTTGAGCCAAATTTTAGATACTGCTGTTCTGTGTGGGGGAATTGTGCTGAGTCCCGATTAGTTAAACTTCAGAAATTGCAAAATCGTGCGGCTAGAATTATCACAAATAGCAGCTACGATGCTCCTGCCGAAGCTTTAATTAAAGAATTAAAATGGCCAACTGTGAAAGATCTGATTAGAAGTGAGACAGCAACAGTTGTGTATAAGTCTGTCAATAATCTCGCTCCAGATTATTTTTCACACTTGTTTATCAGAAACTCTGAACGCAATATCATCAGTCTAAGAAATGCCGATACTGGACTTGCTAGTACCATTCATAAAAACTAGCAATGGGCAGAAAGCGTTTTCTTTTAGTGGAGCGAAAATCTGGAATGAACTTAGCCGCGAGGCCAATCAAGCTCCCTCTTTATCTTCTTTTAAAAACAAGATAAAGGGCATGGATTATTGTAATTAGTTTTTGATTGTATATAATATTATGATTGTAATTAGTTTCTTTTTACTATTAGTATTAATTTTAGATTTTTAATTTGTAAAGTTTTTGGCACGGCCCCCTGAAAATCAGTCATACAGACGGGGCTACCGTGGATAAATAATTTTAAAATGAAAAAAAATGAAATGAAAAGGCATATGGCTCGAAACCTCTTTCACAGTTCTTTTCATATGTACTCTTCTTAGATGCTTCATTAAGATAGACTATGTCGAAAGATTTCTTCTGTAGCATAAGTAGCATCACTTGTAATACAGTAAAAACCCGCGTATAAGAACCTACAATTTTGCAAGTCAGCCTGACTAGGTTCTTATATATATTGGGTATTTAGTGGGAAATGAGGCTGTTGAGGTTCTTAAATTGGTTCTTAATTTGTTCAGGGCTTTACCAATTTTTTTTATTCTGATTCAAAGTTCAAGCCTATTATTCACGGTCAGTTCACTGAAATCCCTTCTACCTGAAGAAGGTGTTGGGGAAGATGAAAACAAATGGGTCTACTACCAAAGACATGAGTTTCAGTAACATTATGAACAGCTAATACTTTGAAGCTGAGGACTGGAAATACTGAAAAGGACATTTAAAAATGCATTTGTAGCAGTTTTTTGCAATAAACATATAGGTTCAGTAATACAAAGCAACTGGAGTTTTAATGATGACCTACAAATAAGAACCTAACCTCAAATTTCAGGCTGAATTGGTTCTTATATAATGGGGGTCTAATTTCAAAATTTCAGCCTGTAGGTTCTTAATCCACTAGGTTCTTATACGCGGATTTTTACTGTATATTATATCTTAGTTTTTAGTTGACAATATACATGCATTGAAATTGAAATTTAATTGAAATTTAGAATAAATAACTCTATGAAGCTGAATGGTTGTAAAAATGTAAAAAATGCAAAATATATATGTAATTAAAAATGTAAATTTGAATTATGAATTATCTTTTAAAAATATTTGTTTCATTTGTGTTTAAAGATGTTCATTTACTTAGTAAAGTAAACGTAGGAATTAATTAGTTGTAAGGTAGCTATTAATTTTTATGCCTACTATGAATGAATCGATGATAGATAAAATAAAACATGCATTGTGGAACGCAAACAGAAGAAAATTTCGATTGTGTCTATAGCTCCCTGGACGTAGCTTGTCTTTATACGAACTGAATGTGGGCATCATTGAAGGTGTTGTGGCGCAGTGGTGTAATCCTCTGACTTTGCAGCCAGAGCAGTCAGACGGACAGGGCTCGATCCCATGTAGAGCCCCACCATTTGAGCGTCATGACAAGGGGTCACGGACTCGATTAGGTCTTCGCTACTTCTGCGATCACAGCGCTTGGCGCTAAAAAACGCAATTTCACCTTCACCTTTGCCTTCTCTTTGCATATAACGCTTTGTGGAATTCAAAATAGGAGCTCGTTCTGTAATTACAGGAAAAACACAGCTTTCGCCTATCACGTATTGAAGAGCGCAAAACAGGAGTTTATGATAACTGTAGGGTCCCTGTCTTTATACAAACGGAAGACGGTTAAAACTCTTTTTTCTCTATAGCCTTGTCGAATGTAAAACGGAAGCATGCTCAGTCCTCATAGCAACGGAGAACACTAGTTTATACTATCAAGCCTTGTGAAAGTCAAACCAGGAGCATATGCTAACTCTGGTGTATCCTTGCAGGCCCCTAGGAGCGTTTTTGCGATTGGGGGGGGACCGTCTCGCGCCGAAAATGGGGGTCTGGGGGCTAAGCCCCTAGGCCCCCACAAAATTTTTTAGCCACGCCCTTTACTTTGGCTTAGAAAACATCTCCCGATCCCATTTTTTCCATTTCTAAAATAAAAATTTAGACAAATTTCGTAATGATTTTTCTACAAATCTGCACCTACAGGAAAATTTTTAGGGTACACACTCTCTATTTTAGCTTAGAATGCATTTTTCAATCCAATATTACCCTGAGTGCCAGACACATATAACCCAACAGAAATCTTTCTTTCAGGGTGGGTCTGGTACCCACTGTACCCATTGGTTACCCACACTAAAATTAAAACTCGGAAAATTTGCAAAATTCTTGCCCCACCCCGCTCCACCCAACTTATACCCAAGTAATTTCTCATGTTTCTCCTCATTTTCGAGGGAATTTCAAGAACGCGAGGGATGCAAACGCCAGCTACAACTAAACTAAGATAAGAAATGCTTTTAAAGGGCACTACTTTGGTTTTAGTTGAATTCTTCAGTCAATTTTACTTAACAAGATGAAAGAAAAAGTGCAACTTTTGGAAATTATTGGGGGGGGGCCGGGCCCGACCGGCCCCAATAGACGCTACGGGCCTGATTCTTGTCTTTGAGACACAGGATATCGACCAAATTCTTACTGATTGCCAGCGTACGCGGAAGTCATCCAATTCCACGCTAATCAGCCAGTGGCCAATGACTTTGTTGCTTTTCAACNGTCTTGTGGAGATCTTATCTGGCCCCGGTGCCTTTCCATTCTTTAATTTGGATATTGCATTTAGTACATAAGTATTGTCTATCAACGTGAACTCAAATTTCTTACTATTGGCGTTGATTTTGATTAGAGGGTCATCTTCATTTTTTGATTCTAGTTTTTCAGCCAGTTTTGGACCAACTGTAACAAAATGTTGATTGAGGGCTTCAGCAATGTCCTTCTCTTTGGTGAGTGTTCGCCCATCAACGTCAAGACTAGAAATCACTGTAGAGTGAGTGTCTCTATTCAATACCTTATTTACAGCTTTCCACATAAGTAACCATGGGACAAACATTTGGCTGCTCTAGGATAATTTTAAAGCAGTTATTTGATTTTTGTTGTTGCTAAATTGATAGCATGTATGTCCTCCCAGGGTTATTTACATGTTAGGACAAATATCGCATTTGGAGAAGAATTTACATGCGTTTTTTTGTCAGCCGAAATTCGTGATTCTTAAAACATCAACAACAGTGGCGTAGCCAAGGGGGGGCAAGGGAAGGGGCATTGCCCCCCCCAATGATTGCCAAAGATGGATCTTAATTTTAAAATTGCTGACTTCATCTAAAATGAATAAAATTATACATTATCTGAAAGCTCTCACCAAGAGCTATCGAAAGGTGGTATTCTTGACGATCTCCGGTAAAAACAATTGGCAAAAACTAGACTCACTTCTTTTATTTACCACCAGACCACATGTCGAAAAGACGTTGGTCACGTAATCAGTGTGCACCATTTTGAAAAAAAATTCAATTTTTAGTTTGCCTATTAAATTTTAGGAAAAGCCACAAAACCTCGGCTCTTTATCTTTCGAAGTGACGACACTACATCAGATAATATTTGCAGCCTTTGTGCCCCCCCCCCCCGGTAGTAATAGGGTTAAAGTTGATGTATGTTTAGCCTCTTTTAATAAACCATTCCAAAGTTTCGCACCCTGGTAAGAGAAGTATCTCTGTCCTGTAGCCTGTAGTGGTTCTTAGAAAAGGGACTCTTAGGTCATGATCCGAATTTCTAAGAGACGGTGTTGTAGAGGCGTTGACCTTTTTAAACATGTCGCTCATGTACGAAGGTCCATCACCATTCAGGGACTTGTAAACAATCCTAGCGGGTTCAAGATCAATTAGTTCCCTTACTGTGGACCATCCAAGTGAACGAATGACTGGCAGTGGCGAAGCATCGAATGGGCTGTTGGTAACCAATTCCGTGACTAGAGATCAGATCTAGCATTAATCCTCCATATTATACGCGATTGGGCCTCCTGTGGCTTGCATAGTCGGGTTGACAAACTTTCGAAAAGCGAGTTACTTTAATTTTTAATTTTCGATATTCATACAGGGAATATATTTCAGCTAAATACTAACTGCATTACAAAGTGACCTGTGAAAATCTTATACAATATGTAGATACAACTGCATGTTTGGTTCGGTAGGTTGAGGATTTAATTCACTGCCCTGTGAATATTTAGTAAAAGGATCTTCCAAATTCTCAGGAGCAAGTGGGTTAAAGGACTTATAAGTCAGTGGTGCTGTTTCTTTCTGATGAGATCTTTTATTGAAGGACAGGTAAGATTTTGGAGCAGTGGAACTGCCGAAGCATCATACGGACTATTTGTAGTTATTCCAGCGGCTCAATTTGGAATCTTTTGGAGTGAATAGAGTTTGCTCTCACTGCAACAGCCCCAGACTGAGAAATCAAGTGTGGCTCGACAATTCCTCTCTACATCTTCTGCAGATCCCCTGACGGGAGAAATTTCTTGGCATGCTTTATAAGACCGAGAGCCTTTGTCTTAACTTGGTCAATATGGCGATTCCATTTCAGTTTGTCATCTAGTCGAACTTGTATATATTTTACGAGGGTATCAATGTCAATGCTTTGATCATCTATTTAAAACTGTTCTTACCTTGAGACTGCTTTTCATTCTTTTCAAGATTTTCGCTGGAACCTATAATGAAGGATTGTCTAAATCAGGCAAGGTAATGCTGGCTGACTCGCTACATGTAATCATTAATTTTGTAGATAAAGGATTTGATCCAAGTACCGGGATAACACATTGAGCCATAAACGAGCTACAAACAGGTCATGTGATCACCCCCTTACACAAACTAGAGTTTCACGAATAAGATGAAATATAATGAAATAAGGCAGTGATCGGCACGACTTCGGTGACAGGCCACTAGAGCTATTAGAACAGACAGGATGATAAAAAGGATTAGAAATAGCCGATTTTTAAACTTTACTAATTTTTTAGTTCAGGTAAAAGATGCTTCATGCTACCCTCTCAAGAGTAACCAATGCAACAGATTCAGCGTCTATTGGAGAAAATTGATTTCTGAAATTAGCCAGCGATAACTACAAAGAAGAACCCAAGCTAAGAGAGAGCATTTATCGAACACCTAGCAGTGAATCTGAATGCAAGAGAAAAGAAAACCTTAGAGAGATGGTATTGAAGATTGGACAAAATACTTAGATGGACTAGAATCAAAGGTGATGATTGAGAAAAAGGATTTACATTCTGACAAAATCAAGGTATTGCTTACTCTTCAAAACTTTACTCCCGCTTACTAAAATTCAGAAAATGTTTCCACCCACCCCCACCCCGGGCCTTATGAGGAAGCCTCGCTACAGGTATATGTACCTCAAAAAAACATGGTACCTCAAAACATACATGGACACTTATTGTTCCATAATTTTTTCAAAATATCATCAAGTCTAAAACTGATTGTTATTTCTTATTTACAAGGTTTCTATCTTTCTGGAAAAGTGTTAACAATTGCATTGTTTTCATATTTTGTTGCAACCAGGGGTGGGGGTTGCTGATTTCTGGTAGGCATTAAAAACACAATTTTTCACAGAACAGCTCCTAAAAACCTGTGAACATGGATTTAAGTTAGCAAGTCTAGTATTTTATGACAGGTAAATGTCTCGTCCTTGTCACTTTAAACAGAAAATCTGCACAGAACTCTACAATTCATAGTAATTCAGTGGTAAACAGGTACTAACAAGGCAGCTGGCTTTGTATGTTTTGAGGTACATAAAACAGAGCACTTGTCTGTCCATGTTACTGCTAGACCCTGGCTGTTAGATAATAACTTTCAATATCCTGTACAAGTCTTTTTAATATTAACAAGAACAAAGATATAGACATACATAACTTTTTATATAAGAAACTAGCTTATAAGAAACTAGTACTTAACTGAAAATGAAGAAACTATAATGCCAAAGTTTGAAAAAAGCTAAGAAACATTTAATTGCTAAACTCAAAGATATAATGGCCAATAATATGTCGTTGAACCTTTATTCTTGAGTAAAATTAACTCTAGTTTTAAGTTTTGAGTGTAATAAAACACTTTTTCTTCCCACCCGATGTTTTATATATCAAGAAACATATCTGTAGCAGTGTTAGAAACTAAATCATAATTCATGGAATCAAAAATAAGAATGAAACATGAATACGAGGCCAAAAGCAACTGGGCATTACAATATCAAGGGTTTTAGATACTAAAATGACAAGTATGTGTCCATGGCAAAATATTTTCTCCCGCAGCTCACCGAAAAAATTTCCAGCAAGAGACGTACACCAGGGGTTTTCCTGAAGCAATTTTGAAATATACTAAATACCCCCTTCCCCCTCCGAGATCGCAACTAGGGTGCAGTCATATGAATTTCACCAATAAGTCTAATTTGCAAGTACCTCTACAAAGTATGGTATATACTCATAAAACACCATTGCCAAATAATGAGCCATGTTCGGCCTAAAACCTTTTGACTTCAGCTTGTATAGTTAGCCAAACATTAGGCCTAAATTGACCATATGATTAAATTATGTTAAAAATCTTTATTGTTAAGCCAACAGAAGTTGGTTACCATGCAACTTCAATCAATACTGTCACCAGATGTGTGAAATACCTTGCTTTTCATCAGTTAATGTGCTGTATCTATACAACCTACAATTCCTCTATGCGTGTTTTGAGGTACATGTAGTGCTAGTTTTGTAGTGCAATGGGTATAAAGCTTCAATATAAGTTTGCATTTCATGTAATTCTTGTGAGACAATTTAGTGCAAGGAAAGAAGAAAAAATATTGGGGCTCTTAGAGTAACAGATTCAAAACTATGAGTGAATATCTCCATGTATGTTTTGAGGTACGTACTGAAAAAAAAGACAAACTTTAACAATAATTTAAAATAGGATTTACTATTTTATAACATTTAAACCCACTGGGAAGTAATTTTAGTAGGTAGGAGCATACAATAAAACAAAAAAATGCGAAAAAAATATCTTACCTAAGATTTTATTTAATAAGTAAATTTTGTGTATGTTTTGAGGTACATATACCTGTA
>REGM01000108.1:22078-33720 GCA_004194415.1 Aurelia aurita | reverse complement strand
TAAAATTTTACAAAACAAACTACTTACTACACTACTTACAAACTACTTTACTACACTACAAGGGCGATACCAGGGAGAGCAGGAGACCATGACTACTCCGCGGTCATTAAAAGAACATCTAACTAAACTAAAATTAAATATACAGTTACGAAAAAATACATATAAACGATTTTTACTGATGAATACTACAGTTGGTTTCACTTTGAATGCTAGGCTAACTTTGGGCTAACCCTGGCTAAGATGATCTGAGGATTCAATTTAGGATTGGATGAAAATTTTGTGCCCTATGTGCCTTACATCCAATGTGAAACAAACGTACTAGCAAATGAAAAAGAGTAAGGGACTTAGCAACGATGTGGTGTGAAACAAAAGTTTAGAATTATCTTAGTCAAACCGACCAGTTTTGTGAATGAAATTTAGAGTCAGTTCGAGAACATGTTTATTAATGTCACTAGAAAGGTCTTTATCGCCATACAATAAAAGTTGTATCAGGATGTTGTTTGAAAGGCTGTTGATTTGAACAAATGGCCGTAATACTACTGAAATGCCAGCGAGAAGATCTCGTCTTTGGATGTCAAAAGAAGGGCAAAGCAGCAAAAAGTGCTCCGTATCCTCAATACCGTCATGCGTAGGGCACATTGGGTTTATGGTGTCCTTAAAATTGTGCTTAAATTTGTGAAAATTTAATCTACTAAGGCCGACTCTTATTTGGGAAAGATACGACAAACCTATTGGGTCATGAATCCCAAAGACAGATTTTGCTGGAGGACGAATTATTGATAGAAGCTTTGACTTAAAAACAGCAACGGACGGAGCAAGCCTAATCTCAGGATCGAGTTTATTCCATTCAGATATACAGTTAGGATAGAAACTAGATTGAAATTTTTCTGTTCTTGCCCCTATTCGCCCAATAACATCACGGTTGCGAAGAGAGTATTGCGACTGATGAAGTGGTGGAATTGGCTCCTTTGAATAGAAGGGAGTGAGATTATTCATAATCTTGTAGAATAAAGTCAGGCGTCTACTCCACCTACGGGAACTTAGTGACTCCCAGCCAAGTTCTGCATACAGTTTTTCACGTGATGTTCCCCTCCATGTTCCTGTTACAGCCAGAGCAGCAGAATACTGGACAGACTCAAGTTTGTCCATTAGATTTGGCAAAATAATGTTTTGGCTGAATTCACATGCTTTAGCTGGAATGTGATATATAACATCCCCGTAATCCAGATGGGGTCGCACATAAAGCTTATATAATTCGTTCAGGGTATGCCTTGGCAGATATTTGGAGAGATATTTTAGCAGACCAATGCCCTTTCTCGTTTTTGAGATAGCAGATTTGATATGAGCTGAGAAAGAAAGCTTCGAGTCCAGGATAATACCTAAGTGTTTATGTTCATTTACTTTTTTCACAGGTATGTCGTTAAAAAAGATCACTGGATGATCTATTTCATGTCTTTTCCTTGAAAGTAGTAATTCTACAGCTTGTTTTTGGGGATCGGGATTAAATGACATCCTCCAATCATGAGCCCATTGGCTTATCAACTCCAGGTCATGGTTCATGTCCTCAGCAGCTGCCTTAGGTTCTTGAACAACCGTAAACAAGGATGTATCATCGGCAAAAAGCTTAACATTACATTTTAAGTCAGCAGTGAGATCATTGATATATACAAGAAAAAACAATGGCCCCAGGATAGAGCCCTGGGGCACTCCTGCGAAAATATCTCCCCAATTTGAACATTGACCGTTCAGGACGGTTCGCTGTTTTCGATTCTTAAGAAAACTTTTTATGAGAGAAAGAAGCTGTCCTGACACGCCACATCGTTTCAGTTTATAAATAAGGCCATCATGCCATACCCTGTCAAATGCCTTAGAAATATCAAGATACACGGAGCGGACATCCAGAGGAGGATTGCAATCAAATGCTTTGAAGATTGTATGCGTGATGGAAATTAGTTGGTTCACTGTTGAGTCACCGGGACGAAAACCTGATTGATTTGGGTTAAGTAAGTCACACGAAACAAGATGGGAGTATAAGGAGTCATAAACAAGTTTTTCAAGCATTTTCCCAAAAATTGGTAGAAGAGAAATAGGACGGTAGTTACCCTTCACATTTTTTTCATTTTTCTTGTGAACAGGGACTACATTTGCATACTTCCATATTTCAGGAAATACACCACACCTCAAGCAGTTCGTGAAAATTATCTTAAGTGGAGTCACTAATGAAGCATCGCTTAATTTTATCATTCTTATAGATATTTCATCCCAGCCATGTGCTTTATTAGGATTAAGGGATCTTATGATATTCAGTATTTTTTCCTCAGAGATAGCAAAATCACTTATCAAAGTAGAACCTCTTGTGGTTTCTAGTGGAATTTCACTACCTGTGTCGATCGTTGTACATTGGAGAATGAAATAGTCATTGAATAACTGTGCTTTTTCAGTAAAATCAGTTATGAATAACCCATTTTCTAAAAGGGGTGGAATTATGGGAATCTTCGCCTTATTCAGAACAGTATTGATTAAGGTCCAGTAGGTTTTGCTAGATGTCCCTGGATGTGCTAAGGTTTGCCCTGTCCTACGAAGGTAATTCTGTTTGGCATCTTCAATCATTCTTGTACCTTCAGATATCATCTTTAGTATTCCTTCAAGCTTGTCATCTGGCAGGCCGCTCCTCACAAAGTTTTTATAAGCATGATTCTTTTTCCTCAGAAATTTTTTGACAGCTTGTGTTATCCAGGGTGCTTGGCGAGGTTTAATCGTTTTAATCTGGTTTGGAATGAAGTTAGACTTTTAATGAAAGAATGAACAACTAGTGTAACTAAATAATGAATAAATGAAATAAATAATGAGTTTAAATAGATATTATATTGCTGATTTTTGCTCCTTGATGATTTGTGATACATTATAGAGCCATTATGAAAGGAATTATTAAATAAAACCTTAGATATTGCTAATTTTGCCAATAGTTAGAAAATAACGCATTTTCCGCCATTATGACGTCATAGTGACGTCATGAATGTGATGAAGAATAAAAAAGTGCTCTATTGTGTAGATTTTGTTCCTGTGCACCAGTGTACCAAGTTTCGCCCTCGTATCTACATTATTCACGAAGTTATGAAGGGTCCCCCCGGTACTACAAGGGTCCAAAAAGCCCGGTATCAATAGGGTTAAAGAATTTTATAAAAGCCATACAATGATCATCTGTCAATGAAGAAACTCTGATCTTTCCGTTTGCTTAGAAGATACGGAACACTTTTTGCTGCTTTGCAATTCTTTTATAGAGCATAGACGTAGTCTTCTCGCTGGTGCTAACGACGTGCTTCAAAGGTATGGATATTCCGAAGCTCCAGGCAACAATATTTTGCAGCTTTTATGATACGGAGATAAAAACTTGCCTTTGGAGGCAAATACATTAATATTGAACTTAACAATTAAGTTTATTTTGGAAACAAAACGCCTTAATTAATTTATCCATTTCCCTACGAATACCCCCATATCCTAACCCTCCATTTGTTTAGTGTTTCCTTTTTCTTTGTAATTACTTAGTTTGAGGTAGCTTGCAACTAAATAAACAATTTTGCGAACCATAATATTTGGGTCTAAATTTTGATTCTAGATAAATTTGCAATTATTTGGTTGCCAGCTACCTTAACTTGTAGCTTAACTTATAGTTTGTATCGTATTTGTTTATGTTTTGCTCTCTCGTCGTATCTTCGCATGTTTTTCTCGTATTGTTTTTTGTTTCATGTTATGGCCATAGGGCAGTCATGCCTTTTTGCTCCCCATGGTTTCGTCCCTGAAGTGTTGTATAGTTGTATAGTAATTAGAAAGTATAGTAGGATGTGACATGTATTGTAAATTTTTATATAAATATATAAAAAAATAAAAGATTTCTAAGACCATAAATTTTTAGGGATGTTTTTATGAAACAAAAGGATATTTGCCAAAAGCGTAGATGATTTTTAAGGAAAGGTATGCCCCTCGTCCTGATATGTGGTGCTAGATAACTATAATTCTTCAAGTTCTCCAGTACTTGATCTTCACATTTACAACAGTCAGGTGGTCTTGTTTTTGGTGGTAGTTTCTGTGCATTTCCCAAAGCTTTCCCCAATTGACTGCAAGATGTTCTCTTGTCCATACTCCTGATCAGGTCCTAAAAGAAAAGTACATTCATTGTTAGTCTGATTTCTCGATGAATTTTAAATAGGATTAAATAAGATTTTACCCCAAAAGTACCTAAACCCATTACCCCTCTATAATATTCCATGTCCCCACTGATACAGACATGCTATTCCCATTGATTGAGAAAAATATGGTCGGTTAAATAAATGCCTTAGCATCGACCCATCGATGCCATATAAATAACCATGACCATGGGTGTTTTGATTTATGTTCAATCAGCAATAAGCTCACATTTTAAAACTTCCACTTCATTTTCAATTGAGAGATCAAGAGAAATCCAAGGTCAAGGAAAAACAGTTTTCTAACGACTTGTTTTCCCCTTGATTTGAGGTTCAAGCGAGAGAATTTAGGCCAACTTTCTTGATTTAAAGTAAACAACGTGATTATTAAGTATAGGAAGCTTGGCTGCAAAAATGATTACCTGAAAGTCTGCAGTTCCTCAACCAATAAATGCATCCACTCATTGCCATGATCACCATCAATTACAGTTGCTTTAATTTGCCTTTGATTCCAGAGTTCTCTGCTTTCGACTTCGCTTCAATGCTGTGTGTGTTTTAGGCGCCTGGCCACTGGCCTAAAAAACCCAAAGGCTTTGTGACAAAGCAGGTATCCATCACTACAGACAACAAGTTCCCCAGAACCAAGGTCTGCACGATCAGCTCAATTCATGATAGCTGATGAATATTACCTTCCATCTTCAGTCGCAAAAACGTAACCAAAAGCATGTTTAAGGCGGGAGGCGACTAAAAATCAAGTTCCAGGGAGAAACTGCACTACAATCAGACAATCATTGCAGCAACCTTTGTTCTTTCGATGAGGCATTCGAGAGTTGGCAACCTATAACGTCACAGAGGTCTGGTACGTAACGGTCTGACCGCGTTCGAGTTGGAACATTTTTTTAGAAAAATTTTGCACTTTGGAAGCTTCATATCTCCAAAATTATAAGGCGGATGAAAAAACCGATTGCACCATTGGAATGAGAAATTCTATCAAAAGGGGAAATAAAAGATTTCGCTTCATATGCACTTTAAGCAGAAAGGAAAGGAACAGATCATGTTAACAATAAAAATCTCGAGCGCAGCGGCCAAGATTAATAAAGTAGCAGAGGCGAAGGCTGAATCCCTATACTATAAATCAAAGATCAACAATCATATTTCATTACCAAAGAAGTTGCTGAATCTCTGCGTAGCGATATACTGCATTGCGCAAACAACATGCCCAAATTGAAATGACCATCTTACATTGAAGATCTTACGTTTGAAGCTATGCAACCACCTCAGTCACTAGTGTTGTTCCTTAAACCCGGTTTCCAGTTGGTCGTTGACGATCTTTCGTGATCTTTGGCGATCTTTCAGGGTCCTCTGATCTTCAGATCTCTGGTGAGCTTTGTGGGTGTTCACGATCTTTGGGGATTGGGATTTTGGAAAAATGCGGCAGACTTTTTAATGGCATACAGTGCATTGTGGGATACTTGGATCGGTCTTTAACGATCTTTTGCGATCTTTGCTATGTCACATATTTATCCATATTTAAAGTTGGCATACAATAGTAATTAGAACATGCTAATTCAAACCAACTATTTACAAAAAACAAAATATATATACTAGTATATCAAAAATTAATCAGCGGCATATTTTGCAGGTGCATTTGTTTGATCCTCTTTTTGAAAGCCGAAAGTGCTGGCTCTTTTTTGACACTGTCAACGAGAGTGTTCCAGCGGAAACTACCTCTGAAAGAAAGTGATTCTTGTCCAAAGCCCAATGTTTTTAATTGTGGCAGTTTGCATAGATTTTGGATTCTTAGATTATAAGCTACATGCTTCTTCTCAAGAAATTCCCGTACGAGTCATGGATGAAGATGATTCATTGACTTGTAAATCTCTGTCCTTAATTTCTGCAAGTTTCTAACATGTATACTAAAGCTGCCACTTCGAGTAAGCAATGTTTCAAATGACGATTCCTAGCCTTTATAGAGGATCCGAAGAGCACGTTTAAAACCCTATTCATACTGGGCGATTTTTTGGTTAGTTTCGACTGTTTTCTTCCAAATCTACAAGAGGTATAACAATGAGTCTTACACCTATTGTTATTTGGACAATTAGCTTTTCAAATATAACAATGGTAATTAAGTAGTCANATTCCTTCGTCGCCATGGTTTTTATAAGCTCGGCAAACTTGACATCGAAGTATTCTTGCTTCGTCATGGCGGCGGCCTAACACTTGCACACGTGCAAAACAAATTCTACCGTTTGACTTGCGAATTCAAGTTCGCACTATCTATCATTCACTATTATTCATTAACTATTATTCACACCAAACTATTACAAGCTATATCATTTTGTTTCTCACATTAAAACCATTAAATTTCCCACTTTTGCCGGAGCACCGTTTTACATGTCCGTTCCGCTCACCGACATCTGTCTCAGGTCTGAACTTTCCCTTTGATCCAGCTAAAAATTCATCATGGCGACACATAGCTTACCGCCAATATATACTTTGGCGATGGGGTAAACTTTGGCGAAGGAACAGAAAAGTCATTGCATCATGTATTGTTTGGAAATTAGAGATCGATTCCTAGACAAAGATGGCAACTATACAGGTTTCCTTGATGTTGACTATAGCCTGTAGGGAGGATATGGTGTGGAAGAAAACCAGGTTGCCTCAATAAGTTATACCCTTTTTGTTTAAATCTAAAAAATATGATTTCATTATCTTTGACAGGCCGCTATAAATTGTGTATTGATGAATATTGATGATTTGAGTTGATATCCATGCCAGAGGGACTACATCTGCTAAAAATAATTTTGACAATATTTTCAATGCTTCTTCTTACATTCCAAATCATTTCCCAGAAAATCAAAACACTGAAAAAATTTATTAAATTTTTAAAGGTTGAGGGCATACAGACCAAGGGGACCTCCTGCAATCTTGTCTGTCAGTTTTAGACGTTTTTGTTTTTTTCATTTTCTTTCAAAATATAATTTGCATTTGGTAGCAGGAATCCCCTGTATCCATGCTCTTAACCTTTAAAAAATGTTGATCAATGTTTCTCAGCAGTTTTGAGTTTCTGTGAGATGATAATTTTTTCGATAATTAAATCATTTACGATGAAAGAACAAATGTCAAAAATTTGTTAACAATTCTTATTAGCCTGTTTAGAACCCATTGTTTGGATAGCAACTTTGAGCATCGTAATCAATTTGTCCATGATTTATGGTAGTCCATGAAACATAATGCATGTTTTTGGTGCACATGGTATATCATACTGACACTAAATTATCAAATGTAGATATCATATCAAAGATTAAACTACATTTTGTTTCAAGTTCATGTTTGTTTATTTGTTTGTTTCATGTTTGTTTCATGTTTCACTAAATTATTAAATGTAGCATCATATTAAAGATTAAATTTCATTTTGTTTCATGTTCATTCTGCTCACATGCCTTGCTAGGAGGTGCTTCAATTGGAGCTATGTTTTTTGCAGCATAGGTTCCAAATCTTTAAATTGGCGTAAAAAGGTCGGTGTAAAATTCAGTGACCTATTTCTTTGAATCGAATGGCTTGAAAGAAACTTTAGCTACTTTGCTATAACTCTACCGTTGGACTTTTCAGAAATCTTGAATATTTTCGAAAGGACAGCGTATTTCATATCTCAACTCATTTGAGGGTGTGACGTCATCAAATTTCTAAATCGCAAACCAGAAGAGTGAAAGACTTCTGCTTAATACCATATTGTAGACGTTCATAAACTATGTTTTTCTGGAAAATTATTCGATGTTTCCTCAAAAAGTTTAGAAATTACGATGGTTTTAAGTTTTTTCAAAAATTTTCTTGAATTCTTAGCAAAGACGAAAAGCACTCTAATTCTGAAAATATTAAAGATTTCTGAAAATTCCAAAGGTAGAATTATTACAAAGTAGCTAAAGTTTCTTTTAAGCCATTCCATTCAGAGAAATAGGTCACAGAATTTTACACCGACCTTTTTAAAGATTTGGAACCTATGCTGTTTTTTGCCAATAACTTGGTTGTTGCTCTTGCAATATTTCTTGCTGATGTATTCCCCTTGTACATATGCCTTCGCCACATAGTTTTTGCAATCATCTCTACAACACAATGCATTTGAGCAAGGATATAGCAAGTTGAAATTTTGGGAACTTGTTTTTTAGTTTGATATAGTATGATAAGATAAATCTGGCTGCACTTTATCACACAATTTCAAAAAAGGAAATAAAACAAAAAGGACAGCAGCCCCCCCCCCCCTTTACCAACGTTAGATGAATTTACAAAAATAAGCCTTTTTGTACAAAGATCCGCCCTTAGTCAGGCAAAAATTTTGGTAAACAATGGATTTTTTATCGGACAGCCCCCCCCCTAGATTTCATCTCCCCGTATGCTTATGATTTTTAACTCGTTTCACAAACATATACAGTATCAGCGCCACTGAGAATTGGCAGTTGTTATTTACATACCTGTCACATAGGTATATTTCTTCGGTTGAGGGACGGGCACAACATGCCATGTCTTAGTTCTCTTGCCCCATTTTCTAAAGAAAACCAGGTTACCTTCCTTTGTTATAAGCTGCTCTCTATTTTGATGGCTATTGTAATCAATGTACGCAAGTTNGACAGAACACCACTCCTATATGTACTCGTTTTACTTCGTACATAAAAAGGAAATAAAACAAAAAGGACAGCAGCCCCCCCCCCCTTTACCAACGTTAGATGAATTTACAAAAATAAGCATTTTTGTACAAAGATCCGCCCTTAGTCAGGCAAAAATTTTGGTAAACAATGGATTTTTTATCGGACAGCCCCCCCCCCTAGATTTCATCTCCCCGTATGCTTATGATTTTTAACTCGTTTCACAAACATATACAGTATCAGCGCCACTGAGAATTGGCAGTTGTTATTTACATACCTGTCACATAGGTATATTTCTTCGGTTGAGGGACGGGCACAACATGCCATGTCTTAGTTCTCTTGCCCCATTTTCTAAAGAAAACCAGGTTACCTTCCTTTGTTATAAGCTGCTCTCTATTTTGATGGCTATTGTAATCAATGTACGCAAGTTGCAATCTGGTTGTGAATGAGTCATGCTTATACCCAATTCTTTTTGGGCAGCACTCTAACATTAGATTATGGAATACCTGTTGATATAATTCCAGGAGGAAAATGGAAATTTCTGTTTCCTTTAAATTTCCTAAAGAAACTTGTCTGTTTCCTCTAAATTTCCACCCAAAAAACTATAGGGAAATTTTGGTATTTTTTGCTGTGTACCATACCAAGGCAGACCAAGAAGGCTTAGCTCTTTTAGCGGTAATCGGAACGAATAGCCTAACCTGTAGGCCTATTAGATAGGTTGATTGATATGATTTGCTTATGGTTTTTTTGTTTTACCAGGTACTATACCTCATTGCAACAACATTCCTTTTTTAATCCCGCCCTTTGCCTTGTTTGTTGGTATGGTTGGTATTTGTCGTCAATGAAATATATCATCAAAATACACCCATTTTTGCATTAGAAACTCAACTCTTAGATGATCGTTTAAAAATTAAGAAAATAGGTAGTCAAGGAAATTCTAAAATCATTGTTACTTTATTTCCACTTATTTCCTGTATCATATTTCCCATACTTTTTTATAAGAAACTAAGAATTTGTGCCAGTTTTTGAAAGTTTCTTAAAATTATCAGCTTTCGAGTAGTTTTAGTTTCTTACGAGTTTCTGTTCCATAAGGCCTACCAATCTTAATGTTTATTTCCTGTGCCCTTGTGAACATTTCAAAACAAAATTTGTTGAAGTCTTCCCAATGTTGTTAAGACATACCTTCCAAGTAATATGATAAGGAAACAAGTGAAAAAAGTAAATATATTGCGGATACCTTGATTAAACTGAATAGTTTCTTGGCTAATTTTTTCCCAGTACTGGAGTTTATTAATTTTCTAGCGATCTGAGAGTTGAGTTCAGTTCAGTTTCATTCATTTATCATCCAATCCTAAATACAATTCTACACAGCTACATTACAATTAAAACTATTAAAACCAGAGTTTCTTATAAGCAGTTTCTTACAAAAAAATATGTGTACTCAGAAGGCACTTCAGGGTAAAAGTTTACCCCTGAAAGATTTTTGCAGTCAAATTCCTTATACAGTAAATTAAAAAACGTTCTATCATCGTAAAATCAATGTAGAAAAGCTTGCAGCTTGACTATATTTTGAGTGCTGTGTCCTTTTAATACGGTCCTTTTAAGTAAGGTCCTTTTAATATGGGCTAAAAATATGCCTTAGCCCTTCCACTTTTGAAACACTCCATGGTCCTTCCTCCCCCATATTTCCTTCATATAACATTTATGCAACAAGAGTGGTTCAAACTTGATTCAGAATGACATAAGATGACTTCCCTTATTTATAATATTTGGAAAAATTTCCCACCCCTCAATCAAGCTTATTATGACCCCCTACAAATCAATTCAATTGAAAGTGAGAGTAACAATATTCCTCAACGTAGGCAAATTGATTAAACGCTGCTAGAAATACTACTCTTATTTTGAACATCCTCCCACCAGCTTACAATGTTTTCAAAGTTTTACCAACCCTCCCCCAGTTATTAAGATTGGTGTGAAGGGTCAATAAATGATAATTTTATTTCTATGGTAGTCATTTGAACCTCATAACTCCCATTGTCATTATTCAGCTGCGTTGATTGTTGCTGTGTGGCCTCAGAGTTCCAATTCAATTCGCAAGGGCCTTGATATCTCAGTTTACCATTTATTACTTCTAGTTATTATTTGCTTGTATGTATTATGTACTGTTATTATGCCATCCCCTATAGTACATTATTACAGAGTTTTATCATGGGCCTTAGGAATTGTGCAGATTAGATTTGAATAGTATCCATACCTTTTTTGTTTGCATATTGGCAAATCCTAACATGTGTAAATGTTGATAATATATAACTTGCTTCTCGCCCAGTCTAACTGCTGGTTTCTCAGTAGCTGTTGTCACCAGCAAAGGTTGAACAAGTAGACTGGAAAGTTGTATGCATATTAGTACCATTTCACAAATATTAGAATTTCAAAATATGAAAGAGAAAATATTTATATAAATCTTAAATCCTAGTTTCTTCGGTTGCTTTAACCCCTTTCCATTGCTCTTACAGTAGAGTTGTCATTTGGAGGAAACTGAAGAGGAAGGAGACTGAAGAGAGAAGTTCTTCATGCTGATAAAAAGTCACTGTATTTAATAGTTTATTGACATTTTTTAGTTGTTGATATAACGTTAATAAGTGGACTCTATTAGTAGCAAAAACTTGTCATCTATTTTGAACAATTTTTAATTTCTTTGTTATTGCATACTGATACACCTAATCAAATCATAAATATAGTTTCGTTTCAGGGGTGGAAACTAAGGGGGCCAGGGGTGCAGTGACTCCCCAATGTTAGGTATAGCATAGCCCAGCATATGGCT
>REGM01001077.1:0-10417 GCA_004194415.1 Aurelia aurita | reverse complement strand
GGTTTGTTCCTCTGTGAAATGAAAGGATTTATCTTCAAATTAACGCTTTCATTTTTGAAAAAAGGTGAAAGTCTGTGTGATATTGCCTATCAAAAAAAACTGCAAATCATCGGCTCGACCGAAAGTGAAGCCGGAGCCCTTTAACATGGTGTCTAGGTAATTGTATTAGCCAAGAAGCCTAACCAATTGTGTTATGAAATTTTTGCTTTATCATCAAATGGCCAACCTCATATTTATGCAATGGACTGTTATAACTCAATCCTGTTATCCATTGACGTTAAGAAATTGACACAACATGATCTTGAGATGACAAGACCAATTTTCATCTTAGATTTTACGTCAGTTTGGTCACAGCAGGCCCCAGCGCTTATTATATGGAGGGTTAATGTTTAGATCTGATCTCTACTCAGAGACTCTTCCTGCCGCCTGCCGCTGTGAAACAATGCTCAATTCAGTTCAATACAACTGCTCTGTTGCTGTTGTTGTACTGCCATAACGCAACATTATTGCCTGTGTAACTGTATTGTGTACAGTAGTACAGTACATTAACAGTACAGAATATATAATAATAAAAATAACAAGGAGTTAAAGTTAGGCAGGTAATAAGCTTCGCTCGCCGAAAAACACTGTCTTATTGGCCTACTATTATGACTCATGGAAAAGATACTTAGAATCTAATTAAAACGACTTTTGATTCAAAGATTAAAGAGAAACTGATAAGATTTGGAAAACCGATGAAGAGTTCTGAAATTGTAGCGGACATTATATGAGCAAACCGCACAAAACTGTTTTAAAACTGTACTAAGTTCTGCAATTATAAATAATCTGTAACTTATAGATACTGCTCGACTCTAGACATCTCCTGATTAAGCTTTGATATCATTGACGTTGCAAAACAAATTTCACGTAGCAAAACGGAGAAAATTAAGTTTGATTCCTCGACAGTGTACTTTAAGCTGAACATAAGAGACAGCGCATACTCGATTCGGCTTTCTGATTGGCTGATTTTTCTGATATAACTTCTTAGTTGTTTACAATATAAAATATTGCCTTGAAGAATGGAACTGCCTTTCACTCTGTAGTTCCAGCTGTTCCAGTTCCATGGAACAGCTCCAGCTAAAACTGCTCCGTGTTCCAGCCTTTACATTAAATTCTTTTATTTTTCATGCTACACTAAAGAAAGCCCCAAGACAACCATCTACTACTCTCCAATACCGGAGATAAAAGCAACTTTTGTTTAAGGAAAGTTTTAGGAGGCACTGATAGGATGCTTATTTTGTTTCGTTGGTTCTTTGTTGGAAGGCTTGTGAGCTCAACTGGAAAAGTCTCGCTCAGTCACCACTGCTACTTGTTGGTGCATTTTCTCTTCTTACAAGATCATTGATATTTGATCTTCTTGAATTTCGAGCAAAGATTTTGACACAAAATCAAGATTTAACAAAAGCAAAAGTCAATCCAATATCACGGCTTTCCCGGTTAATCTAAAAAGCAAACATGAAATCTCCTTGTTAAACGAACTTTGAATCTTTCGAAATCCATCTCTAACTTGTGGTTTGGAAATGAAACTTATATTACTGTCAGGAAAAGATTGATGTGAAATCGAAGATGATTTTGGTGGCAAATGCGAGAACTGATTTTTTGCCAAGATTTGCAAATCGTTAGAACCATCACAAAGCGGTTGTTTTAGTGATATCAAAGCTTCTGATGATGGATGAGAATGTTTTCTTCTAGGTGGTCAAAGAAGCTTTCAAAGATTCTTCTCATCCTTCAAGACAAAGACCTCAAACCATAATGAAGCAGCTTGTCAATTATCGTTGAAATAACGATAATCTATTAGCTCAGGTAGGGGCTTCTGCCAAGAACAACCTTGGGTTGGTGGATACAACGTATCATATCATAAGCAGATTTTGCAACAATTCAGTTGCTTTTGATTGTCGTGCCAGTACAAAGCGATCAGCAATTGCAAGTTAAGGATTTATATGGCTGATTGGTCAAGCTACAGATGTAAATAAAGCAGATTGCAAATGATAGCCTAAATTATGTAGCTACTTCACTCTAACTGCCTGCGGGAAGGAATGTTAAGAAAAAACATGAACATACATCAAAAGCTAAAGGATATATCTAACATCTGCTCCTCAATTGCCAAGTACAATTTAGGCTTTTAGCTAAAGATCAAGTCATCAACCTTCATACCTTGTGTACGATTTATCGGAGTCTGTCAAAACTGGGTACTTTTTCATAACGCATCTGGTAAATTCTTTCATGTCATTCAAACACTTAATCCTCAGCCTCTGAATTAAACAAAGAAAATAAAGATAGCAGCTATTTAGATCAACCTCTTCGGAGGAGCGCTGCGAGCACAGCTAGCTACCTCGCTCGCTCGCTCCTCCGGAGAGGTAGCTCACAGCGCTCCTCCGAAGAGGTTAAGGTAGTAGCCGCGGATAAAAATTTAATTCAAAACAAAGGTGTCCGCATTGCTCCATGGTTTCAGGTTGTCTTTTGAGGTTTCCATTGTTTACATTTGCGAGTTGACTTGTCGGCTGTTGTTATACTTTTGGTATTGACAACAAAGCCCTACATTTAAGAAAGTTATTTCTCAGTTTCATCTTCTGGGTTTCTTTGCTTTAAGCAATAAGCATAGTTAAGAATATTTCTTTTGCAAACTAAAGACAATTCTTAGACTGAAATTATCAAAAACTTTATAATGCCCTTTGCGCTTAAAATATTTCTGCCTTTGACAAGTCCCCAAGTTCCTGTCATATTGAGTCTCCAATGATGAAGCTGCAATTTTTTAGAACCAATTTCCTCAGGAGACGATAAAGAAATGGTTACAGTAACAACGAAATCAGATCTTTCCAACTATATTTGATTAAAAGAATACTAGTTATCAAAGCCAAGATCAGCCACCAAACGGTCGTCTTTCATGTTGAAATGTTTTTAGAACATTTTCTAAATATTTGCGCAAAGGAGGCTGGACCTGATCTATTCCTTCATTCTCTCGTTTTTCAAATATTTAATACCGTTTCGTGCAACCGTGGCATTTACCAACCTGGTTCTGAGGGCCAATTTCCTACGTCAATACTGATTCAGCAGCCTGGATACCATATACCACGATTCAGCAGCAAATATACCACAATCTCGGCACCCGGTACCATGGCCCAAAAAGGCTGCCATGCTGGATTCAGCAGCCTCCTTTTGGGTCATGAGAACGAGGTTGGGCATTTACAACAACAAAAATAGTTATGAATTCAGTCTTCTACTTTTGATGATTTAAAACCTGCGTCAGAGCTTTAACATACTTGCAGACAATTCTTACAAAGTCAGTTAAAAACAATTTGATCAACCAATAAACTGCTCCTCCAAAGGTTTGCTTCCAAAAAAATGGTAAATTCTTGTCAGAGCTGATTTTTTTGCAAGAAAACAAGGCTAAATAACAGCTTGTCTTTCTCACCAAGATTGTCTTCATGTAGAAATGTATAAATCTTTGATAAGATTTGATGAAAACTGGTTTACTTTAATATTGCTCATTTCAGTCAAAAAGTAAAGGTGAAGGCTTGCTTTTCTTGCAAAATTGGCTATTTTTCAAAGTGCTCATATTTAACCAAAAGGTGAGGCTATAGGCTCACCTTTTTCACTGAAATATTCTTTATATGAAAGAGCTCATTTTTCACCAAAAAGTAAGGCTATAGGCTTATCTTTTTCGCTAAAATTTGCTACTTTTTACTCATTTTTCACCAAAAAGTAAGGCTATAGGCTTACCTTTTTCGATAAAATTGGCAATTTTTCAATGTACTCATTTTCCACCAAAAAGTAAGGCTATAGGCTTACCTTTTTCGATAAAATTTGCTACTTTTCAAAGTGCTCATTTTTAACCAAAATGTAGGGCTATAAGCTTACCTTTTTCGATAAAATTTGCTGATTTCAAATTGCTCATTTTTAACCAAAATGTAGGGCTATAGGCTTACCTTTTCCGATAAAATTGGCTATTTTTCAAATTGCTCACTTTCCACCAAAAACTAAGGATATAGGCTTACCTTTTTGGCTGAAATAGGTTATATTTGAAAATGCTAAATTTTCACCAAAGGTAAGGCTATAGGCTTACCTTTCTCGATAAATTGGCTATTTTTTAAAGTGCTTATTTTCCACCAAAAAGTAAGGCTATAAGCTTACCGTTTTTGCTAAAAATTGGCTGATTATCAAAGTGATCATTTTCCACTAAAAAGTAAGGCTATAAGCTTACCGTTTTTGCTAAAAATTGGCTGATTATCAAAGTGATCATTTTCCACTAAAAAGTAAGGCTATAAGCTTACCGTTTTTGCTAAACATTGGCTGATTATCATAGTGATCATTTTCCACTAAAAATTAAGGCTATAGGCTTACCTTTTTGGCTGAAGTAGGTTATATTTGAAAATGCTAATTTTTCCCAAAAAGTAAGGATATAGGCTAACCTTTTTGGCTGAAATATGTTAGATTTGAAATTTCAAATTTTTCACCAAAAAGTAAGGCTACAGGCTTACCTTTTTCGATAAATTGGCTATTTTTCAAATTGCTCATTTTCTAATAAAAAGTAAGGCTGTAGGCTTACCTTTTTGCCAAAAATTGCCTATTTTGAAGAATTAATTCATGATCAAAGGTAGGGCTATAGGCTTTCCATTTTCACCAACGTAGCCTGATTTCACTGAGCCGATTTTGCACTTGAAAATAAGGCTGTAGGCTTACCTTTTTGCCAAAATTGGCTAGTTTTTAACGTACCAATTTTTCATCAAAAGTAAGACTACAAGCCCTTATTCTTTTCGCTAAAATTGGTTATTTTTGAAAGTGCGAATTTTTCAATAATAGGTAAGGCTATAATCGTAAATTTGTTGTCAAAATTTGTTGATTCAGAAAAAGCAGAGATAAGGCAGATAAATTCATTGATATTTATAAGCGTGTATAAATAGCCACATATTCTGTTTCATTTACGTAAATGTACATATACATACAAATATATCTCAAAAATTCAATATACACTAGCTACGAATATAATTTAATTTAGCGAACATAACGAATCACCAAGCATCAAACATCACGAACGTCTTTAGGACACGACCAGGATCTATTTTCCATTAGATTTTGGTGGTCAACTGGGACTTTTAGACCAAGAAAAGGGTTAAATTGGAGGCGGTATTTAGGAGTGTTAGAATTCAGAGGAACACTCCTACAATTTTGAGGGAAAAGGGAAGATAACGGAAAAATACCAGACTTGGTAACCATATATCGGGCGAGAATACATCAGGGATCTAGGAATCTGGAAGATTCAATCTTGACATTTAAAACGAGCACTCGGGCTCTTTAAGTAGGGAATGAAAAGCAAGCAAAGAAACAGGAAAGACCTTTTTGTGGACTTGCTTCGAGTCTCTCTCTCTTGTCAGCACAAGACGTGAAATATACAATGTGAGCAAACAGAGTGAAGGAGAAGGAAGGAAGGAGAAGAAAGGTATCTCTCCACTTCACGACTTTCCTTACAGGCATGCATAATGTTCAAACCTGCCTGGGAGCGGTAGGAATTCTCTAAAAACCTGCCTGCATATCAGTTTTGTACAGCTAGGGGTAGGGAAGCCTATTACCAGAAGAAGTAAGAATGCAGGTATCAAACAGTAGGTTTTTACACACATTTTTTTGGAAACTTACTACAATTACATTTTATAAAGAACTATTTAAAAAAGACTGCCTGCAAAATATTGATTTGGAAACCTGCCTGGGAACTTTGTTCCCATGATCCCATAGTTTATGCACGCCTGTCTCCTTAGTTCTGATATCTGTTCATCTCTCATGTCCTGCGCTGACAAGAGAGGGACTTGTAGAAAGTCCAGCTTTCTTGCAAAGGTACCCAGCGTCATATTCATCTTTCTGGCAACTTTCAAGATACAAGCTTCAGTGACGTTACGCTGTTCCTAAATTTGATTATTTTGCAACATTGAAACTCACCGCGGTTTTCCAAAGAGCTGTAAACAGCACCACACCTTGTTCAAGGTTTCCTAATTGAGACTGAAACCTAGCAATGACGACGCTTGTTAAAGACCCTCTGCTAACCATGTGGCTTTGCACGCCGTTGCTGTCCCAGAATGCATTTCAAATGAACTTTCAGATTATCTGAAAGTCTCTGATGCTAGGCTGGTGTGGTGCTGTTTTCTCGTGCGCAGCACGCAAAGCCTCATGGTTAGCAGAGGGTCTTTAAGATGATGGTTTGACTTTGGCTGGTAACCGATGCCCATATAAATCACTCTGTGACAACCTGGACAATATACATATTGGCGGTAAACCAATAACACTCGTTTGTTCCCCTCAAAACGCTATATTGACCAGACTAATATACTCTATTTTATACCAAACAGTTATGGCTACAAGATGTTATTTACAATTAAGAAGAATGCTGTAGGCATTAAACAACAGATCTACACAAAAACAGAAACTGATTTCACATGGGACACTCTAACACATACAACTTGCAAGATTTTTAGTAGCAGACCTACACATGACCAGGTTTCTAACAAAGCTTTCATTTTCTCATGGGAAAGAATGACCACCTACTTTGCATTTCTTAGGCAGAATATTGGCTTCTTATTCAAACCTAAATTCTCGGTCAAAATTGTTAAGAAATTTCAATGCCAAGTCTGCTACTAAAACCTGCTTACTTACACGAAAACTAGAAGAGATTGTTGAATTATAAAACATATTATAATAATTGCTAGCATTTTCACGATGACCTTTCCCTCACTCACTACATAAACACAAATATTCCACATTAAAGGACACATAACAAAAACGCATGCAATGATACAAATGTTCCCGGTGAAACAATAGTCTTGAACTTAACAACGATATTACGAAGCTACTCAAAGTAGCTAAGAAAAGTTTTCGATCATGTAACTGCCCAACTAACCCTTCAACTAGCTATAAGTTGGTGACAGGAGAAAACGTTACCGCTATCAGTCCTACTGTATTGCATAATAATCACGTCTGAGCACTGCTCGTTACAAACCGTCTCTTGGGAGGATATAATTTCAGTTTATCAAGCCAGGATATTAGAAAGACATTGCAGTCCATGTTCTTTTGCTGCTGAAATTTCTTAACCTTGATTCTTTCCAATTTATTGAGCTCTTCTTTGTTGAAAAAAAGGACTTTGCAGACCATCTCGTGTGATTGTCTCTGTCGAGCTTATCTCTTTGCAACTTACAAATGTTTGCCAAGTAGCCTTTCTTGCTTGTTACAAAGCTTTAATTTGCATTCAGTTTGAGAAATGGTCTGCCTCTGCAAAAAGATTAGGATAAAGCTATTAGATTAATCGAAATTTGAAAATTAATCAATATTAATAAAGCATGTATCAGAAACTGATCAAACAAAACCACAAACCTTACATATATATCAGAAACTGGACTGAATCTATAAATATCTGAAACATTAATCTTAAATTTGAGATTTTTGTGACATAACCTTAGATTTGTATGGCACAGGATTATCACTCGTCAAATGGTTGTGAAAATATCCATCCTTTATTTCCAAAGACAAAAAGTATTCTATTTGCAGTAAGATTTAGATTCACGATAATTTAACAAAGGATTATTTTTTGGGCTTCAATGAGAACAGAATTTCTTCGAAGATTGTTCCTCATTCGAGGCGAAAAATCAGTTAAATCTAAGTTAATATCTCGGGTCACAATTTTAATCTCTGCGAGCAGCCCGTAGGACAGTTTTTCATGGCTAGTCAGATATAGATACTCTTTAATGCACACCATCAAAAGAAAAAAACTGCTTGCAAACTAATTAGAAAAAAAAACAAAGAAGTTTAACTCACCACAAACTCTGCATGTTCTTTGACAATATCGAAGGATGTAACGAACGTGGAAGTTGCACAGATGTGGGTAGACTGAAAACAGCATACAACCAGTTTTCAATTTGTCTTTGCATTTGTCTGTAATAAAAATAATTTGTTTATTGTATATCCAAAAATGACGAACTGATAATTCTTAAATAGTTGCAATTTACAGCTATGTTATTTGCATATTAAAGTGAATGACCTGAGCTATAAAGGCGCCCGTCTATAAATAGGATGAAGAAAAACCAAAACACGCCATTGTTTTCTTTAGCTTTGCTTTCTTTGCCCACTTGCTGGATTATCAAATACAATAGGCTATTTATAAACCTATGAGATCTCATATTTTAACTCAGGTTATTCCTTTTAAGAGCTGGCAATGTTGTTCAATTCCATATCGCAAATTACAATAATATTGTTTTATGTTTTCCAAGAATAATCCAAGAGACCTGAGATCACATACATAATGTGTCACAATACTACAAAAAGTTAGCAGATCAATAGTTTAAAGACCCATTGCTAACCATGATCCTTTGCGCGTCAAATGAAGAGCAAAACAAACAGTATGTTGGCAAGAAACGACTTTTGTATCACACAAATGTCGACTTTGGGGCCGCAAAGGATCAAGGTTAACAATGGGTCTTTAATTCAACCGAAACCTAATATATTTCGCAGTTTACAATTGGAATATTTCATATCAAAATTCGAGAAAGATACATCAATAAAATTAAGATTTCTTTTACTGACTGCAATGCCACTGTGAGTATTTTTGATTTTTAGTCCTGAGTCCTTTTGTATCAAAAAACCAATTTTATTTGCTGAAGAATTTGGAAACAAACTAAGATAAATTTCTTGGGGCCCATGGGTCTGGGCCCTAATTAATTTTGTACTACGTAAATTACGCTACCGACGGTCTCAGTATGTTTATATTCACGAGAAAAATCATCAAT
This sequence comes from Aurelia aurita, assembly GCA_004194415.1. Classification (NCBI taxonomy): domain Eukaryota; kingdom Metazoa; phylum Cnidaria; class Scyphozoa; order Semaeostomeae; family Ulmaridae; genus Aurelia; species Aurelia aurita. The sequence continues at coordinate 1,616 of REGM01001077.1, read as the reverse complement.
ATAGCTTTCAACAAAATTTCTGTAATAGTCTTACCTTGTCTGACCTTGTATCTTGGTTTCTTGCATTTATACATCATTAAAATCTGCTTGTTGTCAATTTTGCTCATAGTTTGTCCCCCCAATGATTCATCAGGGTTGTCTTTATCTTGAAGTGTGTCTGCATAATTCTTAGTGAATTCCTTATTTCCGTAATGCATCAATGAATGTTTGTCATAAGGCATGCGTAATGTGTCCTGGACTCCATGATGATATGTTGCAAAGTTCTTCTCGGCACCTGAAATCAAATGACAATGATCTCGTAAGTATTTAGACCAAAACTAATAGACAATATCTCGCAGCTATTTTTCATGGTGTTGCGGTGTTGCTGCCTAAAAGTGTATTTCAATTTCTACTTCATCACAAGCATCCTCGGATCCAACGAGCGACGTTGATATAGTGGCCTTTCCTTTCTACATATATTCGGACCAGGTTAGGTTGCATCAAATTTAGCCATATTCAACATTGTCTGCTGTGAAAATAGATTTCGCTAGTAGCGTAATCAGAGCAATTTTTCGGGGTTTTAATTGGAATAAATAAACAAATTTAAATCTACAGGCTCATAAAAGTGGAACGAAAATTACAATCTAGACCAACAAAAGTAACTGATTTTGACTCCAACTGCAGCCTATGCACAATTTAGCTGATATATTAAGATTGCTGCAAACTTTTACAAACTATAAATTTCTGTGTTAAATAAATTAAAATGCCAAGATTGAAATACACTAAACTTATCTGCCATAATCCTTCATCAGTTATTTGCTGAAACTATTGCCACACGTCACTCTCAACAGATTTTCACAAATTATCATTGCTATTTTCGGACCAAATTTCCTATTAAAAGACTGATTGGTTTTCAGTGATAATTCCTTCAAGACACAAACGCATGATTTGTTCGGTCGCAGGAAAGAAAAACTTTACCTGTCCTGAGTGGACGATATGTACTGCAGCATCTAAAAGATTCGATTCTGTAATTTTTTCGATAAAATTAAGAAAATTACAAAATCTTACCATGCTGAATATTCCACCATAAAACTTTGACGAAATAATCTCTATCATTTCTGCTGTTTTCATGAAAGAATCCAATTGCATGCATAAATTCATGCATTACAGTTCTTGTATGCGCACAACCAGTACCAATCGACACTAGCTGTTCTCCTCCTTGTCGTCCAACTGCTGAGTAGCATCTGAAAATAAGAAATAAGCTCGCGTTAAAGCTTCGCTCACAACAAGGCACGATTATTGATTGATTGATTGATTGACTGATGTGTTGATTGATTGATTGATTGATTGATTGATTGATTAATTGATCGATTAACTGCCACGTTGGTATGTCCATATCAAATTTTAGTACCAAACCAACAGGTTTTAACAATCGATACAATTTCTCTCAGTTTAAATACCTGAAGTTGTATGGCATGATTAGTTTGATATTTTGAAATTTAATCAGCATTTCTAGGCATTTTGAAGGTGCTCAAAAGGCATCGCTCAGAAGATTTAATTGGCCAAAATTTAATTGGCCTTTGCAACCATATTTTATTGGTCTTGGCATTGCGAATACATTCTTTTGTGGTCTCTTT
>REGM01001076.1:0-10419 GCA_004194415.1 Aurelia aurita | reverse complement strand
AAACATGAGGTGTCAAACTTACCGTTGGTGTGTCAAAGAGAAGACCAGTTTTTCTGTGTTGTATAATTGCAGCATTTCCATCAATATTTCGAGCAATTACAGGTGTTCCAGAGCTCATCGCCTAAAAAGTTTAGAGAAGGATAATTAAATAAAAAAGGAGCGAACTTATTGAGTAAGAATAGTTTGCTTTGTTATTATGAGCAAAACTTGCACTCAGCTCCCTCTGTAGAGCTAATAGCCTTTTATCTTCACGGGGGCATCCCAAAAGTACGCTGGGGAGGGGCCTCCAGCCAAAAGCGTACGCTCTATGATGTATAAAATGGCCTATTTTCCCTATTCAAAACCGCGCAAGGAAGAAGAGGGGTTCTGAAAATTAGAAATTTTGTGTATGTACTTTACGGATGTGTCTCTCCACGTTGTTGCCCTAGGAACCCTGGAGGTTTGATAGTTGAATGAAATTAGGAAAGAAAATAGTAATGTTTGCCTCTCGTCAGTTCTGGCCCTACAGTTCCCGTCTATGACAGCAACTCTGATAAGAACCGAGTCTTTGGAAGAAATTTTGGAAATAATGGAGCCTTCCTATATGAAAATTTCGATCTAGATTTTCAAAACTTTTCCAAAGACTTTTTTGAGAATTTTAATTATTCATTGGGGAAGATTTCTGAGATTTGTTGAGATTTTCGAAAAAAAATTCGTTTTCGATTCTTTTGAGATTTTTAAGATTTTTTTAAGATTCGTGAGGTCTTCAAGATTTTTCGAGATCTTTTTGAGATTCTTCACAAAAGTGTACGAGATTTATCGAGTTATTCGCCCCTCAGGAATCTCTACGTTAAATTGCTCTAAACTGACCTCTAATATAGCATTTGCCATTCCCTCACTCTTGGACGTGTTGATGATTGCAAAAGCATTTTTCATCGACCCTTCAAGGTCTTCATGTGACAGTCCATTGATGAAGACAATTCCTTTGTACCTTGGGTAAATGAGAAGAGTTTTCAGAGATATTTTGCAGTTTCAAATATACAAACGAAAAACTATTCTAAATACCATTTTGGTGTACATTCTTTTAGGATATGCATTAGAAATGACTTACCTTTCTACGCAATCTTTGCATTCTTTGGCGTATTCTTTGTCGATCTGAAATTAAAAATAGTTATTTTACATCACGATAAACTGGAGTGTAATGATTTGAACTGAGCCAACGATCCCGGTACATAACATGTTGAAGGTGCGGGTATGAGCCGCCCATATGGATGGGCGGCACATAACGTTTTTGGGCCCAAAATTCCCTAAAGAAGGGTCATTTTTAACAAATTTTCCTTACACACATTGGTCGGTTTGGCTGAAATCGGCAAAAAATCTTTAAAAATGGGTAGTTTTCGACCAAAATTCATCATACAAGTGAGTACGAAGGGAAATTTTGGCAATGAGAAGTGGGTATCTTTCTGAAAACCAGGCGGTAGACCCCCGTCCATCCACAAGTCGTGTACCCCCCCCCCCCCAGGGCAACGATATGCTCGGTCCTGCTGTTATTGATTTGCGAATCAGGCAGGTACAAAATCCCGAATCTCTGCTGCAAGGTTCGCACGATCGATCCAAAATGCTGCAGTATTTATCTCTCTCTTTATTTTCAGTCAGAGAAAATATCTCATGATACATGGTCAACTGAAGAAAACTACGAAAAAAGTCAACAGTAATATTAAACTAAACACATTAATCTTTAGCTTTTACTTTTTATTTATACGTTTTGGGAAGGTTCAAACTTTGCTCCATTTCTTAGTTTGCTTTTCTCGACGTTTTTCTTCAATCATGCTCAAGTAGTGTGAATAATTGGATAGAAAGTTTGCATCTTCGTTAGTTGATAGAAAAATCATTTTTTGATTATCGGCAGGGATACTGGGGAAAATTGGGCTGAAGCATTTCCATGAATTCAAGAAAGATTTCTCGTGAAGATTCATCATTTTTCAAGTAACACTCAAGGTAATATTTCTCACTTTGATGCGACATGTTCCAGGTAATATTTTCGAATGTGGTGAAAATGACTCACCTTTCTTGATCTTAACACAATCATTTCCCACTGGAAACGAACATTTATTTCATCATTTCTTTTAAAGTTTTCTTCGTTTAATATTGTTTCCACAATTTTTAAATCACACAACATTGCACATCAACAAAAAAGTAGATACCTCAGGACCAACTATCATAAGGTAGATTCTGTCATCTGTCTTGTGCCATTCTATAAAAAATAAACCGTTAACACTAATGCACCTATCACTTTATTCGCCATTAACTTAAAGATATAATAATTATTTAACAAAGAAAAGAGATCTATTTACAATATTTACAAGTATAAATATTACAGGCAAAAGCTACAAAAATCTAATTTAAAATCTAATTTAAAAACACCCTATGGTTAAAAATGGCAGGGATAGCATTAAAGGTCAATGCAACCTTGTTTCCATAATGGTCCCTCCAGGAGTGCTATTAAAAAGAAAAAGAAAAGAGTTTTCATGAAAAACAGAATTTTGTGTCTAAACCGGAAAGAAAATCCTTTAAAAATATTAAATAAGCATGTCTGGCTGCTTTTATAAGCATCTCTCTCTTTCTTTTCAGTCAGAGAAAATATCTCATGATACATGGTCAACTGAAGAAAACTACGCAAAAAGTCAACAGTAATATTAAACTAAACACAATAATCTTTAGCTTTTACTTTTTGATTACAAAGTACTTTGTAATCTAAGGAGTGAGGTCGATGTCAGTCCGTCAGTCCGTCCGTCCGTCAGTCCCACGCATTAGTGTGATTGATCAGCATGTTATCGCAGATAATTAGCACAAAGACAAGAAAAAGTGCGTTTGGCACGCAATTATCGTTTTTCGTCAATCATGCTCAAGTAGTGTGGATAGAAAGTTTGCATCTTCGTTAGTTGATAGAAAAATCATTTTTTGATTATCGGCAGGGATACTGGGGAAAAATTGTGGTGAAGCATTTCATGAATTCAAGAAAGATTTCTCGTGAAGATTCATCATTTTAAGTGACACTCGAGACGTTGGTGCGACTTGTTCCAGGTAATATTTTCGGATGTGGTGAAAATGACTCACCTTTCTTGATCTCAACACAATCATTTCCCACTGGAAACAAAAATTTAGTTCATCATTACTTTTGAAGTTTTCTTCGTTTAATATTTTTTTAAATTACATAAGATTGCACATCAACAAAAACGTACAGTAGATACCTCAGGACCAACTATCATAAGATAGACTCTGTCATCCGTCTTGTGCCATTCTATAAAAAATGAATTGTAAAACATTAAGAAAGTTAAACGTCGGGGTTGAGCAGAAATTCTTGCTTTACAATCAAGATCTTTTAATTTCAATTCAAAATTTTTCATCACAACCAAACAAATGCATTGTTAGATCTTCAAAAAGTGGTTATATTCTTTAAACAACTGCTTAAAAGTTTAAAATCTACCTGCAAATGTTTCAGCCAAGAAAAGTGGGTCTTTAACAGGTCGTAGGCCAGCAACGAGTAGAAATAAAATCTACAAGAGGAACATTTAATCATAAGCTCCAAGCTCTTTCACTTAACCATATATAGATTTAAATGAGAAAATTTGAAATTGAAACATGTTTACTATATCTTTGAATGAAGAAGTTAACTACCGGCTGAAGCATAAAAAGTTCCACTTTTAAAATTCATAGCACCGAGAGTACTGGATGGATAGGAATGAATCGAATTCTGCTTAATAGCTGAGAGATTGAAGTATTTTCGTAATTTTTCTCACGTATTTATTAATGAGAACCGAAAATATAGCTACATCAAATCTTCTCTTTGCTGGAAAATCAAACTGTGTACTACAATAAAAAGCTGCAACAAAAATACTTACTGCATTATTGTTGAGTATGATGTCAAACTGTGCTGCAAAAAACACAAGAGAACAAATTACTAAAGTCCTCCTCTAATCACCATGTCATGTGAGATTTGTATTAACGCAAAATACTCATGCAAAACTCTTTAAATATTTTATTGTTCATGTTGATTTTCACCTGACATCTAATTTGTGACAGACATTAGATTCATTACCATCATGGTAGTTTTGCCCTTTCAATTCAAGAGATTTATGTTGTAAGTCAAACGAACAATGCGCGGAACAATGCCACTTCTAATGAAACAAACAACAACTTTGCAGCATCCAAGAATCTACAGCATGATTAGTGATTCAATGCACAGCTCGTGAACTGCCATTTTCATCAAAATATATCCAATCATTTTTCAGCATTATAAAAACAACTTCTTTAACCCAGACTATTACTCACTATTTATTCGTCTTTCATCACTGAAATGCCAAGAAGCATTTGATGCAGGGATTTTTACAGCTAGAAAGATGAAAACATATCAAAATCAACGTATATGGCAAAAAATTAAAAATCAAGAAAGATTACAAAGCCAAAGAATGCAGAAAGGAGAAACTGTAGGTAAATACCTTGTGGTTGTAATAAAATCTTTCCTTCTGCATCCTTCTGAAAATTAACAAGAACAGGCATTTAAGATAAACCTCTGCTGGCATGCAATGTACAATAAAGGCCTTGCACATAATAATATGGTTTCCTTGCCAAAGAATTTGAGAGAATTCCTGTCATGTTAATGTGTTAATGTGCGCAATACCTGTACTGTACAGTACAGGCCTTGTGCACAATAACATGACAAGAATTCTGAAGAATTCTTAAGAATTTTCAAGAATTCTCCACATTATGATAAGAATTCTTGAACAAGAATTCTTGAGAAGCTGAAAAAATTCAAAGGGATTCTTGAGAATTCTTAGGCAGGAAAACCATGTTAATGTGCGGAAGGCCTATACTGTAGGCACAAAATTCATGTGGAAAAAAGCTACAGTATCATACCCTTCTAATGAAGGCAATGCATGAACTTGTTTTTAGATAATAGAAATTGCAAACTTGACAAAGCAGTCTCAAACATATTACATTTCACTGTTTTGAGTGAAAATATTATATCAACATTCTCAAAGATACATACCCAAAGAGAAATTGCTTTCTCTTTTAAGGGTTTGTTGAAAGCAATGCATCTTCTACAATAAACAAAACATGCAGGTCTCAATATATCGCAATTGGAAGAAAAAAACCATTTTCAATCAGTATGCTAATTTTTAAAAAAAAAATTATAGATTTAAACGAAAAAAAATTTGAAATTGAATTTTTATTTAAATATAAAATTGAAACAAGTTTACAATATCTTTTAATGAAAAAGTCAACTATCGGCTGAGCCATAAAATGTCCACTTTTAAAATTCATAGCACCGAGAGTATGGATGGATTGGAATGAATCGAATTCTGCTTGATAGCCGAGAGCATGAAGTAGTTTCATAATTTTTCTCACGTTTTTTATGAGCTCTGAAAATATAGCTAAATCCAATTTTCTCTTTGCTGGGAAACCAAATTGTGTACTGCAACAAAAATACTTACTGCATTATTGTTGAGTATGATGTCAAACTGTGCTGCAAAAAATGAAAGAGAACAATTATATACTATAGTCTGCCTCTAATCATTATGTCTTGCGCGATTTGTATTACTACCAAATTACTCATGCAAAACTATTCAATTTTTTTGCTCGTGGGCATTTTCACCTGACCTTAATTTGCGACAGACATTAGATTCATTACCATCATGGTAGTATTGCCCTTTCAATTCAAGGGATTTATTATGTTGTAAGTCTAACAAACAATGCCACTTCTAATGAAACAAACAACAACTTTGCAGCATCCTAGAATCTACAGAATGATCCACGATTCAATGTACAGCTCATGAACTGCCATTTTCATCAAAATATATCCAATCATTTTTCAACATGATAAACACGATTTCTTAAACTCAGAGTATTACTCACTATTTATTCGTCTTTCATCACTGAAATTCCAAGAAGCATTTGATGCAGGGATTTCTACAGCTAGAAAGATGAAAACATATCAAAATCAACGTATATGGCAAAAAATTTAAAATCAAGAAAGATTACGAAGCCAAAGAATGCAGAAAGGAGAAGCTGTAGGTAAATACCTTGTGGTTGTAATAAAATCTTTCCTTCTGCATCCTTCTGAAAGTTAACAAGAACAGGCATTTAAGATAAACCTCTGCTGGCATGCAATGTACAATGCAGGCCTTGCGCACAATAATATGGTTTCCTTGCCAAAGAATTTGAGAGAATTCCTGTCATGTTAATGTGCGCAATACCTGTACTGTACAGTACAGGCCTTGTGCACACTAACATGACAAGAATTCCGAAGAATTCTTAAGAATTTTCAAGAATTCTCCACATTATGATAAGAATTCTTGAGCCATATGAAAGACTGTACATTTTTATAAACAAGAATTCTCGAGAAGCTGAACAAATTCAAAGGGATTCTTGAGAATTCCTAGGCAGGAAAACCATGTTAATGTGCAGAAGGCCTATACTGTAGGCACAGAATTCATTTGGAAAAAAGCTACAGTATCATACCCTTCTAATGAAGGCAATGCATGAACTTGTTTTTAGATAATAGAAATTGCAAACTTGACAAAGCAGTCTCAAACATATTACATTTCACTGTTTTGAGTGAAAATATTATATCAACATTCTCAAAGATACATACCCAAAGAGAAATTGCTTTCTCTTTTAAGGGTTTGTTGAAAGCAATGCATCTTCTACAATAAACAAAACATGCAGGTCTCAATATATTGCAATTGAAGAAAAAAGCCATTTTCAATCAGTATGCTATTTTTTTACAAGAAACTCTTTATAAGANAATTCTCGAGAAGCTGAACAAATTCAAAGGGATTCTTGAGAATTCCTAGGCAGGAAAACCATGTTAATGTGCAGAAGGCCTATACTGTAGGCACAGAATTCATTTGGAAAAAAGCTACAGTATCATACCCTTCTAATGAAGGCAATGCATGAACTTGTTTTTAGATAATAGAAATTGCAAACTTGACAAAGCAGTCTCAAACATATTACATTTCACTGTTTTGAGTGAAAATATTATATCAACATTCTCAAAGATACATACCCAAAGAGAAATTGCTTTCTCTTTTAAGGGTTTGTTGAAAGCAATGCATCTTCTACAATAAACAAAACATGCAGGTCTCAATATATTGCAATTGAAGAAAAAAGCCATTTTCAATCAGTATGCTATTTTTTTACAAGAAACTCTTTATAAGAAACTCAACTCTCAGGTCACCCAAAAACTTAGGAAACTCAAGTACTGGAAATACTTTACTTAAGAAATGTTTTGTTTCCTCTGAAGATTTTTCATTTCACCTAAAGCATACTTCCACTTTTTTTTGTACTCAGTACTAAATGTATAAACAGAGGTGTGCTTTCAAAAAACTGGCTATGAAATGTTGCAGATATGACTTGATCTATTTAAGGAGGGTTGCATTTCAGCAGAAGCTGTCTTTCAAGGGGCCCTCCAATAAAAATATTAATTACAAGATACAAAATAAAAATAAACAGTTCACGAAGGCACAGGAGATCCCCCATTGATAAATACAACATGAATTTCAGGAACCATTTAAGAAACTGTAAGAAACTTTTAGTCCTCTATCAATTTCTTAGTTTCTTATGAAAAAATATGTGAATGCTAATTTTTTAGTGAAGTATTCTCCAAACTGCATAAAACAACAACCTACACAGATGTACTAAAATATGATACCCAACCGCAGAAGACATACACACGAAGGTAATGGAGAGGAACATGTGGAAGGAGATTGTGGCGTCAGTTTGGATGGGATTCAGGGCAGAGTTTCTCCAAACTGGAATCATTATATACTCACTTTGCTCTGGTAACAGCCTTTGTCATAACTTCCAGGATGTTTTTATTTTCATAGTGCTCATTTAAGTCTGTTCCACCAAATACAATGATGTAAGGGATATTGCAATCTACGAAAAAGGATACAAGATTAAATTTGAAAGCTATGAGGACCAGATTAGCAATCCAAAAGTTGTTGTCCAAAATTGATAAACAGAATGTAAGGGTGTCAAAAAATAGTTTAAAAAACTGGTTAGCAGTGAAGAGAAATCTCAAATATAGACCTTTTAGCTATCCTATAAAAAGAGTTTGGATTGAGCAATATGCACTAACAGGCACTAATTTGTAACACTAGGCAGGCAATGACAAACACTGCATTTACAGGAGGGTCCGTCCCATCGTTTTATCAGATTTTTAAAACTTTTCAAGTTTTCTGCTGCTTTCAGCTCGTTTGGTAGGCCATTCCAAATCTGTGGCCCAATAGACATCAGACTGTCGGACCCGAATGTTGTTTGATTAGGCCTAACATGGGCTAAATTATTTGGATTTCTTAATGAATAACTTGATGACCGTAATTTAAAAACGTTCTGCATGAACTGTGGGTTCAAAACGTTCTGCAAAGAACTGTGGGCTCAATTTTGAATTTAATAATCAATAAGCATTATCGCTGCTTTTACCTCTGTTGATAGAAATAAGTTCATAAAATTGTATGAGATATTAAAGAGCAGATGGTTTATGAATATCCAATAATGCTTATGCAGGATATTGCTAAGTATACTTGCAAAAGCTGGATCTGGCATTATAGTAAATCTACTATAGGTAGGTAAGGCATGGCTTTGAAGTTCTTTAACTACTCTTGGGGGTTTCCTGCTGGTAGCTTTCCTCAATTTCTAAAGCATCACACAATTTTTTGTCGACAATTAACAGTCTTTCAAAAGAATTTTTTGGACGTTGGGAGGCTTCTATGCTTTAGGAACAATTTGCTCTCGAGCTGCTCCGTTGTTGTGGATCGCTTGAGCGAGAAAACCATGGACGGCATTCTTGCGAATGCGAACAGGTACGGCACAGTTGGTAATACTTTCATAATTTATCCCAGAATATTCTCTTCCATTCTTGGTCCCTAAGATGCTCACAGACTGCTCATTTCTTGTTGAAAACTGCTCTTCGAGGTTTTCTGAGTTAACCAAGGTACTATGCTAAGTATTGAAGTAGGTCACATTTTCCCCCATTCGAGCAAGAGCACGTTGTGAGCAAAATCCTAAAATTACTCATATCTCACAAAGTACTCTAAAATCGTATTCCTGCCTAGTTTTATACGGCTCGATATATCAAAATACACATTTGTGTAAAGTTTCATGCAAATTCGTCACATTTTGCTCCTCCAGTGCTCATTAGGATTTTTCGACTTTCAAAATGTCACCCTTTCCTTAAAAAAATGTATGTGCCCCGTATTCGTGAGCATTAGATGTTATATAGTATGACAGATGAATTTGCTAATTTGCTTCTTACAAGCATTGTCAACAAAATCGAGAACAAAATATTGACTTTGAAGACGATAAGATCCCTTATTGACTTTGAAGACGATAAGATCAGATGAATTTGAAGACGATAGGGATAAGATGCGACTGATAGACAATTTACATGGAAATTCTACATCGTTTTATACACATCTCTTCAAGCACTTCTCATCTTGCATGATTTACAATTTCGTCTTCAAAATGAACAATTATATGTTTCAAACTGCACCTTGAGCTCATAAAAAAGCCACTGCTCCGTATTTATTTGCCCAATAAAAAGTGTTGACCCTGTTCCGCATAAGCTAAAAAAAAGTCGTTGCCCCGTTACGTTTTGCTCCGGCCATGTTGTAAAATAAATTTTGCACTGTCCCTTAGCAATCCAGCAATCCCTGGTGGTGAATCCGAAACCAACCGTTTCAAGATTTTTGTGTTTGATAGTTTGATTGGGAATATATTTCCGTCTCTGCCAAGTCTACTGTTTTCAGAATTTGATAGGTTTGGAATTACCAGTCAAACACACCCTTAAAAACCTGCTCTTTTCTAGGCAAAAATGTTGCACTTTATTGCCCAACAGCAGAAAGGAGTTGGAGTATACACATGGGGATACTTAGTTTCTTGTGACTCATTTTATTTTTCAAAAACTGTTCCCTTGAGTTGTCACCCTCATCTTCTTTAAAGAAAGGATGCACAATAGTAAACCTTACAGTTATTGAAACTATATGCGAAACTTTATTGTTCTTTGCGTATCTTCTTTTGTCTTCTGAGCTTAGTATCCTCTTGCTTGTTTGCAGTTTTCCCAGAATCAAGACTCCCATGAGCAAAATGAAACTCTATAATCTCGTTCGCTGGCAGCATAAACAGTTCTCCATTGCACTACAGTTGCATGAAAAAGAAGTACGAAAATCATCGAAAACGTGGATCTGCGAAAAATGTTTCCTTGTTCCTGATAGAGTTCATGTTGAAGATTGAAGATCGTTATCGAGCAACAAACAGCAACAAGATATCGAGGTGTGTTTCTTTTCTGGCATATCAACTCCTCTCAAATTCTGTCTTACCAAGATCTTGAGGCTTGTTCACACTGCGCGATCAACTATAATTGATTATCCTGCGTGC
>REGM01001074.1:0-10485 GCA_004194415.1 Aurelia aurita | reverse complement strand
ATCAAAGATAGTTAGATTATTTGTGGCGAGTTAGGCCTATTTTGTTTGATTATTTTCAACCATGATAAAACAAGATTTGGATGTTTATAACTAATTGTATTTCGTTACTCAATGAAGGAATTTCCGAGAACTTTTGAACAGGAAAGCCGCTTGCTTTGTTTTTGTTGTTGTTGCTGTTTTTAATGTTTTTAGATAAGCTAATGTCTTTGATCCCTAGGGGAGATGGTATTTTATAATGACGCCATGTAGAATTATGCCAAAGGCACTGCCAAGTTTTGCAGTTTTTCCCCTAAATGTATGTAACCTTTCCTTGATCGATGTGCCTTTGCAAGAAGACATTCAGGGCCCTCTTGGCATTAGCTTCGTTGTACTACTGTAGCTTTGGTAGTATATTGTATATTTGAAGAGCCCCAGATCGCTTTCTACTGAAGACGAGCAGACCAGCCCCTATTGGTCCTATTGGAATATCACCCAAAAGACTTAAATCTCTTCTCCGATGACAGAAGCAAACAGGACTTATTAATTCTCGCTGTTTTCAATCGAGTATGGATAACTTTAGTTAGCCCCTGGGTATTTCTGAGGAAGGATCTTCTGGTAAGCATAAGATCAGAGACTTTCGTAATTTTGTAGTAATTCATCAGGCCCATCTTGAACATGTTAAAATGAAAAATAGATCATGATAGTACATGAATCCAAAACAGTTTCATGAAATCACAACTTCAAAATGACTGTTAAGTTGGAAAAAATCCTTGTAACAAGGTTCAAAGATAATACTTACAATCATGATACTGTCACGTGATTTTAATTTTAATGAATTATCTTTTTGTAGGCCTTGCTAAATCTCGCTGATGATTTGCTACAAACTTCAACTCAGTCTGGCAAATTGGTGCAAAGTAAAGTGCAAACAGGATGGGTTCTCGTTGGATCTCTCATGACTTTAGGTATGTCTGCTCTCGTTGATAATATTCTGAAAATTGGTATTGATTTCATCCTCTTTTTTCCACAGGGAAGCCAGGAAATAATTGTTGCTAAAAATAAAATTTGTAAGAAAAAATTTGTCTTTCTTTGTCCCCTGTGCGCTTAGTAATTTTTGTACCTTAGTCCCCTGTGCTCCGCGAAAGACTGCGTAGTGATAGACTAAGCGCACAGGGGACGAAGAAAGACAAATTGTTTTTACAAATTTTATTTTTAGCAACAATTATTTCCTGGTTTCCCTGTGATTTTTCTGCCAGAGCACATTTATTTTAACTGACTTTAGTATCCTATACAGGTATTTTGTAGGAGTAAGCTTCCTTTTGTCATAAAACGGTAGATCTTCCTATTTGATGTATGCACTCATTTTTATATAAGAAACAGCTTATAAGAAACGGTAGGCTCAATTTTTTTAAACTTAAGAAATCACCCTACCTGAATTAAAAAGGCCAAGAAACTTTTGTAATTTGTAACTATAATTTTCCCTGGTCAATCGAAAAAGTTTTGACACTGTACAATAATAGTGGATGTTTTGGTATTTGTTTTGAGTGCGAAGTATGTTACAACATGTTTTGAGATCTTACTAAGTAATTTGGAANCAGGAAATAATTGTTGCTAAAAATAAAATTTGTAAGAAAAAATTTGTCTTTCTTTGTCCCCTGTGCGCTTAGTAATTTTTGTACCTTAGTCCCCTGTGCTCCGCGAAAGACTGCGTAGTGATAGACTAAGCGCACAGGGGACGAAGAAAGACAAATTGTTTTTACAAATTTTATTTTTAGCAACAATTATTTCCTGGTTTCCCTGTGATTTTTCTGCCAGAGCACATTTATTTTAACTGACTTTAGTATCCTATACAGGTATTTTGTAGGAGTAAGCTTCCTTTTGTCATAAAACGGTAGATCTTCCTATTTGATGTATGCACTCATTTTTATATAAGAAACAGCTTATAAGAAACGGTAGGCTCAATTTTTTTAAACTTAAGAAATCACCCTACCTGAATTAAAAAGGCCAAGAAACTTTTGTAATTTGTAACTATAATTTTCCCTGGTCAATCGAAAAAGTTTTGACACTGTACAATAATAGTGGATGTTTTGGTATTTGTTTTGAGTGCGAAGTATGTTACAACATGTTTTGAGATCTTACTAAGTAATTTGGAAGCCCTTCTAACAAAAATATATTGGCTCTACACATAGGGCATTTAAAATATAAGAAACTTTTGGTAGCAAAATGACCCTAAAATTTAAGAAACTGCCTATCAACCCCGGACCTTAGTTTCTTATAAAAAAGAATGAGTGTATTTCATATGTTCCCAAAAACTACACTAAGGAAATTCGGATGCAAAACAGACAAGATATTTAGCAACATATGTTCTCACGATTAGCGGGTAAGATGAATTTTTATGTTGTCGCAATAAACGGGTAAAAATCCCATTCATAGTGATGTTAAAACAACAATGATGCGAATACCTTAACGGCCTAATGTTTTCATAAAAAATCTGCTTCACTTAAGGTGTGTTAAAACATTTGTTTCTGTTGTTACAATAATTCAAGAACTTTATGTAAATATTATTTGATCACAAAAACTTTATTAAGTAAAGCTTGTTTAAAGAGAAAGGCAATATTTGTTTAAAGAACGCCAATCAACCAGCATCCTTTGCGCGCTTCGCTTGTTGCCTTTCGACTGCGGCGGCCATTTTAATATGACAACATTCTCTGCAAAGCGTGACCGCAAAGGATGCTGGTTAACCGGCGTTCTTTAAAAACCAAATAGTCTGATCACTTTCAGCCAATCATGTCATATTTATCAACGGTAAACATTCTGGAGGATTCATCTTGAGGTTTTTTAAATTGACAGAATGAAACATTAACACGCCATTATGTTTACGATTTTTGTAGCGGATTTTTCGCTTTTTATTAACCATAAATGCCATGCTGTTATATTTCAAGGAAGCCTCCGGATGATCTAACGGTTAAATGAACACTCATCTAATAATTTACCGACACAAACCCTTCCCTTGTTTAAGACCCCCCCTTTTTTGCTCTCCTTTCTGTCCTTCTGCACTTCGTTCTTTCCGCATTGATTTATTATCCTGTGCAACAAATTCGTTTTTCTTTTCTGTTTATTTTTTACTGGAAAGTAGAGTGAATTTTGAAAAATACATTGGACAGCAAGATATTTTTAATGGTGTATGTTAGTAGAGGTATAATGATCTAGATTCATTGAAATAAATCTGGTTCAATGCGTGAGCTCTCAGAATTGAAATGCTAGATGTTACTAATTTTTATTTATTTCATCGCAATCCTTCTTCGTTCATTCGAAAAATAAAAAAAGAATAAAAATATAATCCTATATAATAAAATATTATAAAATATAATAATGTCATTTATGAACCACGAAAGCTGCTTGATTTAGAAATGTATTTGTTTATTAGAATGCCAGACTAAAATTTTGCGCCGTTAAGAAACCATTATCTAGATTTGTGTCACCCCGGTTTAGTTATTGAACGAAATTTTGCATTATGATTGCTTTATGATTCTTGAATCCTTATAGATTTTGGTGTATAGCTCTCAGTAAAAATTCCTTGCCTTTCTATTCAGCACACTGTTCATTATTAATTTAAATTTACTCAAAGTCCAACGCTGAAAAAAAGCCGAAAAATTCAAATTCCCACCTTGTTTTAAGTCATAATTTCGCGAACATTGAATTCCAATGGTCTATCTCAGATATTAAATGAATGACACAGTGGTCAAATTGACGAAATTTAAAGAAAATGTTAAAATGCTTGCTTACATGGAGCGGGAAATTTGTGGAGAATTTTTTTTAAAACTAACATCCTGTACTGGAGCTGTAAGATGTGTACCCCGTCAACGACATACCCTAGTATCTAATGTCAATGACATAGGAGTACCTCCCTGCCCTTGATAATTCTTTACGTATTGAAAATCGAGTATGATTTTTTGTATTATTTGAATTTGTACTTCACTATACTTCGATATCTCAACAATGTTGATGTTCCCACTAACTGAAATAGCGCCTTTATTTTGAATTTTAGGACCATCTTTTACGAAAGGCAGTTTACCAAGACTATTTCAACTATGGATGGGATCATTTCCTCAGAACTCAAAAGACATTGATGTGGAGAAAAATAAAGGCAACGTTGCAACATGGCAGCTGACGTTAGAAAACAGAGCAGGGGCATTAACAGGTATGAATATGGTATCAATTTTGTAAAAATAAAGTGCAAATGATTCAAACGTTTCGATCTGTGATCTTGATCAATGAATTGCTTTTGCAGTAATTTGGAGCTATATGCCGGGTGGCGCATAAAAGAGTTCCTCCCTTTAAGAAGTTGCTGTGGAGGAGTTGTAATTTCCATATTTTTATATTCACTTGATTCTGAAATGAGGGCCTAACTAAAATTTCTAAACCTTGTGGGCTGTAGTCGATGAGCTATTTGCAAAGATACAGCCAATCCAAGCAAATCTAAATTTCGGGTGTCTTCAAAACCACGAGATTTGCTACTGATGCCCATTATAGAACAGTTTCTAGTTTCGTATTTAAACTGAGCCTTTGAAACAGATGTAGTAATTTCGGGAACGATCATACTTCTTATTGACGTTGAAGGTGCAGGGGTGGCGCCAGGAATCTTCCGACGGAGGGGCTGGGACTTCCGACAAGGGGGCTAAAATGGCAAAAAAATGCTGTTTTCGTACCTCATTTTGCCAAATTTCCTCCGACAATAACCCAAAATTTCCTCCGACGGGGGGGCTAGATGCTTCCGACGGGGGGCTGTAGCCCCCCCTTAGCCCTCCCCTGGCGACACCCCTGTGAAGGTGGCAAAGCAAATTCATACATGTTTAAGTCTGGTTTCCATATAATCGTTACGATCGTTTGGATCGTTGTGAACGACTCCAGCGAGCCCAGCGATCTCAATGAAATGAAAAGAAATCGATCGCTAGAATCATTCGTGCATTTTTCAAGAGATTTTTAGAAGTAACCTACTAGCATCAGAAAGATGAGCTTTGGATTAGTTTCTTTTTCTAGGGGTTATGGGTGACGGTAGTTTAAGTAATAACATTCTTGTGTGTCCAAGTATTTTTGTCTGGAATTGTGGCCTACCAAGAACAATATATAACTGTTTGTTTGAGCTTTATGACTTGTTGTATCAGAGATGGTAAATCTCCAAGCGCTTTCTTATGTGGCCTAAAATGTTTTGTTTTCATGATCCAAGATTTGGAGTTTATCAGATGATCGAATTAATCTTGCGATTTAGGCTGCCAACAAAACAGTGATTCAAGTGAGCAACCGCGATTGTCACCGTCAAATGCTCCATTTCAACCAGCAACAGTTTTAAAATGATTCACGAATGGAGTAAGACCGTTAGGATCGTGTTTCTTAAGAGTTGCTGCGCAAGGGAAGTTGGGTATTAATCATGAATTAAACTGTGTGGTCTGTCCCAGCGTGTCTCTTTTTCTTTGTGACATTAAATATTACCCTCAGCTGGATATTGTTGTGCAGTGTCATGAATCAGGTCTACGATAGAGCTCAATTTACCCCATTCAGCTTGGTGTGCATTTATCCTCTCCTTGATACAATTCAAAAATACATTATGGTTCCTAATTTAAGGCATAGACTCTGAAGATTTTTTACCACCTTGATGCGGAATCTGTTGAAACTGACACAGCTAGAGTGCATAAAGTGACAAAATAGATTCGAAGTACTTGAAGTATTTTCTGTGCGCGATGTCTTTCTCTCTATCCCTGCAAAGACTTTGAGATTCGAATTGTAAATGAGTTTGGTTCCTTTTTTCACCATGTTTTTGCAATTTTGTGTTTTTGAAATTGCTGAGCCAGCAGCGTGCTTCATCCTTCATGTGACAGCAATGTGGAAGATATATGGAGTTAAAGCCACACCAGACACTTTGTTTATATGATACGCAGTTCTTCACCATGCTACTTTAGAAGACTGTTTAAGAAACATAGGGAGAGACGAGACAATAACATTGTAGTATGCTGAGAACTGTGGGGGAGCAGGGCTCTGTTGTAATCCACTAAGGGCTCACATCACATAGATTATAAGGTCATGTGACTTTTGCGTGAATGTTCTCATGGGAGCCTATTCAAATGCATAAAATTGAGAGCGAATATTGACAAACACTTTGTTGTTGATGATTGCAAACCCTTTTCAATTTAATTTATTGATTTAATTTAATCTTGTCTTTTTCTCTTATATACCGTTGAGTTGCAAGAAAGTAATCGTAAATGCACTGCAAAAATCCCAATTCTTAATTCAAGAAAAAAAACTCCAATCAAGAAAATATTTCTTATAACTAGAAAATCACTTGGTTGAAATCACACTTTATCTTATCAAGAATTGAAAATCTTGAAACAAGTAACGTTTTTTAGATTAAGAAAAATTATCTCAAAACAAGAAACAAAATCTAAGCTAGTTTTTGGGATTTTGCAGTGTGCTATTCGCAATGGGAACTGAGTGACTATTGTGTCGTTTCCCACTGTCGGTGGCATCAGAAATGGACCCTTTTTCTATTTCATGTTCTGCTTTTCTTACAAAGACAACAATCCCAGAGTCAGGGAAACAATACGGTCACACGGTCACTGACCGTGATGAATATTAATAAAAAGAAAGAAATAACTTATGCAAAACCCTAAGCAAATAATTTTCTATTCAAAAATGAAGAAAGTTCCATCAAGCACACTTTTTTGTCCGGAGAAAGGTTCAACATTTTTCTGGACTCTGAAAATCTGAGATAATTTCCTTAAAAGACCTATCATCTGTTTTTAATCATGATTTGTTGGACTAAATTTTGTATCTTTTGTAAATTTTGTAAATTTTCATAAATTTGATTTTATTTTTACTTGCGATTCTTATTTCATTTTGCAGCAATTGGTTCATTCATGAAACATTGTCAAGTTCTGATGACTACTGAAGTTACGAAAAAGATTATATTTTGCGTCGAAACTGCCATTGCCATGATTCCAACGTGAGTATTTTTAGTTCCCATTTAATTCAGAATTTCGAAATCTGCATGAATGAACACCGTAGGTATCGATAGTTTAGAATACTCAGGTGAGTAAAAAAAAGTTGCACCTTTGGACAATAGATCTGTTATCTATTCTAAAAAGAATCTGGATCGAACGGTGTTTTTATACACTTTGCCGAAATCTGATGAACCTTCGAAGGTGCCAAAAGTGATAGAAGCTAGAACGCCACTCAGTCGAACATTTCGTATCAAAATGTATAGAAATATCGCTCGATCCAGAAATGGTCTGTTGTAAAGTCTGTTGTAGAAATTCATCTAGCAGACCGATTTCAAAGATTCTTGGATAAAAGTCTAAAACAGATTTAGGGACAGGTTTTAAAAGTTCTCGTTACGTTTACTTTGAACAGATAAATTTCAGGACCACTCCTTGCTAAATGTTTCTTGTATGCTAAATTTTTCTAGTATGCTCTTGCAAATGAACTTTGGGGATATTTGAAATTTTTGCAAGATTTTATTGACTTATCTTGTGGAGCTCAGTAAGTGCTCAAGACAAAGTTCATATTAATTTGTCAATATCTAAGTCAAGATACTCTGAAAATGAATTTGTATTTCTGTTTGATATGTCGCTGAAATTACACGCACTTACTACTGCACAACGCGTTTTACAATGCTACGCCAGTTTTTCCTATCTTGTGTTAGTTCCAATAATCTGTTCAATGTTTTTGTTGCTTTGGAAAGATCTAGTTTATTCCGATGGTATTCAGATCTTGCCGTATGGTTTGCATCCAGGTCGTCTTTGGTCTTCCCCGTGGCCTTTTCACTTCCCTGAGATATTCTCCAAGTCCTTTTCTTGCTGGGGTTTCAGGATGTAGTCGCATCAAATGTCTTAGCCATATTAGTTTTATGTCATAGCCATGTTAGTGATATGTCGCTGAAATCAATCAAACGTGGGGGACATTTTTGGGACACCCAGTAAGTCATCCACTCTCCTTCGCAGAGGCTGTATTACCCACTGATCTCTGGTATTACCGGAGGACGGATGAAATGATCCGCGCCGGCGCTCTTTGCTCCTTCGGAGCTTCACGTTCTGCTCGTTTGCAAACAACAGCCTCTGCGACGGAGAGTGTAAGTCATCGATGTCTGAGCTGAAGACCTCAATTCCATTAGCTCGAAATGAAAACTTCAGACCCATTTGTGTGTATATTCACGTGTTGTGAAACGGATATCTTGTTGCCATTTTTTACTTCACTCTTGCTTGCAGGGCTGGATGGAAGCTAAAGTTTAATTTTAAGTAGAAATTGAACTCTTAAAATGAAACACAAGGCAGTAGTGGTGTTTATTTGATTTGATTCAGAACTTTAAAGCTAAATTAGATTTGCCAAAAAATAGTCTCTTAGGCTTTAAAAGACACAAACAGCAATCTTATTTGAAATATCCTTCAGTTCTCCTTGACAAAAAATAAGAAAATCCATAACAAATATGCTTAATCGGCTGTCCATGATTTCACAAATTATAGACTAGTAAAAGAAATGATTACTAGATCTGTCGCGCTTAAGAAGCTTAATTCTTAAATTGCCGTAGATGCTCTTTGTTCAGCATACATTACGGTTAAGCCTTGATGGAAAGCTCTCACTTAAGAGAGATAATCATTGCCAAACATAGTTGGTTTTAGGAACATAATAGGAACATAAAATGTCGTATGTGACATGTTTTTATTGAAAATTCTTTTCAAAATTATGTACTTCTGAGATTGCTTTGTGTACACTGATTTCAAACTGATGATTCTTGTATTAATGATTTTTGTTTCGGTTTCAATGACACTTCTTAATCTGATTTGGAAGTTATTAGATTTTATCGTGTTGGGCAAAGGCTATCTGTAAATTTATTCCAAATATCTGAACAGTCTTAATATTTGAACGAATCTCTGTGCAGTATCTCTGAGTATTAGCTAACGTAATTGCTTCCTAGGCTTATTATCTCTGCTTTTGTTAACAATTTTATTTGAATTTTGCATTCTCTATCACATAGGGCTTATATTACCAGAAATTGATGAAATGAAAATTCCAGAAATATACCTTTTAGCTATTCTACAAAAGGGTCTGGATCGAGCGATATTTTTGAACACTTTTGTACGAAATGTTCGATTGGCTATTGTTATAGCTTCTATCACTGTTGTGCACATTCGAAAATTCCTCAGAGTTCTGCAAAATGTATAAGAATATCTCTCGATCCAGACTCCTTTTAGAATAGCTAAAATGTCTATTACTTGGTTCTCAGTTGTGTACTCTGAAATGGACGATAACGCTAAAGATGCATCTCGGTAAAAAGTTACTCACCGCCATCTTTAGCGTTATCATGTATTTCGTAGCATAGCCTCGAAATCTTTCGCATCTTTAAAAAAACATTGCACGGATGGTTAAAGCATCTTCTGTTTGATTTAATGGCTTGAAAGGAACTTCAAGTACTTTGCTATAATCCTATATGCAGCATTTCTGATATCTTGATTATTTTAAAAAGTATTATAGACCTTCATGAAGTGTGGTTTTCTTGAAGATTGTACCGTTTTTCATATTCTGATTCAGGATCTACGATTATTTTAACTTATTTCAAAACTATTCACAAGTTCTTCAATAAAAAGAGAACCACTGTTATTCTGAAAATAATCAAGATATTAGAAATGCTACATATAGGATTATAGCAACGTACCTGACGTTCCTTTCAAGCCATAAAATCAAACGAAAGATGCATTAACCATCCATGCAATGTTTTTCAAAGATTTGGAGGCTATGCTGTATTTCGTTACTTGATGTATCTTGCCTGTTTTAAAACGGGAAGCAAAAATTTGCCCATTTCGACTTTTTAGAATTCTGTTCAAGGGTCAGGGATTGCAGTGGCAATGTCAAAGCAATAGTCCAATTAAGGCAAATTTGTTGTATGATTTGTTGATGCTAGTTGCTATGCTATGTACCATAAAGATGAGGAATTCGACAATACGTCTTGTTGACTTAAAACTTGACGGTCCTTGTCTATTATATTATAAGTTAACCAAAAAGATCTCAAAAGGCAAGGCATTAATTTTAGTCACTCATTTAAAGAGTAGGGGACGCGAATATATTTTTGTGATCTAGGATACTAAAGTCTTCTAAAGTGTTGGTTAATGTCTAAAATCTCAAAAATATATGATCGGTTAATTTGCACGAAAAATTCTCAATCCTTTCTTTTTCAATATTTGTGAGTATTTATTCTCTGTTTTTCTTTCAGTCTCCATGCTGTTCTGAAGATTCATGGCAGTCAACTTAAACCAATCATTGCTATGTTCAAATTACGACTTTACAAGACTTTATCATTGCTCACTCCAAAATCATTTGAAGGTATAAAACTTCTATTTTAGATCCTATAAATCATTGAGCATCAAGCCTGAGTTTAACACCAAATTGGCCCCAGGGATGTGTGAACAACTCTGCCCCCCCTGAACTGAGCGCATCCCTAGCAAATATCCACAACAATGTTCT
>REGM01001071.1:0-10493 GCA_004194415.1 Aurelia aurita | reverse complement strand
TGTTTAATTTGACAATGTGCTCGAATTAATGCGCTCAATATTGGTTTATAATACATTATACTACATTTGCTATTGCTGTGCAATGCATTTAGTGTTGTTTATACCAACATAAAGTACATTGCAATGCATTGACCATTCAAAAATTTCGAATTTTGCGCAAGTTGTTTTCAAGGTCCAACATAGGTCTCAAGTTTTCCTATCTATGCTCGTAAATGTATTCTTGGGAAATGGCAAGTCGTCCTAACAACAGCAGGTCTAGTATTTTCCCAGATTGACGTCAAGAGGCGGAGGGGAAGCATACTTAACCTCACTGCTTTGTCGAGCTTCTTCTGACCTCCTTTCGAAGCAATTGTTTCACGTTATGGTAATTTTCAGATTACAGAAATGCTTGAGTGAGATTATTTTGAAAGCAACGAGACAGACAAATTTCCTAGCCTTGCCACGAAGCTTTGCAAAATTTAGTTTAAGAACATTCTGAGACAAAACAACCGTTTGCTTCGATTACTTACACCAACAATTTTATAAGAAATGCGTCAAAGATAGATGTGACATAAAATATAACCCTAAATGGCACCTGATAAAATGGTTTTCCACGTGTCAAGATCACTCTTTTTTCTTTGTAGTAAAGCTGCAAATTGAGCAAGAAAAAATTAGCAAGGTACTTGATTCAAGGGTCATATCTAGCCCATAAGATAGATCATCCTATTGTGTCTATTTTAGCGACTGTCCTGGTGTAGTATATTTGCTAATTGATTTAGATACCAAAATTCCGTAGCCTGTACTCCAAATGCAACTTTCAAACACTATGCATTGCAGTGGCACTTTGTTCTGGGAATCTTGAAAATGTCCATTTGAATTTGAAGCTAAGTAATAGGCACATCCTGGAAATTAAAATTATTTTTACGAACGTTTACATCAGAATCATGTTCAGCACGTTTTCATTGCGAAAAATATCAATATTTACATTTCGCATTTATCAGTAAAACTAAACATCTTATGTATTCATAATAATAAAAAAACGAATTACTAAATATGTTTGCATATTGACAAGCACTCTGTTTGAGCAAGATAAGTCAGAAAAGTTTATCATATGATGTATTCTCCATTCTGTTTGGCTTACCAGTCAAGTAAAAATTTGTTTGCAAACACTGTTGATTGGTAGTGATGGTGTCACGTGAAAGGTTAATCCTCTTGTGTGCAAGCATACCGGTAGAATGCAAGCAGTAACGTGCAAATGCTAGCCTAACACTAGCCTGCGTTACAGACCATAACGAGGGGGGGTTATGGTCTGTGTGATGGACTCACTTTTGTTGACCAACGACTGCAGCATAAATTAAACAAACAAAGAGCTAGACAAGCCAATATCATTATTTGAATAACAGATTTCACAAGATATCTGTGAAACTGGGACAACAAAAGTGAGTCCATAACACAGACCGTAACTCCCCTTCGTTATAGTCTGTGACGTAGGCTAGCTTAACACTTCATCAATCCCTGTGGGCAAAGTCAGGTTGATTCAACGTTGAATTCTGGTCGATAGAAGGTTTCAACGTTGATCAACTAGATATCAACGTCCCATCAACGTAATTTTTCTGACGCAATTTTAGCATTAGAATTTTACAGTTGATATGACGTTGATACAACGTTGAACTAATGTTTGCATTTTGATGTTGATAACAAATTTCATTTTCCACATTCATCAACGTTAGCGCAACGACAAGAGTCTTTTCTCGCAACATTTTTTCAACGCTTTATCAACGTTGTTTGCCCAATGGGATGGTAATATTTCCTTTCCTCAATTTCAAATTTAGGTAAAAATAAAATATTAAAACTAAAACACCGGCTCATGACTGAGGCTTTGAATTTCATAATATCATTCTCCTCCAACGCAGCGGCCTCATCAATGGTCGCTGCGGCGAGAGTCTTAAATACGTCATCATTATTATTAGCCTCTTCGACACGTCATCACCAAGGCAAAACATCTTACAAATTGGTTGGATGGTTTATGAGGTTTGATTTTGCACGCGGGGGTGATGCATATTTTTTTGACTCACCCAGTAGATTTTATTTTGTCTATGTAATTGCCACGGTGTAGTCATGATCTTTTTCTCCAAATGGTATTGTCCTTGTAATGTTTATCAAGCAGTTTTTAGGTAGCGTAATTAGTAGTATATTTTGTAAAATTATTAATGGATTATAAACAAACAAAAGTTTCGGTTGATAGCCAAATTCATAATTTTCTAAAATTTAGCACCACGGTGAAGAATCAGTGAGGAGGTTTTTACAGTTTCACAGATTATGTAAATTAAAAAAATTTTAGCACAATAATATATTAACTTTCTTACAAATTGAGAAACTTTAGTAAATTAGGCCAATCAAAGTTTCTTACAAAATTACAGGCATTTTATAAAAACATCGATTTTTCCAGTTGATCCACGAGGTCCACGAGCGTTTATGTATTTTTCGTGGTTTTAAAGCCTAGTTAATGTTCTTAATGCTCAATGTGCCATTGGGAAGGAGGCTACGAAGGTGTACGTATGCAATGGACGATTACGGAAAATATGGCGTCGGGGGGGATTTGACCAAGATGCATTTTTATAGTGATTCTATAGAAATTCGAACATCAAACGCAATGCATCTTGGTCAAATGCCCCCCGACGCCATCTTTTCCGTAATCGTCTATTCAGCTCACCTCTACTGCCTTCATGTGCTCTTCCCCATTCTGCAGCATAACAGTATCTACTCCACAGCAACGTAGATATCGTCCAAGTCCTTGCAACATTGTGTCACACACCACGGCTAGTTCTCCTGGTCGCCGAGGCGGTCCTTTAACCACTTGCT
Source organism: Aurelia aurita (assembly GCA_004194415.1). Lineage (NCBI taxonomy): Eukaryota > Metazoa > Cnidaria > Scyphozoa > Semaeostomeae > Ulmaridae > Aurelia > Aurelia aurita. The sequence continues at coordinate 7,652 of REGM01001071.1, read as the reverse complement.
CCTACAAATTTCAAATGATTAAAAATTAAAATAATATTAACACAAAATAACCTCGGTATTTGAAACAGACAAAGTTGTCGAGTGATAAAAAACTACAAAACTCTCTTGTGGAACGAAACCTTGGTCCCTACATGACCGAGGGGCAAATCACTGATTTTCTTTCGTACACCTTCCTTGAAATAACAAAAAATCACACAAACAAATCTCAAAAATAGCAAAAAAATCACACAAAAACCACAAAAATCACAACAAATCACAAAAATTACCAAAAAATCACAAAAAAATCAAAGAAAAAAATATCGTGATTTTAAAATCACAAAAATCACATACACTATTTTGAGAAGGGATTTGCCCCTCGTACATGACCCAAAAGTGTTCTATGCTGAAGACAGTTCTGTGAATGGTATTCAAACACGTCAGTCTAACGTAAGTCGTTTTAAAATAGCTCATTCTTACTCGCACTGCCATCTCTTACCAAGAAAGCTGGAGGAATAAGAGAGTTACATAAACTTAGTCCAAAAGGCATGCGAACGGTATCTTCTGAACTGACTACCTAAATTCGTATTTCAACGAGTTTCAGTTCCCTTCACAATTTCTCAAAAGTTCAAGTTTCAAAGTACATTAGAAGTTGGAAAAATTAGATTTAAGCAGTTTACCTCTTTCACATGGCTTTGGAAATCAGCAGCATTCTGGCAATCACCACTGAAAAAAAAAGAAAATAATAAAAGGCAATGATCATTTAACGGTTTTTTTTTGCTGTGTAAGAAAGGAGTCTGGATCGAGGGTTCAATTCTGAACATTTTCGGCAAGAAATGTTAAGCAAAATATGACACGAGACTATTCTCAGGAAAATTTGGTAAACGTTCCTAATCCATGGTGACAGAGTCTAAAGGCTTAACAACCAAGTTGACGGAAGCACTACTAAGTGAAAGAACATTTTCCATTTCTTTGTAAAAGGGCAAGCCTACTAGCTTTCAAATTGTGCCAACAAATTGCATGTTTTCACTGCTTCATTAGCAAAGCTTCGCAGAATTATTGAAAAGATTTCAAAATGCAAAAAATATATGACCTGACTTTCTCAGACTCTTTCGTGAGAGCATACTTCGTTTAATCAGACTCTTGGTATCAATTGGGATCAATTCTGAGTCTGTTAGTACAGTCTGGACCCCGTCAATGGGAGAAGTAAATCCTGCAATATTGGTTAAAGATTCTGTTGTTTGAATGGCCAAATCAATTCATAATTGAATTCATAATCCATAAAATCTAGTTTACGTTGATAGAGGATCAGAAAAATCCAAATGATTTCAACTTATTGTATAGATAATCGTTTCCAGGCGTCTACAACTCACTAATAAGCTCCAAATAAATTAATCTAGCAGAATCGTAGCTTAATCCTAATGCAAACTTAACTACAATCGTCGAAGCTTCGCAGTCCTCCGGAATATATGTCGTTATAACTACGACTCATCATCTATCTTTAGTTAGAACGATCACGTTTAAGACCCATTACTAACCATGATCCCTTGCGTGCCGCATGGAAAGCGAAGCAAATAGAACTAAGACACGAAAAGACTTTCGTATCTTAGACTTTCGAACTAAATTAAAAATCACACACAAAAGTCGAACCTCGAAATCTCTTCAAAAATCACAGAAAAATTGCAAAATCACAAATCACGGAAAATCACTAAAAAACACTGAAAAAATGCGAAATCAATAAAAATCATGAAAATCACGGAAAAATCATGGAAAATCACAAAAAATCTAAAACAATCACTGAAAACATGAAATCAGTCATATAATTCACAGTAAATCACTAAATCAACAAAAATCACAGAAAAAATCACATGATTTTAAATCACGCACGCTATTTTGAGCAGTGATTTGCCCCTCGGTGTAGGATACTTATACGTCAACATAGTATAAATGTGGAAAGTTTAGTCAGAAAATTGATGCAAACGCTCAAGTTCGACATAAACAAATAAATGATTTAAAAAATCCAATTTGACAACACAAACTGCAAGGACAAGGCAAGCTGCTTCATGTCATGTTACACTTTAGAAAAACTAGTTCTTGTTTTCTAGCAACGATGAAGTTGTTGTGTGTACTTGCAGACACAAGAAAGATTCCACTTGTGTCTACGTGGCCGACACCTATAATTTACAAGCAAGAGTTAGACGACCAGAAAACAAGGTCCCTTAGCGTTGGTCCAATCTTCAGAGGGAATTCCTTTTGTGCCAGGTTCTCATTTGCTTCCAAGAATCAAGTGCCAACGTTGTAGACCTCACATTTAATATTTCCTAACAGTCTTACAAAGCAAGACATCACCTTAGAATACACGATAACAGTCAGATATTTTCTGCCTCAAATGGTAGCATAAGTCGACTAAGCCTACGAAATAACAGATAAGTTTTTGAAATTTTCATTCCTTCGATGTTTGCGGAAGCAAATGAGAAATACCGTCAAAATTTGTGCGCGTCAAAATTTGTCCGAATTCTTGACGTCTTGTAGGTATACTGCTATGTGCTAAATTAAGAACCATTTGAAAGATTTCGAAGGAAAATAGGACCAAATTAATTATGGAAATTCAAAAGTGTTGAGTATAGTTTGTGGGTATTTCATCAATGACGTTTTGGACACCACAATCCGAAATGGTCATCCTAATATCCGTGGGTAACGTTTAACGACTTCGCAAAACCGTCAACCAAAGAATAATCTCTTTAAGAACCTAACAACCACCAATAGCCCTAACGAACGGAAATTTATGAATTTCAAGAATCGTTCTGTGGGATATTGTGAGGTTAAGACTTCGGCAAGAGGGGAAGTGATTTTCTTATTGCTAATGGTCTGATAAGAAGCATCTGAAAGATGTCCACAGGTCCTTGCCAAAACACTGAAAACGTCAGCAATTGTTTCAACAAGATAGCGAGTTAACTTTCATATATCATCGTCATCATTCAGTGACTGCTTCCCGTGGAAGATTCGTCGTTAATCGCCTCCAGTAGTCACGGTCTTCAGCTCCCCTTACGCATTGCACGAACTTCAGTTTGGTCCATTCCATGATGTTCTTCGTCCACGTTTTACGGGGACGTACCCTTGGTCTTTTTGCACCTATTCTTCCAACAATTTTTGAATTTTGTCTTTTCTTATGAAATGACCAAAATATTGCGTCTTTCTCATTTTTATGTTCTTTTCCAAGGACAGTCCTTTTTCTTTGACACGTTTCAAGACTTCCTCATTTATTGTGTGACTTGTGTATGTGATCTTAAGCATTTTTCGGTACATCCACATTTCAAAACTGTTTAACATAAGGGAATGTTAACAATTTTCTAAGAGCGCAAGAAGATTATTTCTCTTCAGTCCAAAAGCTGTTCTAAGCAAAGTAAAGTCTTTGAGCATATGGTTTCGCTTTTAGAACAGTTGGGAATTTGTGCGCAACAATATGCTTCTTGCTTCTCTTTGCAGTTTTATCCTTGCAGATTGTTCCTTCCTTCAAAAGTACCCTCTTCCGGTTGTCATTTTCAAAAAAGGGACTGTTTAAGTCAAGTCTCTGGAGGTTAAAAAAGTTTCTATTTTGAATTCGCTCTGTGATTAATCTCCTCTCTAAGCAAAACAATTTTGCAGAGTCAGGAAAACATTACGGTCACACGGTCACTGACCGCGAGGAAGGTCTCCAATAACAAAGGAATAACTTATGCCACGCCCTAAACACACCCATTTTCTATTCAAAAATGAGGAAGGTTTTATCGGAAACATAGTTTTGTCTGGAGGAAGGTTGATGATTTTTCTGGACTCTGCAATGTTGGTGGCATTTTTTAATGGAGTTTTTCTTGATAAATTCAGCTTCCAAGAGAGCAGAAAGATTCATCTTGAAACCTTCAAAAAGATACATGGCCTAAAGTTTATTTCATGTTTTGACAGTCCTCAACGATAAATCTTGGCAGCGATAGACACTACTTTTTGAGCTAAACAAGGTCTCAAATATGAGAAGTAAACAGGACCGAACATTCTTGACAATGAATTTGTTACAAAGCAGTTGCTCACCTTTTTGCACTGATATCAACGCTGATGTGAAACTCCGCAGCTAAATCATCGAACAAATCATATATTTTCACCAGGCACAGTGCATCCAGAGCTGTCGAAAGAAGACGTATAAAAATCAGAAATAAATAGACGAATATCAGGTTCGTTGTAAAGGATTTCGTGATTAGATCGGTCAACACAAAATTACTGGACAAGAACGATAAAGTAAGTTTGAAAAAAACCCTATTTTATGCGATAGTACTTACTGAAATATCGTATTTCTCACAAAAAAGCTTTACTATGTGATTTAATAGCAAAAATTTCCACAAAGATTTATCAAGGACATATATGTAGCTAAATTTGGGCATGGGATGGTGCGGTATAAAACCTGGATTCGATAACATTTCTTGCGATGCCAGACATGCTTCAAAATCAGGCAGTCCGTAAAAGAAAGGTTCTCATCAATCTAAAGCCAGTTCTAGAAAGTTTGCAACAAGCAATATCTTGAACTTTCTAGTTGGGGATTGGCCAAATACTTTTGCTGCCATATTCCTTCTTTCTAATGTTGACATTCAGAGTATCACGCGATGAACTGGCAAAACCAAATAAGATAAGACACGAAAACGTATCATCGTTCCTTGAAAGAGACCAAGATAGCAAGTTTAGACGTTTACATCTTAAAGTACAAAACATCGGTAAAAGGACAAGTCAACGAGTAAATAATGGCGCCAGAAATTGCGTTCTTTCGAAATTCGATACACTCTGAGGGTGTTCTTAAAGCTATGAAATAATAAACGAGCTTTCTTCGCGGCAAGATAAGCCATTAAACTGGCTCCTTAACGACCCTCTGCTAACCATGTGGCTTTGCACGTCGTTGCTGTCCCAGAATGCACTGCAAATGGACTTTCAGATCATCTTAAAGTCTCTGATGCTAGGCCGGTGATGTGTTGTTTTCTCATGCGCAGCACGCAAAGCCTCATGGTTAGCAGAGGGTCTTTAAGCAGATTATAAGGAGAAAATAGCGTGCATGGTTATTTTCAGTTCTCTTGAATGTTGAAATTTTTGTAGAAGTTGCAAATTTGGCCGGATTTCGTGTAAACAGGGTGTTTCAGAAAAAACGCAACCTAACTGAGATTGAAAATTTAGGGCAAATGGTAAGATTTGGATTGATGTAATAGATGCTATTTGAGAGCACAATCTATCTTATTTCCAATGATATATAGGTCGGATACATTAATGGAATTTTTATCATGAAATTGATATTTTAGCAAGTATGCCCTATTTCAGATGGAGCAAAATTAAGACCTTTTTTTACCGTAAAACGTTACGAAACGCATTTGAATTAAAATCGAAAAAACAAGCTCTCACAAAGATGAGTTTTCACCTATGTAAATGTCCTACCACTTTCTTGCATCTAAAATAGGCCATATTTACTAACACGTCAATTACGGGGTGAATAATTCAATAACTTTCCCAAGCTGGATATCATTGGAAAGAAGATAGATCGTGCTTTCCGATGATATTCGTCAAATTAATTCAAATATCATTATTTTCTGAAGAATCGTGAAAAGAGTGGGTTGCGTTTTTTTTAACACCCTGCATATCAATATGTACTACCGGGTGACCCAAACAAATTTCACGAACTAGATCGCATCTAGCTCCCAGAAAGCAAAAGTTATGAATACAAATTTGCTAAAGCACGTAGTTGAATAGCCTGGGTACATAAACTAAATTCTTTACTCCAAGAAAAATAAATTATTTACTTTTTCGTATGAAGTCTGGTACACTTACTTTTTCGTATGGGGTTTGATAGCTATCTTAGAAGATTTTGCTTTGTCAATTTAAGAAATAAGCAAAGATGCAAACCTGCATAGCGTAGCTGTTCCGGAGAAAGAGGTCGCTGCTCCCAATTAGAAACCTGGTATGTCTTATCCAATGGTTTACCAAGACATTGTTTAACTAGTTGGCATAGGCCACGTTCTTTGTCTTGACCTCTTTGGTCAATCTTGAGCTTCTCAATGATGCATGGCATTTTCAAGAGCTACAAAACGGAAAATGGAAATATCAGTGATAACTAACGCACTTGGACAAAATATCTCGAAACTACCGGGTGGGCCAGAAAAAAGTTCCCACTTTTGAAAATTGATAGCACCAAGAGTACTGGATGGATTCGAATGAATCGAGTTCCGCATGATAGCCGAGAGATTGAAGTATTTTGTGATTTTTCTTGCGTATTTTTTAGCACTGAAGTGAAGATATAGGTAAATTTAACTTTACGAAAACGTTTTGGTTGTGAAATGCCTGAAAAAGGGCCTAAAACACTGATCAAATTGTAAAAGAACTCTTCGCACAGAACAACAAAGTAAAATTTTTCACGGATAAGAGGTATCGTTTGCACATCTATTGCCATGGAATTAAAAAACTTCAGTATTTGTTTAAAAATCTATTTCCTATAACTGTTGAGGGAGAAGAAATGCCCTTGCGTATTGTTCTGTCTGAGGAGATTCCATACGATTTGATCAAGTGTCTTAGGCCTATTTTCAGACATTTTGCAACCAAGAAATTTTTGCAAAGTCCAATTCATCTATATTTTCAGTGCTCATAACGGCACGAGAAAAATCACAAAAATACTTCGGTCTTTCGGCTTTCAAGTAGAACTTGATTCATGCAAATCCATCCAGTACTCTTGGGGCTATGAATTTGTAAAATCGTAACATTTCTGGCTCACCCGGTAGTTTTTTAATTTGTCTCGAGAAAAAAAAAATAATAAAGCCTTCAACGAGGTTGTTGAAAATGCTGCAAAGTAAACTGGCTTACAAAATTCGATTACAGGAAAACTAACTTAGCTTTTGGTCAAAACTGGAAAATTTTTTGGTGAGATACAATTTAAAGATAAATTGCAATAAAATGATAACTATTTTCTTAGCTTTGGAGATAGGTACAGTTTTTGCAATCGCAGGCTGGAAATAAGAAAATACTGCGATTATTTATCTTTCAATTGCGAAGACTGTGAAAACGATCTCCTTTTTAATAATTTTGATACGGCAGTATTTTTTGCGAACCTTTTCAAGCCTGCATTTTTCGTCTGCCCTCTTGTTTCATTGTAAGTTGTAACTCTCTCCGAAGCCTACCAATTTTATCAAGTTTCCTAAGTTTTAAAAGCAAACGTATATAGCAAATGGATATCTGAGATCCACAGAAATGAAAAGGTCCAACAAATTTACATTGGAATGTTTGAAAGACGTGGAACCTTTTTATCTCGTAGCTACTAAATCTGTTATTAAGACTGCTTGCTAAACAATCATTGTCATAATGATTACAATTGATCTCTCGAATCAATCTTGAGAAAATAACGAATCAAGCAGATCAAGGGATCAAGTTATATGATAGATGATTTGCGTTCGCCATTGAGTCGCATCGTATGGGGTCTTTGAGAAGCTCTAAATTCGTCTTATAATACTCTAAGAGATATATTTAATTAAAGAGTATATCTTGCTGTATAATATATTTAAGTAAAGTGTATAACATGAAATTAGCAGTCTTTTACAAAGGATTTTGGTAGTGATGGGAAATATTTGATTTCGGATTGACTAAATACTGAAAAATATCCAGGATAGATCATCGACCACATC
>REGM01001069.1:0-10542 GCA_004194415.1 Aurelia aurita | reverse complement strand
CTCGTTTAGAGGTGAGTAGTCTCAAAACGAGGTTAAACACAGGCAAACCAACTTTGAAAGCAAATCGACCCTAAATTGGGGGCAAAGGGACCTTGGTATCCCAAATTTCCCAGTTTTTTTCGTTGCTAAGGGCGTTGCCATGCACAAAAATGCTACCAAGCACTATATAATCTCAAATTTTGCAGCTTTGCACCTACAAAACAGCCGAGGAGCCAGTTGCAAGTTACAGAGCAATGATTTTCCTACTAAAATCCACAATAAAAAAATTTGGTGTTTTAGGGTCAAAATAAAGGGGTCTTCTACCTTAATGATTCAATTGTGAAATATTTACCATTATCAATACTTAGATTGGATTCATTTATATATTCTTTTAGATTATTATTTTCAATCAATTCGTTTAATTTATGTTTATCAATAAACCATATAACATTATCTTCATTAAACCATATAACTTTATCTTCATAATTGTGTGTTTAAAGTGAAATGAAGCTTGATTTATAGCAAATTCAAGAGGCTTTCCCCCTCAAAATCCTTAAAAATGGGTAGGAAAATCGACCGAAAATCCTTAAGGATGGGTCTTTCCCCAAAAGTTGGGCGGTACGTCCCCGTCATCCCAAGACTCAAGTTACCCCCCCCCCCCCCCCCGGGCCTTAATGGCGCACATGAATGGGTCACGTTATTAAATTTGATGTTTTTTCCTGCCCATTTTTGCTTACGTTCGTAATANGTTTGCTAGCCCTCGTTTAGAGGCGAGTAGTCTCAAAACGAGGTTAAACACAGGCAAACCAACTTTGAAAGCAAATCGACCCTAAATTGGGGGCAAAGGGACCTTGGTATCCCAAATTTCCCAGTTTTTTTCGTTGCTAAGGGCGTTGCCATGCACAAAAATGCTACCAAGCACTATATAATCTCAAATTTTGCAGCTTTGCACCTACAAAACAGCCGAGGAGCCAGTTGCAAGTTACAGAGCAATGATTTTCCTACTAAAATCCACAATAAAAAAATTTGGTGTTTTAGGGTCAAAATAAAGGGGTCTTCTACCTTAATGATTCAATTGTGAAATATTTACCATTATCAATACTTAGATTGGATTCATTTATATATTCTTTTAGATTATTATTTTCAATCAATTCGTTTAATTTATGTTTATCAATAAACCATATAACATTATCTTCATTAAACCATATAACTTTATCTTCATAATTGTGTGTTTAAAGTGAAATGAAGCTTGATTTATAGCAAATTCAAGAGGCTTTCCCCCTCAAAATCCTTAAAAATGGGTAGGAAAATCGACCGAAAATCCTTAAGGATGGGTCTTTCCCCAAAAGTTGGGCGGTACGTCCCCGTCCTCCCCAAGACTCAATTTACCCCCCCCCCCCCCCCGGGCCTTAATGGCGCACATGAATGGGTCACGTTATTAAATTTGATGTTTTTTCCTGCCCATTTTTGCTTACGTTCGTAATAGGCCTAGACACAAATCCAGCAAGCTATCAGCAGTACAGCAAACTGTCGAGGATCGCCTCACATGCCTTAAAGACACTTGGTATGTGGTTCAGTTGGATGGTAGACGATTTGAATGAGGTTTCTGTGATAGCTGGTGGTTTTTTGCTCTGTTGTGTCTAGTTCACTGCCATCTTGATCACCGGTTCCACCACAGCTTTGCTTCGGTTTCCTGTACGTAACTGAACTGAATTTCCGTGCAACATGTGAATTGCGATTTTGCATGTGACCCATCCGTGTGCGCTTTTAACAATATCTACAAATCGTTCAATGACCTACACTGGTTATTTGAAGGCATTCGAGTTACACTATCCTTAGATAAGGCTTTGATATATCATATTTTTAAAACGCATCCAAAATACCTGGTTTGCTGTTTCCAACTCAGCAGCTGTTTCTGAGTATCTTTTCTTGTTGACGAAAAAAAAATTCTGAAAGCCTCAAAGTAGTTGAGACGATTCTCTTCCGTAATTCTGAAATTCCATTTCTCGTTAGTAGCTAAGCAACAGATTAAAATTCTATTCTCTGGCCGAGTTGGAAATGATTGTCGGAGTATTGCGCATTTAATGACAAAAGCGTTTGCCCTAGTCAACTGCTGTGCCCCAAAAAGGTCAACAAAGTTTGCCTGGACATGTCAACAAAGTTCTGTTTTCGTTCAGATGAGCAATACCATTGCATGTTTTTCCAGGAAACATGCTAAGGCCTGCATCTAACACATGCACAATATTCGGTAGCTCCTACGTTGGAGCTCGTTAGATGTATTGAATACATCTAATTGCCTAGAATTTATCTCAGTTAGGAAATACAGGGTAAATCTTTTTACTTCCTTAAAGTGAATGACCTGAGCTACATGGTGTGGTCTATAAATAGGACAAGGAAAAAACCGACACACGCCATTGTTTCTCTGGTTTTGTTTTGTTGGTGCACGCGTCAAGATTATCAAATACAATAGGCTATTTATAAATCTATGAGATCTCATCTTTTATCTCAGGTCATTCAAGTTAAAAAGGCTGCTTTCTAGCCTTTCCCAGTGCACCTCCCAGGGGCATATAAACCGCTACCTACTGTAAACAAATTTATCAATTATCGTGGGAAAAGATGCCACTTAATTTCTCCCGCGAAAACTTTGACAAGATTTCTTTAACGGACTAAACAGTTTCAAGGCTTCTATAGTTACCTGAGTTACTAAATAGTTCAAAATAAAATAACTTATTTACTTACAAATTCTTGCTCTCTCAGCCTTGACCCAGTATCCTTGCTTTCATCGAATGGGTTGTTTGCAATATACGGGTTTTTAATGCCATCTTTACAAAACGAACAAACCCATGGTGTGTAATATTCTAGTGCTTTAGCGGGGATCTGAGGGTCATGACATTGCTGGTGAAATCCTGTTGAGAAGATAAGAGTTTTTATAGCAAGAACAAGGGTAGATTTAGTAAAATACCATTCCATTCGTATGTTTGATTGATACGCTAGTACAAAAAAACTAAAATACTCCCAAAANTGGAGCAAAAATAAAAGCCTCGTTCCTATGCCAAGGTCACTGGAAAAACCATGTTGTTGCTGTTGCTGATGTCCAGTCGAACGAGGCAGGAAACATTTGTCCACTTTTCATAGTTTGGCAGGAAACAAAGGACGAAAAGACAGAAAATTCTTATCACTCTGTTGACTTGTCTAAGGATTCGGTGAAAAATAATGGAGTTTTTGGGTTTTTTGCAAGCTCGTTCTCTGCGGTTCCTCAAAGTGATGAAGAACATCTCGGGGAAAACGATTTGTATTTCTTTTAATTCAGTTCAGAGGCGTCACCAGCTTAAAAAATGTGGGATGGAATAAGTAAGGAATTATGTCCTGAAAGGTATACCCAGCCTTTTTACATCGTTTTGCTTATGAATAATCACTACCCGCAGAAAAACTGGGGTGGACATGCACCCCAGTCCACCCCGTGGCGACGCCCTTGATTTAGTTGAATTTGAATTTACATGTGGCATGTGGCTACCTTGCTGCTGATAATTACATTGCCACAATTGACGAAACAATGGTTATGGACGTCTCAAATTTTGCGTTTTCTATTCGATGTAGCGTATGGCAAAAATTCGGCCAAATTGGCGTGATAGTTTGTCATTTGATTATTGAAATAGTTTACCATTTATTGTATCATTTGAGTTATGTATCTTGCTCTAACTTGCCCTATTTGTACGATTTTTATAGCATATGAACTTATTTGAGAGCATTTTAAAATTTGTGATTAATTTTAAAATAATCATATATTAATCACAAATTAATCACTTTAATCACTAAAAATCAAATTAATCACACACAAAATTATATTAATCACAAAATAATCACTAGTGATTATTAATCTCGTACACCATTTTCAGGAGTGATTTGCCCCTCGATCAAAGCATTGTCAAATAGTAGGTATCAATCGAAAGATCTCAAAGAGCGGAGTTTGAGAATTGAGAAAGAATTCCAACAGTTTATTGTTTCAAATCTCACAGACATCAATCCTACATCGCCTACAGCCCCCTGACATTTTTGAAATGTGTGATCCGATTTCTAGTGAATTGTATAATTTTAGATTGAACCCTTGCGCAGTTTACTGCCCCTATACATCCTTAACCAAACTTTAAAAATATTTATCTGTTACCTGCCTGTATTATATGATTTATAACCTTGGTAGCACACATGATATGAACATGCGCTCTTCAGATTTGAAACCAGGAGGAAATGAGCTGTCAGATAATGTAAGATTGATACCGGTATACCGGTATGATTTGAAACAAAAAAGTTGCTAGAATTTCAAAGGAACAAAACACCCGCTTTCTTACCTCAAAACTCAAATTCCTCTCAATTTTTATTGATGCCTGTTTGACAATGCTTTGATGAGAAATACAAACTAAAACATTACTTGTCCATCTAGTTTTTGGGAGTACTATAGCAATGATTGGAAATAAAAAGGGGTTTCTACCGCCGATTAGCCAAAAAAGGTCTCTTATCAGCTATTTTCATGGGCACCTCATGTAAGTTAGCCATCCAGGTTTCGGGGCATCTTTTGCAGCTTGCTTTGCATCTGTTTAACAGACGTAAGTAACACAAGCAGCAAAAGATGCTCTGAAGCCTGGGTGGCTAACTCATACGAGGTGCCTGCAAAAAGGAGCTAGTAAGAATTAAGAGAATACGTGAGTAGACATTAAAAGAAACCAGATATATCTAAACATCTGCGTCGGGCAATCGTGTTTCAAATTCAAGAGTTGAGCAACAAGGGCCTGTTTTCATGAGAAATTTCAGTCCCTTTACCCGAGGTGAAATTTCATCCCTCCTCTACGGTCAAATGCTTGTAAATATCAGTTTGCCATTACATGGAAAAAGTTTCGCCCCTGGCTGATAAGTCACAGTGGGCTGAAATTTCAGCTCACCTCGCGCTAGTCGAGATGAAACGTTGATCCTTAATTAGCGTGTTAATCCCCATTGTTTTGCAAGACATGCGCCCATGTAAAGGCAAACATTTTTTCAGCGCGGGCGGGTTATATAACTAGAAACTATTGCTGCTTATTAAAAACAAGCACTAACGGAAACTTGCATGACGCACAGTACAGTTGAGTACCTGTTCAACATGACGTACAAGTTGAGTCGTAGTAGGACTTGCACAGTGCAGTTGAGTACCTGTTCAACATGACGTACAAGTTGAGTCGTAGTAGGACTTGCACAAGTTGTTGTGAAAGAAAAAGGAAGGATGACTTGTTCATATTGAACAGCTCCTCACTAATTATTCATGAGACGTGTGGGATCTCACTTGACTGGATGTTTTATAAAGGTGGATTTTCACTCAAAGTTGATGAACGCAGCTAAGTAGCGTAATCTATAAATAGGACAAAGAAAACGCCTACTCAAGCTATTGTTTCTCTAGATTCGCTCGCTCTTTCCCCTTTGTTCTGTAACGGAATTTTGGAATGGCGGATCCGGGAACTATGGGAAAGAGATCGGTCAGACGGACTTCATGAAATAGACTTGGGGCAAGTCTATTGTTTCTCTAGCTAAACAATATCCACGCACGTGCCAAAATCATCCAAAATAATAGGATGATTTTAGCCCTGCCGCGCGTAGCTTTTAACTCTGTTCATTCCCTTTAAGGTGCGGCTCACAACAACTTAACAAATAAATGCCAATATACAATAGGTTAAGGTGGCTCACCACTGATAAATATTTAACACTGATACACTTTGGTGTCCTATTGCTCATGAAATAATTTTTTTTAATGGCCAACGCATCCGCCGGGTGGCCATAAGCGTGGTCTTTTTTAGAGATTTGACGCCTATGATAATATTCCCCTGTGTATGTGTAGCGTCCTTTTTTCAGCTTGTCTCTCTTAGGTTCCTCTGTTTTTATTTTGTTTTGCTTTGTTTTTGTTTTCTTTCTTTTCTTTGTCTTTTCCTGCCATGGATGGCACAAGTAGATAGTATTTCTTCTTATTTAGAAATAGGTTTTGTTGTTATATAAAAAAATCCACGCTGACGCAGTTAAACCAGCTCCCGGGGGGGGGGGTCACATGCTTCCATATATACTGGTACGAGATGTGCCATTTTTTGGGGCGCCTTTTTTCGGGCAGAAACTAAAATTTAGGGTGTCATTTTCGGTAATATCAAAAGAAACCATAAATTTTGGGGTATCATGTTCAAAAATAATTCTTTGGGGTAAACTTTTGGGATTTTTTGACCTATTATATTAAATTTTAGGGTATGCATTTTGCGTATCCTGTAAATTTTGGGGTATGGTTTTTGGAAAATCTATAAAATTTAGGGTTGATTTCCCATGTCAAAATGGCAAACCCCTGTCATTTACCTATTGAAGATAATGGAAAATCTATAAATTTTAGGGTGTGATTTCACATGTCAAAATGGCACACCCCTGTCATTTCCCTATTGAAGTTACCCCCCCCCCCCGGAACCAGCTCTTTCTAAACCAGGGTAAATTCCAACCCATCAAATGAATTCATCTGTTGGATTGACCAATTAGAAGCAACATTTGATATCCTGGGTTAGTAAAAGCTGGGTACTGTATTGTACCCCACACTTGCAAATTAAACCAGCTTAAACTAAACCAGGTTATCAAATGTTGCGTTCTAATTGGTCAACCTCGTCCCCAGGGCCTTTTGTCATATTCGTCCCAATTTATTAGAAGGGCTTCCAAATTACTTAGTAAGATCTCAAAACGTGTTATAACATAACTTGCGCTCAAAATAATGCCAAAACATCCACTATTATTGCACAGTGTCAAAACGTTTTCGAGTGACCAGGGAAAATCAAAGCTACAAATTACAAAAGGTTCTTAGCTTTTTAAATTCAGGTAGGGTGGTGTCTTACGTTTAAAAAAATTGAGCCTACCGTCTCTTATAAGTTGTTCCTTATAAAAAAGTATAAAAAAGTGAGTGTAGTAAAGGTGTAAAGGTTTCCCGTAACAATCACCTACTAGCTGAGGGATAATTTCTTTTCGCTCGGTGCCAGCCTAATCAGCCTAAGGCCCCAAATAATGAATGATACCAAATTTGAAAGAGAAATGGAAAATTGTGATAGGCTTGTGATGTTGTGGTCGTTGTGGTGAGCAAACTGCATGCCTCAGAATCCTTGTTTATGTCTACCTTAGTTTAAACTGGTAGGACTTAAATTCACAAGAACGCGGGAAAATGTGAAATCAAAGAAAGTTAAAACGTGAAGATATTAAAATAATAGTTTACGCGATTTCAATAAAAACGAATTTTTAAATTTCACGCTCATTTCAAAGCACCGTAAATTTTTTATACTACATGCATTTTTTATAAGAAACTAAGAGATTGATCCAGAACTGAAAGTTTCTAAAAATTATAAGATTATGAGTAGTAAGGTTTCTATTATGTGCTTAAATGTTTCCTCAAATTCGCATTGTTTTCATTAATGGGAGATCTCCTGTGCCTTCGCGAACATTTCATAGCCAGTTTTATGAAATCACACCTTATCTAAGCAAAAGTCTTCAAATCTGACGTGTACGAAATCATTTTAAAAACGTAACGACCTTATCAGGGTAAGATACTTGTACGAATCTAATTGGCTAACACAACTCACGTGACTATCTTAGTTCCCCTTCTCTGCACATTCAGCCACAGTTGTTTCGAAATCTTCGAGAAAAATGGAGAGTCGTCTTTCAATTTGAACTATCTCTACTAAATGAACCATATTTGCACTGTACACTTTTCTTCTAAGCTTCTTCGCTCCACAATCTTGCTGGCCCAAATGAAATGATTCATACGCAAATAAATTTTATGTACCACAGAGTAGATTTGCAGACAAAACATTCACTGAAGCAGAGCCAGGCCTGACCAA
This sequence comes from Aurelia aurita, assembly GCA_004194415.1. NCBI lineage: Eukaryota > Metazoa > Cnidaria > Scyphozoa > Semaeostomeae > Ulmaridae > Aurelia > Aurelia aurita. The sequence continues at coordinate 2,692 of REGM01001069.1, read as the reverse complement.
GAATGTCTACATTTCAAAACAAATTAGTCCTTTACGGGAAAATCCTCAAATCCTTCGTGACCTGCCTCAGGATTATTGAATAATAAATAAAAGAATTCTGCTTTCTGAATTCTTTCTTGAATTCTGCTTGGCATACCGGAATTTGATGACCCAGGACTCTCAAGAGGACCCAGGACCAGGACCAGGACCCTGTAGGAAGACCCAGGACCAGGACCCTGTAGGAGGACCAATTTAAGCTTTAATAAAAGTTCAAGAAACTAGTTTGGTCCTTGAGATTCTCATGGGGCCTAAACCTCAACTTGGGACCTTGACTGCTGTTCATTGCTTTCGGGTTTCTGCTGCATAGCTGCTCATAGGGAATGAATTTGTTTACATGCAAGAAACTTTTAATACGAATATTAGGTCCAGGTGTGTACCAGATTTCTTAAATTTGAGCGCACTTTCGTATCAAAACTTTCTTAATAATAATCTTAATTTTTGGTGCTATAAATGTAGAAAAATGCATTGGTTATCAAAGGAAATCAACAAAATAGTTGCACATTGAATTGTTACCAGGACCCTGTAGGAGGACCCAGGACCAGGATCCTGTAGGAGGACCGATTTAAGTTTTAATAAACTTTCATTCAAAATAAAGTTGTCCGCATTGCTCCATGCATAGAGGTTTCGCATTGGCTCTTTAATACACTATCAAGCAGACACTACCCTCTCCCCCTTTTACACATGGCTCTGGTCTTTGTTCCACGGTTTCTTGTAGAGTTTGTTGATTTTTCTTGAAAATTGCATTTACATAAAACAAAAACACAAGAACGGGTTAAAAGTAATCCGTTTTTCAAGTGAGTCGATGGAAACGCTAGTTTTACGTGAACCCGTTTTCATCCGTTTTCAGTTGTTTCCACTGGTCGTTTTTAGTCGTTTTATTCCCCTTTTCGTCGTTTTAACTTTAATTTGAAGTGCCAAAAGTAGAGCATGTTGTTGCTGTTGCAACTGGGTTAAAAGTTATCCGTTTAAGGCGTTTCCACTACCCACAGGTAGGTGGGTTAAAAGATACCCGGGTTAAAACTGATCCACTCTGAGACCCGTTTCTAAACTTATCTGATTTTTAAAGTCGGTTAGTGGGAACGCAACGCACAAACGGATAACTTTTAACCCGTTTTTATTTTAACCCGGGCTTGTTTTCTTATAATGGGCTTTTTATGAAAATAAATGCGTGTAGTTTGCTTATTATCTTGCAAGTTAAGCGTGCCAAACCTTAGTCAAGTCAAAAACGAGGTAAATTATAAAAAGTATTCACCTATGGCTTCTAAATCAGTAAGTTGCGAGCACTGAAATCGAGGTATCTCCTTGCTGATCTTTTCAAAAATACTTGCTCTTCGTGGGAGGGTTGGCATGCGAAACTTGTTGTTGTTGGAATGCAGATCATGCCTTCCTGCAGGAATAGCGCTCTCTTGTTTCGACCGTCCTCTGTCACAGGCAAAGTTGCAGGCAAATGTGAGAAGCTTTCCTTAGTCATTGTAGTTTCATAAATAGCCTAATTGACCCTAACCTGGGACGCTACTGCACACTATAAGGAGCTATTTCTAAGTAAACATTCATAAGCGAAATGACCCAGAGGAATTTGACAGGGCTTCTTTGAACATACCCACTTATGCGCAGATACCTTATGTTTTCTCCGTAACGACAAGTGTCTGCTTTAATTATGTGGGAAAGAGCCAGTTCGTAACAACAGGTTCTTAAGATCAATTTATCCTGTGCATAAATCTACAAATCATTTCCGTGCTAAACAAAATATTTAAGATAGATTAAAACAAGTCATGTTTCACCTCATCAGACATCAAGGTCATGATTAAAAGGGTTTCGTGTCTCACATAAATACTAATTTCAAGCACTTTTGCAGTCGCAACGTTATCTCTCAAATCAAAGCTATTTGTTTTGGCACTGAGCAGAGTGACGCGACGGAGATCCATTTCTCCCTCGATGTATCACGATTGAAATAAAAATTAGGAAAAGTACTCGATGTATCATCGGAAAATCTAATTTTTAATTCAGAGTTTCCTAAAGCCCGTGACTGTACATTCATGGTATATATAATTCCAGTTCTTTTCTGGAAGGGGAGGGGGCGTTTAGTTTAGTAGTTCTAGTAGTTCTAGTTAGTAGACCTTTATCAAATGTCTAATCACAAACTTGATAGGTGCGGCAGGAGGTGATATGGTATGGTGCGAGTTGCGAGTAGTTGCGAGTTGCGAGTTACACTTATTTTGCGAGTAGTTGCGAGTTCCATTTATTGTGCGAGTTACGAGTTGCGAGTTGACCTCGATTTGCGATTTGCGAGTTGAATGAAAATTGCGAGTAAGAAACTGAAAAGTGCGAGTTGAAACGAAGATTGCGAGGTGCCTAGTTTCTTTTGAAATGTTGTTTTTGCTGCCAAATAAAAGGGTTTTTGGAAGTCACCATTCAATGTGCAACTATTTTGTTGATTTCCTTTGATAACCAATGCATTTTTCTATATTTATAGCACCAAAAATTAAGATTATTATTAAGAAAGTTTTGATACGAAAGTGCGCTCAAATTTAAGAAATCTGGTACACACCTGGACCTAATATTCGTATTAAAAGTTTCTTGCATGTAAACAAATTCATTCCCTATGAGCAGCTATGCAGCAGAAACCCGAAAGCAATGAACAGCAGTCAAGGTC
>REGM01000107.1:1032474-1059702 GCA_004194415.1 Aurelia aurita | reverse complement strand
TTTTCTGGCAAAAAAGCAAGGTAATAGGCTATAAACATTCTCGATTTTTAGACCCATTATTTTCTGGCAAAAAAAGTATTTTAATCCAAAAAAGCAAGGCAGTAGGCATTAAAAATTGCGGACTTTTGGACCCACTATTTTATCGCAAAAAAGCAAGGCTATAGGCATTAAAAATTCAGGACTTTTGAACCCACTATTTTCTGGGAAAAAAGCAAGGCTATAGGCTTCTAAAATTGAGGACTTTTGGACCCATTATTTTTTGGCAAAAAAGCCAGGCTATAGGCTTCTAAAACTCAGGACTTTTGGACCCACTATTTTTTCGCAAAAAAAGGAAGGCTATAAGCTTCTAAAATTCAGGACTTTTGGACCCATTATTTTTTGACAAAAAAGCAAGGCAATAGGCTTTAAAACTTCTCGATTTTTAGACCCAATATTTTCTGGCAAAAAAGCAAGGCAATCGGCTTTAAAAATTCTCGAGTTTTAGACCCAGTATTTTCTGGCAAAAAAGCAAGGCAATCGGCTTTAAAAATTAATGAGTTTTAGACCAACTACAGTCTGGCAAAAAAAAGCAAGGCTATAGGCTTTAAAAATTCTCGATTTTTAGACCCAATATTTTCTGGCAAAAAGCAAGGCTATAGGCTTTAAACATCGAGGATTTTTGGATCCACTATTTTTTCGCAAAAAGCCAGGCTATAGGCTTTAAAAATTAATGAGTTTTAGACCCACTATTCTCTGGCAAAAAAAGCAAGGCTATATGCTTTATAAATTGAGGATATTTAGACCCACCATTTTCTGGCAAAGAAAGGAACGCAATAGGCTTTTAAAATACAGGATTTTTAGACCAACTATTTTCTGGCAAAAAAGCATGGCTAAAGGCTTTAAAAATCTAGGGCTTTTAGACCCACTATATTTTGGCAAAAAAGCAAGGCAATAGGCTTTAAAAATTAAGGATTTTTGGATCCACTATTTTTTCGCAAAAAAGGAAGGCTATAGGCTTTAAAAATCGCGGGTTTTTAGACCAACTATTTTCTGCCAAAATAGCAAGGCAATAGGCTTTAAAAATTAATGAGTTTTAGACCCACTACTTTCCGGCACAAAAAGCAAGGCTATAGGCTNAATAGGCTTTTAAAATACAGGATTTTTAGACCAACTATTTTCTGGCAAAAAAGCATGGCTAAAGGCTTTAAAAATCTAGGGCTTTTAGACCCACTATATTTTGGCAAAAAAGCAAGGCAATAGGCTTTAAAAATTAAGGATTTTTGGATCCACTATTTTTTCGCAAAAAAGGAAGGCTATAGGCTTTAAAAATCGCGGGTTTTTAGACCAACTATTTTCTGCCAAAATAGCAAGGCAATAGGCTTTAAAAATTAATGAGTTTTAGACCCACTACTTTCCGGCACAAAAAGCAAGGCTATAGGCTTTATAAATTGAGGATATTTAGACCCACTATTTTCTGGCAAAGAAAGCAAGGCTATAGGCTTTATAAATTGAGGATATTTAGACCCACTATTTTCTGGCAAAGAAAGCAAGCCTATAGGCTTTTAAAATTAAGGATTTTAGGACCAAGCTAAAGGAATAGGTCTTCAGCCTTCATAAAACTAACAATGAGATAACAATAATCATTGACTTACCATGAAGATCTATATTGTTCTTTCTTTGTCTTTGAAATTGGTTCAGGGCCTTTACCAGAACAGCACAACAACAAAATAGCAAGGCAGACAAGAAATGATCCAACAGCAAGGCCCATGGTTTTGCTAGACGGCAATTTTCTTTCCTTTATCGAAACCTGGGAAAAAGGAGTGGACGTATGTGTCACAAAAATATGTGCAAACATGACCGTTAAGAAACGATGGATGGACCCAATATTTTTTTTGCAAAAAAGCAAGACAATAGGCTTTAAAAATTAAGGATTTTTGTACCTACTATTTTCTGGCCAAAAAGCAAGGCTATAGGCTTTAAAAATCGAGGATTTTTAGACCCACTCTTTTCTGGCAAAAAAAGATAGGCTATAGGCTTTTAAATTCCAGGGTTTTTAGACCAACTATTTTTTCGCAAAAAAGCAGGGCTATACGCTATAAAAATTGAGGGTTTTTACACCCACTATTTTTTGACAAAAAAGCAAGGCAATAGGCTTTAAAACTTCTCGATTTTTAGACCCAATATTTTCTGGCAAAAAAGCAAGTCAATAGGCTTTAAAAATTAAGGTTTTTTGGACTCACTATTTTTCGCAAAAATACAAGGCAATAGGCTTTAAAAATTCAGGATTTTAGGACCAAGCTAAAGGAATAGGTCTTCAATCTTCATAAAACTAACAATGAGATAACAATAATCATCGACTTACCATAAAGATCTATTGTTCTTTCTTTGTCTTTGAAATTGGTTCAGGGCCTTGACAAGAAATGATCCAACAGCAAGGCCCATGGTTTGTTAGACGGCAATTTTCTTTCTGTTATTGAAACCTGGGAAAAAGAAGTGGACATATGTGTTACAAAAATATGTGCAAACATGGCTGTTAAGAAACGCGGTAGTTATTCCTACTATAGTTTTGTCCTTCTTGTGTCCTTATGTCCGTGAAGGTTGTTGTTGTTGCATCAGGGGAAGAGAAGGAGAAAGAGGATCAAGGAAAACCGGGCACAGGAAGGAAAAAACTGTTATAGGAACAACTACCGCGTTTCTTAACGCCTATGGTGCAAAGTGTGAAAATGATAGTGCAGAAAACTTGTGAAAAATCCTTACCTTCAAAATCCTTCTCCTTGCAAAGATTTTGACTTAATGTTGATTTCCGGCTATAATTCCGAAAATAATCAAGATATCAAAAATGACACAGATAGAATAATAGCAAAGTACCTGAACTCCCTTTAATAATTATTAATTATTTAATTATTGTTGTTGCATCAGGGGAAGAGAAGGAGAAAGAGGATCAAGGAAAACCGGGCACAGGAAGGAAAAATCTGTTATAGGAACAACTACCGCGTTTCTTAACGCCCATGGTGCAAAGTGTGAAAATGATAGTGCAGAAAACTTGTGAAAAATCCTTACCTTCAAAATCCTTCTCCTTGCAAAGATTTTGACTTAATGTTGATTTCCGGCTATAATTCCGAAAATAATCAAGATATCAAAAATGACACAGATAGAATAATAGCAAAGTACCTGAACTCCCTTTAATAATTATTAATTATTTAATTAATTAATAATTATAAGCCATTATATAAATCAAAGGAAGTTGGAATAAATATTTGTGCAATCTTTTTTAAAGATTTGATGCTGATGCTACAAAAGCTTTGGTAAGCTCTCTGATTGGCTAAATTCACAACATCTGGTTCTCTGATTGGCTAATTTCAAAACATAGGGTTCAAATCTTTGAAATGGTGGTGTAGAATTCTGTTATGGCTTTCTTTGAATTGAATTGCTTGAAAGGAACTTAAAGTACTTTGCTGTAATCCTACCATGGCAATTTTTTGAAATCTGAATTATTTTCAAAATGGCGGCATATTTCTTTTTACTGAAGGAATTCATGGAAAGTTTTTGAAAATTTGAAATCAACATAAATTCTAAATCACGAGAGGAAGAATGGTTAATCTTCAAGAAAACCTTATTTTTATGAAGGTCTACAATATAGTGACAAGCAGATCTCTGTCGCTCTTTTTGTTTACGATTTAGAAAATTTGATGATGTCACAGCCTCAAATATAATCAATGCCACCATTTGAAAATAATCAAGATATCAAAATATTGCTATGATAAAATTACAGCAAAGAACCTTAAGTTCCTTTCAAGCCATTTAATTCACGGAAAAATGTGAAAGAATCTAACACCCACCTTTTTAAAGATTTGAGCCCTATGCTTCCTTATTCAAAGAAATAGGTCATACAGTAGAATTTTACATCAAACTTTTTAAAGATTTGAATCCTCTGCTAACAGTTATTTCACTGTTTCTTGACTTACCAGTAGAGTGAGGCCAATGCACTCCATAAGTTGATTTACCAACGAGTCTACCAGCAGTGATGGTATATTTCTCTATGCAAATCAATTCAAGATGTCTTGCTTCATGACTCACACAGCTTTCCTTGTTGTAGGTGGTCAAATTGCCCCTCATTCTCTGCTAGTGTCCCATTTGAATTGTTGAATTGACCTGGATTTTATTATCTGCTGACGCAAGAGAAGAAATTATTAGGAAAGAGTTGGACATCATATAAGAATTCACAAATCAGCAGCATCAGTTTTGCAGTAGGATGAAGGTGAAGTTGTGGTTTTTAGTGTCAAGTGCTAGGATTGTAGAAGTAAGGAGCCAAATCCAAATTGAGTCCACAACCCCTTGTCATGATGCTATGAGGAATTGGTGGGGGATGAGACCCGTCTGCTGTTCTGGCTGTAAAGTCAGTAGGTTACAACACGGTGCCACAACACCTTCAATTCATTTGAAGGTGGTTTCATTTTTGAAAATAATTGTCTAAATTTCCATTTTAGTAATGGCAAACATGAGGTCAGTTGGGAGAGGCGTTGTAAGCCAAAATAATGGGTTTGGCCTTAAAATTCTTCATTGGGACTTTGCCCCTAGCCCGCTCATACAGAGCCTGCTTTCGGCAATCGTCATTTTCAAACTGCGCTATTGTGTGGTAATATGGAAATTTTTTCGTGATTTTGCGGTATCAGGTAACCCCCAGCAAAGGTCTTAGGGCCTGATTACATGAGCAAGGCTGCCTTTTATAAACAGGGGTGAAATGTTGCGTGTGATTACTTAAATATGGAGTAATTCACCCTCAGGGCTGCAAAGTAATTTCAAGATTGGAAAGTTTGCAGAATGCGCAGAGGATCTCTTCTTCATTCAAATCGTTTGCGTGGCTGTATTTGTGATCAATAGTCCTATCGTTTCCTTTTGTTGTTTTACAAAAATTTTGCGGCTAGAGCTGCAGCGGAAATTTAAAGTGCGCGGTGGAGAAATCGGCCACGCACAGCAAACTTTCCACTCTGGAGTAATTTTGACAGGAAAAATCAAATCATTGGCAATATGGCGTCCAGACTGCATTTTTTGCTGTTGACGGAGAACATATTTTCTGTGCAATTTTCAAGAAAACAACAGGACCTTTTGTTCTTGTATTTCTTTCATCTGCACACTTCCCGATCGAGCAAGAAACAAAGAATGCAGTCTGGTATGGTGGCTTGGGGTGCACGTGTGCAGTTGAAAATTTTAGGAAGCCAGCCCTGCTTCCAGACCTGCCAAGCGACATTACATCACATGTCATTATTTCATCCCTTCGAACAGGGCCAGCCCTGTTTTATGCAGAAGTGGTATCCCACCAACCATACATGGATACATAAATCATTTATTTTGTAATGCAGGTTGAAAATGGCAGCCTCGAGATGGCTGTGTGTGTGTATGTGTGTCTTCCTATTTTGAATCGAAATTATGTTTTTTTAGCTACAATAATAGCAACTAGAGTCTAAATCGATTATTTAAATACAAAATACAAATTAACAGAATGATAATTTGTATTTTGTATTTAAATAATCGATTTAGACCATCGTGTTAGATTTATTAAATGTGCCTTATTGACAAAGGGATCTCTCCTTAAATCGTCCAACTCGGATAACAACACAACAGGGCCAGCTTCTGCTTCTTGTCAGGCCCTATCCATCTCCTCTCACGTCACTACTTTTTTGGAACCAAGAACAATAATTGCAATTAAAAACAACATTCCAACTGTTCTATACATACCTATAAGCTTTCAAGAAGCACTCTTCAATGTTCTTTGGTTATATTCTTTGCGATATTCTCTGCAAAATGTGCATCTCCCTCCATGGTAATCTCCACGTGTCTTCATCCACCATGTTGTTTTCTGATTTCGCGCACGTTTTTCTTTTAGAACAGCATCCTGGGATATGTAATGCCTTGCAGCTGTCTTAGCTTCGACAACAACAACAACAACAACAACTTTACTCGGATTTCTCTCTATGTCTGTTTACGAGTCGCAGTTCCAGCGTCCACAAGTCTAGCAATTACTAGTTCTACGACTATGTAATCAATCTAACCTTAGTTTTGCCACCATTTTGTTTCCTGATCTCGCGCATCTTTTCCTTTCCCTTGTAATGCCTTGCAGCATTTTTAGCCAAGGTTGGTGGGCATGTAGGCATGGGGACAGTGGTCCTGTGCATGTCCCAGAATTCGGTTTTTATCGTCGGTACTTCCGCAACATTTGTCCTCAAAACCAGGCGTTTTAAAAAGGCCTCCGCGAGCATGGACTATCCATCTTTTGCCATCTTTTTGTCCCCAAGCTGTGCAATTTGGCCAATTATCAGTGGGTCCAAAAATTGCCTAATTGCTTTTTGGCCAAATATTGACAGGTCCATTGGTCAAATTAATGGGCCAAAAATCACGAATTTTCAAATTATATAGCTTTGCATTTTGCCAAAAATCAATAGATCCAAAAATTCCTATTTACTAAGGCTATATAGCGTTGCCTTTTGGCCAAAAGTCATTAGGTTTAAAAATCCCTAATTTTCTAAGGCTATAGCACTGCTTTTTCGTTCAAAATGCGTGGATCCAAAAATTAGCTTTCTCACAGTTTATAGCTTTGCTTTTGGCAAAAACTCAGTGGTCCAAAATCACTCACATGGAAATTCTCACAAAAACAGGGCTTTGAAAATGAAGTATTCTGATGATGATATATAATTAACATTATTTACCATACGCTACATAATAAATACACTCTACAATATTGTGATTACTGTGGCAAATTTTAACTACCTGGTGAGTTGGTGAGTCAAAAAATGTATAGACGTTTGAAAGCCTGTAGCTCTTAAACTGTTTATCAGATTTCTATAAACTGGTAATACCTGTGTAGCTAACATATCAACTTAGATGAGAAAATTTAGTTTGTCAAAGTCGGTCGTATCGTTCTCAAATTACAAGCGATTTCATGAAAATGCTGCATCTCAAATCCTTCAAAATACCGGGTGAGTGAAAAAATGTTTACATGTTCCAAAGCCCGTAGCTCTCAAACCATCTAAATGATTCTTATAAACTGATAATATCTGTGTAGCTAATATATCAACTTAGATGAGAAAATTTAGTTTGTCAAAGTCGGTCGTATCGTTCTCAAATTACAAGCGATTTCATGAAAATGCTGCATCTCAAATCCTTCAAAATACCGGGTGAGTGAACAAATGTTTACATGTTCCAAAGCCCGTAGCTCTCAAACCATCTAAATGATTCTTATAAACTGATAATATCTGTGTAGCTAATATATCAACTTAGATGAGAAAATTTAGTTTGGCCAAAATCGGTCGTATCGTTCTCAAATTAGAAGAAATTTGATTAAAATGCTTTATCTCAAAATCCTTCAGAAAAAGGCCTAAAATCCTTGATCAAATTTGCTAGCAATCCAGCCTCATGATATTAGAAAATAGGCGAAAAAACGCTGAATGACAGTCAAAATTGGATACGATTATGCAGCAGCCTCTTATAACGTTATATATAATTTAGTAAACATTTGAGCGACAAGATACAGGGTGTCCCAAAAAAATTGTTCCACGTTTACCTGAAGATTGTGACGAAATGGAAAAAGATTCTTGCTAAATTGTTGGACGATCTTGCTCTTCGGATGTTAAATTAAAGTTTGCTACCATCCCCGTAAAAATCCGTTGAACAATGATGGAGCTATGATCTTCAGAAGACCAAATTTGTCTGATGACTGAAACCAGCGGTCGGCCATTTTGTCTTAATATTTTGCAGCGATAAACAGCTTCATGGATGAACTGAAACAGCCCCAAATTTCATAGCTCTCGCAAAAATGTTAATGAACTCCTTGATGATTATTTGGATTTTTGCGAGAGTTATGGCATTGGAAAATTCTGTTTGGGTTCATCAATGAAGCTGTTTATCGCTGCAAAATAGTAAGACAAAATGGCCGACCGCTGGTTTCAGTCATCAGACAAATTTGGTCTTCTGAAGATCATAGCTCCATCATTTTTCAANATTGGCTGAGATTGTAAGAGGGGATTAAAAATTTCTATGGCAGGATTAACAGAAAACAATTGGAAAGAGATCATTTCACGAATTGAACTGCATTTTTATCATGCGAAAAAGTCAAAGAGTCTGGGCTCTAGCTCCTTTCCTTTGTCTACGCTTTGTTCTCTAAACCAATCACCTGCGAGACAGAGCTCCTTTAAATGTCAATTGAGTTCATTGTTCTATCACAAAATAAAAAGAAATCCAGTAAATTTCTTTATAAAATTTTAATTAGGCTATGTAAGTTCGGTTGCGCTGATTTTGGCTTCTACCAATGGTGGTGGACGATTTATTCCCTTATTTTTAGCCGAATCTTCAAACTGACGTTTAGCCGATCAATGGACATGATCTCTGAAGGACATTTAGATATTTTTCGAGTTCAAATTCTCTCTGGGACACTGCTTACTTCTTGGCTTATTTATACCCCATTCACACTGACACAGTTAAACCAGCTATATCTAACTTAGGTTAAATTTCAACCAATCAAATTAATTCTTTTTGTTAGATTGACCAATTAGAACTCAACATTTGATTACCTGGTTTAGTTTAAGCTGGGTAACTTGCCAGTGTGAATGGGGTGCTAGATTCTTCAATAACTAATGCGACATAAAATCCACCTAAAGAGACGGTTGGCCTATCTATCTAGGTGAGCAGAGGTAGACTACCTGTGTGCCTAGAAAATTAGCATATTCTTACATAGTTCTCAATATATGACCCTATATTAGCGACTAAAATCAAGCATTGCTAGCCGAGGATAACTTGGGTAGCAGTCGATATGGTCCTAGACTGATTAACTACATTTGAAACAGTGACAAAGATAGACCCTATTTGCGCATTCATCGATCAAATCACTGTTTGGGATTGTTTTCAACTGTCAACTCACAGCGACGAAATGCAACAAGAATCACATTAAGCAAACAGTTAACCAACAAAACCTATTATAAATACGAAGTAGAAAGCCCATTTTACCTCTTGAAATGGCGCCACAACATATTGTGGCACGTACCTAAGTAGGGCCGGGCTTTTCAGTGTAATATTATGAATTTCTTTTGACCGAAGTGATATCATTTAAGTCAAAGAACACAGGGAAACAAACAAGGACTCAGGTAATAAGTCTAAATAAGATCCTCTGCAGAGGAGCATTCTAGTTATTCTAGCCTTTGCCTCATTTCTTGCTTGTAGCCTAAAACGAGGCCATTCTCCTGAATTTTATGAATGTGGAAACTTCTGTGCCATTGTAATAAACCTTTGCATTTACTCTTGAAACAAAAATTAAATTCAAAATTATCGGACAATTTCCTGTAAATATCATCACCTCCGGTATTCTACAATCATTACGTATGATACAATACAAAGCATACCTGTCCGATGGGGGGTCGAATAGTCGATTCTTATAACAGACCTTGTTCCTTTAATCTTCGCCTTTCTCGCAATGACATTGGCTTCGCGAGCTCGATGGCGGGTCTATCCGGGACTTTTACAACAGGTACTACTTTCTTGGGTTCGGGTTCTTTCTTCTCCTCCACAGGGGCTGGTTTCTCCTTCGCTTTTTTGGCAGCAAGTTCCAGTTCCCGCTGTTTTCTGCGCAACTCGCGTTTTTTATCCGGGTCTAACTCGTCGTCTATCTCTTGTTGTTTTTGTCTGCGTCTCTCGCGATCACCTGCGATGTCTTCTTGGTAACCATTTGTCATTGACTAGAAATTTAAAAGAGGCTTCATTAGACTTAGAACCTGATTTGTTCTTTTTGCTCCAAACGTTATTGAATTGAATTTACCTGCTCTAACTTTTTGGGGCGCTGATAATTCTCGATGACATCTAACTTTGCAGGAAGGGTAATGAAAGGAAATCTTTTGGTGAATCACAGAGCTGGATTCTTAAACATAGTCTTGCTCATCACGTTGAAAAAAGTTGCTACTGCATGCTAGTAACAGGCCTCTCATTATGCCAACTTTGACAGCAACCCACTTGTTGACTGCCTATCCTTTCCTCCAATTATACTAAGCTTCAAAAGACTCCTTGCCCTGCAAACAAGCAATTTTGCAACTCATCATCACAAGTGTTGTTGTTTGTTAAAAACAATCGATCACAAAATCAATGGTTGTTAAAAACAACGCCCAATCAGACCACACAACACACGAGACAGGAGACAAGAAATCTGCCCACCATCCCAAATACTTCACTTCGTACTTTATACGCTGTGAATCAAAAATGTAAATTCAAAATTATTTTGCAACTCATCATCACAAGCGTTGTTCGTTTGTTAAAAATCACTGGTTGTTAAAAACAAGGCCTAATTAGATCACACAACACACGAGACAGGAGACAAGAAATCTGCCCACCATCCCATATACTTCACTTCGTACTTTATACACTGTGAATCAAAAATGTAAATTCAAAATTATTCTGCATACCTCATCTTCGCTCAGTTCTACTTCATTTGATTTTTCTTCTTCCTTCTTTGTTTCAGTAGTTGACGATAATACCGAGTCGATGTCTTCCTCCTAAAGAATAATAGAAAACCATTAATCGTCTATTTGTATGCGTACACGTACCTTTTACTCGCCTGTGCCAAATCGAATGGCTAGTCTTAATAATTGGGGGGTGGGGAATGGAGACTTTCTGCAGAATTTTCCGGGTGGACGATTAATTATGTGAGAAAATGTCGCTCTGAAATTGAATAAAAGTCTACGGCCCAGTGACTTTTGATTGTGTAGAATTCCACCCGCTTGGAAAATTCAATTGACTGAAACATAGCCTTAAAATAAACAGGCAGGCAAAATAATTAGCAACGGCAAAAGAACAAAAAACCCAAAAAACCACAATTTAGAGAAACAAACTAAACTGCAGAACAACATAAACATGCAACTATCAAAGTCTATTAGATCTACTAACCTCATCTTTAACCTTCTTTCGCCTTCTCATCGCCCCAAGTGCTTGCGTCCGCTGATCCGCAACTTTGATACCCTTGGGTACCCTTGATCCCTTCCCTTTACCCTCATCATCTTTGTCTTCAGCTTCTTCTCTACTTCCGGGTTCTTCTTCTTCCTTCTTGGAAACTGCTGCGGCTAGAATGGCGTCTATATCTTCTTCCTCATCTTTGATGACTTGTCTGCGCCTACCTGCATGGAAAATCGGTTTCCTGGAATTTAATCATTGAGCAAAATGTTTGTCTGTGTGGTCATATCACAAACAATGTGGTTGACAGACATTTTTTGCTTGTCACGACTAACAAGCAGGAAAAGTTTTGAGCCTTTTCAAAAACATCGCCCAACAAACAATGCTTACTTCTGCTTGTCCAACAATGTTTCGTATCATCGCTAAATAGACAGAAATTTTTAATTGTTTGCGAAATCAAAATGTTTGCTTACTTGGCCAGGGGTTTGGTTTGGAAAAGTAAGCGCCAGAAAAAGGGTTTTTTAATGCTAGCTGAGAAAGAAGGAGTCCAAATTATTTAAAGCTTCTTTCAGACAGTAGTAATAAGTGAGAATGACCAAGGAATACGTTAAGAGGTAGTACCAACCTTGTACCAACCTTGTAGAATTATTCTTCATTGCGGAACAAATGATCTGAACACAAAACAGTCCCCCTGGACCATTGCCGAAGATATAATTGAACTTGCTAAGGCAATAGAAGATAATCACACTGAAGTTCTGGTCTCAGGTATTGTTCAGAGAAGAGATAAATTTAATGGAAAAGCACTAGAGGTAAACAAGGCTCTGGAAAGAGAATGCGAGCGTATGCGACTGGGATACATCGACAACTCAAACATAGACCCGGAATTCCATTTAAATGGAAGCGGGCTGCATCTAAACATAGAAGGAACAATTATACTCGCCAACAATTTTATTAGGGCAATGGGGTACTGACTAAATAGTGAGGTTTATGATTATGAACGACAACCTCTCCCTCCCCCTTTTGAGCTACCACCTTCAGAAAATGATTTCCTTTTGAGTAATGATGATTTTCCTAGCAGCCAGCAGCAGCCATTATGTTTAGAGACGGAAGACATGGACGGAAAAACTGTGCTTGGGAAATTAAGAGCAAATAATGTAGGACGCTTGATAATTGGATACGTCAATATCAATTCAATAAGAAACAAACTTGAAGGTTTAGTGGAAATTGTTAGTAGTAATATCGACATTTTCATGATAGCGGAAACAAAACTTGACTCTTCCTTTCCTAATGAGCAGTTTTCCGTCCATGGCTACTGTAAACCCTTTCGATTAGACAGAAACTGTAACGGAGGTGGTCTTTTAGTCTATGTCAGAGACGATATTCCTTCATTCCAGCTAAAATCTTTTAGCTTTAAAGATGACATCGAATGCATTTGCTTTGAGATAAATCTTCGTAAAAAGAAATGGGCCCTTTTTTGTATATATCGACCACCAACACAAGATCAGTCCTATTTCTTTGATGAGCTAGGCAAAGCAGTAGACCATTATAGTGAAAAATATGAAAATTTTATGTTTGTGGGTGACTTTAATGCAGTTGAAACGGATCAGGAGATAACTGATTTTATGAATCTTTTCGACCTTAAGAACCTCGTTAGAGAGCCTACGTGTTTTAAGTCCAGTAACCCTAGGTGCATTGATTTGATATTGACAAATAGAGGGCGGAACTTTCAGCAAACAACGGCTGTTGAAACTGGATTATCAGATTTTCACAAAATGGTCGTTACAGTTCTGAAAGCTTCCTTTGACAAGCAAAAGCCAAACGTTGTTAACTACAGAGACTATAGAAACTTTCGAGAGGAAGTATTTCGACAGGATCTTGAGACAGAACTTGCTGACCTTGATGCTCAACGTTTGACTTACACGTCTTTTCAGGATGCCTTTGGAAATGTCTTAGATAAGCATGCACCGATGAAAAAGAGATACATTCGTGCTAATGACAGTCCATTTATGAACCGAACTCTTCATAAGGCGTTCATGCTACGCACGAGACTAAAGAATAAGTATAATAAAAATAGAACAGCTGAAAACTGGGATGCTTTTCGAAGACAGCGCAATCTTTGCGTTAAAATATCCCGTAAGGCAAAGAGAGATTTTTATAACAAACTTGACATTTCAGCAGTTACAGACAACAAAAAATTTTGGAAAACAGTCAAACCTTTTATTTCGGATAAGAGCTCATCAAAATCACGAATAACGTTGGTTGAAGAAGGGAAAATTGTATCGAACGAGTCTGATGTAGCTGAAACATTTAATAACTTTTTTGTCACAATAACTGATTCTCTTGGAATTATCGAAAATGAAAATATCATTCTTGATGCTAAAGATATTAGTGATCCCATCGATAAAATATTGTATAAATTTTCGAGGCACCCAAGTATTCAAAAAATTCGCTCACTCAATGAGAACAATGGTTCTTTCTCATTTGAAAAGGTTTCAATTGAAAATATCAAAAATGGAATTAATGAACTAAACCCCTCTAAAGCAACCACTTTTATGAGTATCCCTCCAAAGTTGTTAAAATCTGAGTCAGAACTAGTTTCTGCACCCTTGCAAATCGTATTTAATAACTCAATAGAACATTCTTCCTTTCCGGATGAACTGAAATTAGCCGATGTATCTTCTCTTTTTAAAAAGGAGGTCAAAACTTTCAAGGGTAATTACAGACCTATTAGTGTTCTCCCTACAGTGTCAAAGGTATTTGAAAGGCTCATGGGTACACAAATTTCTACACATATGTCTCAGTATTTATCATCTCTGCTTTGTGGTTTTCGTAAGGGCTACAATGCTCAACATGCATTGATGCGGGCAATAGAACAATGGANTTTGTTTGTTAAAAAACAATCGACCACAACATCAATGGTTGTTAAAAACAACGCCCAATCAGACCACACAACACACGAGACAGGAGACAAGAAATCTGCCCACCATCCCATATACTTCACTTCGTACTTTATACACTGTGAATCAAAAATGTAAATTCAAAATTATTTTGCAACTCATCATCACAAGCGTTGTTTGCTTGTTAAAAACAATCGATCACAAAATCAATGGTTGTTAAAAACAACGCCCAATTAGACCACACAACACACGAGACAGGAGACAAGAAATCTACCCACCATCCCATATACTTCACTTCGTACTTCATACGCTGTGAGTCACAAATATAAATTCAAAATTATTTTGCAACTCATCATCACAAGCGTTGTTCGTTTGTTAAGGAACAATCGATCACAAAATCAATGGCTGTTAAAAACAACGCCCAATCAGACCACACAACACACGAGACAGGAGACAAGAAATCTGCCCACCATACCATCCCAGATACTTCACTTCGTACTTCATACGCTGTGAGTCACAAATATAAATTCAAAATTATTCTGCATACCTCATCTTCGCTCAGTTCTTCTCCATTTGATTTTTCTTCTTCCTTCTTTGTTTCAGTAGTTGATGATAATACCGAGTCGATGTCTTCCTCCTAAAGAATAATAGAAAACCATTAATCGTCTATTTTTATGCGTACACGTACCTTTTACTCGCCTGTGCCAAATCGAATGGCTAGTCTTAATAATTGGGGCGTGGGGAATGGAGACTTTCTGCAGAATTTTCCGGGTGGACGATTAATTATGTGAGAAAATGTCGCTCTGAAATTGAATAAAAGTCTACGGCCCAGTGACTTTTGATTGTGTAGAATTCCACCCGCTTGGAAAATTCAACTGACTGAAACATAGCCTTGAAATATGCAGCAGACAGGCAAAAACCTTAGAAACGGCAAAAGAACAAAAAACTAAAAAAAATACAATTTAGAGAAACAAACTAAAGGCCAGAACAACATAAACATGCAACTATCAAAGTCTATTAGATCTACGAACCTCATCTTCAACCTTCTTTCGCCTTCTCATCGCCCCAAGTGCTTGCGTCCGCTGATCCGCAACTTTGATACCCTTGGGTACCCTTGATCCGTTCCCTTTACCCTCATCAGCTTTGTCTTCAGCTTCTTCTCTACTTCCGGGTTCTTCTTCTTCCTTCTTGGAAACTGCTGCGGCTAGAATGGCGTCTATATCTTCTTCCTCATCTTTGATGACTTGTCTGCGCCTACCTGCATGGAAAATGGGTTTCCAGGAATTTAGTCATTCAGCAAAATGTTTGTCTGTGTGGTCATATCCCAAACAATGTGGTTGACGGACATTTTTTGCTTGTAGCAAGCAGGACAAGTTTTGAGCCTTTTCAAAAACATCGCCCAACAAACTTTGCTTACTTCTGCTTGCCCAACAATTTTTTGTGACATGGCTAAATAGAGAGAAATTTTGAATGGTTTGCAAAATTAAAATGTTTGCTCACTTAGCCAGGGGTTTGGTTTGGAAAAGTAAGCGCCAGAAAAAGGGTTTTTTAATACTAGCTGAGAAAGAAGGAGTCTAAATTATTTAAAGCTTCTTTCAGACAGTAGTAATAAGTGAGAATGACCAAGGAATACGTTAAGAGGTAGTACCATGGCCGTACACAGTTCAAAATTGTCAGAGGGCAACGAAACTTGTCAAAATTGTTATCAATTAAGTGTTTTGTTCTTGTTATTGTATTGTTAGCAAGATAATAGGTACTCTCATATGCAGAGGCTCCTTTTCATGTTAATTCTGCAACGCAGTAGAAATCTTTTCCGCACGCAGTAGAAATCTTTTCCGCACGCAGTAGAGATCCTTTCCGCCACGCAGTAAATGAAAGGAAACCTCTGCGCAGGAGAGTAGATAATAGGGCCTACTGTCCCTGCTGCTCCCATGATCCTGGTTAGTATAGGCTTTGGACTAAACATGATGGAAATTTCTTTCCATAAACATTAACTCGGGTAGCTAGGCTTAATCTCGTGAATTATTTTGGATTAACTGACTAGTACCTTTTAATGTTACTGCCCCCAATGCCTCTGCCTTTTGATTCGCAAGCTTCTCCCCTCTTGGTATCCTCGGTCCCTTCTTTGCTTCCATCTTTCCAGTGCTACTACGTCTCGAGCCTTCTTCGCTCTCCTCGTCTTCTTCTTCGCTTTTATCCCGAGACGCTTCCTAATAATAAAGAATAAAGAATAATAATAATAATAATGATAATGACAACACATTTTCGTGCTTTTACCAGATTTGAACAAAATTGAATGATGGCTTCCAAACAAGCTTACTTTGCTTCAGTATAAGAAACATGGATCAGCTCTTAATGCTAAGGTGTTGTGGCGCAGTGGTATAATCCTCTGACTTTGCAGTCAGAACAGTCAGGCGGACAGGGTTCGATCCCAGGTAGAGCCCACCATTTGAGCGTCATGACAAGGGGTCGCGGACTCGATTAGGTTTTCTCTACTTCTGCGATCCTAGCTCTTGGTGCTAAAAAACGCAACTTCACCTTCACCTTCACCTTCACCTTCACCTTCACCTTCACCTTCACCTTCACCTCCACCTTCACCTCCACCTTCACCTTCACCTTCACCTTCACCTTCGCCTTCACCTTCATTAAAAATCTTTACACCCAAAACATACAATACAAATTCACATACAAAGAGCAAAGTTTACTCAACATATAACTCATTTCGGTAGAAAGCTGATTCTAAACGTGTTTGCAAAATAACTGGAAATATAAGATCCCAAACAGAAGTGGGCTTAGTACAGAGCATTGCGGAACAACAGTCTTATGTCGAGTCATAGGCTATAGGTAACGTTTAAAGAATCATCAACATAGTTTTACCTCTTCGTCTCCTCCCTCTTTCTTGCGACGACGGTCCCTCAACGATGCAGTGCTCAGTTGTCTGGCAGGCTGGTCTGCAAGCTTCAGGCCTTTAGGTATCCGTGGTCCGCGTTTTTCCTTACTGCTACTGACGTCATTTTCATCTTCAAGATTTTCTTCGTCCTCCTGTTTGCTGTCATCTGCGGCTTCATCTTCGTCTATGAAAGAAACAATTCTCATCATCTCTTCAAAATTTCTGTTTATCACCGAGTGAGTCAGAGAAATGTTTAGACGTTTAAAAGTCTATAGCTTTCTTACTAGTTGTTGAATTCCTATACACTAATAATATTTGTGTATAGGAGTATACATATATAACATATAACATACCAAAAAATATATAAGAATATAACATACCAACTTAAATACAAAATTTAGTTTTTCAAATTGGGTTGTACCGTTCTCAAGTTATAATGGATTTGATGTATTTCATAAAAATGCTTCACCTCAACATCCCTCAAAACAGGCCAAACTATCGATAGTTTCTGTCCAAACTATCGATCTATGGNAAAGAATCATCAACATAGTTTTACCTCTTCGTCTCCTCCCTCTTTCTTGCGACGACGGTCCCTCAACGATGCAGTGCTCAGTTGTCTGGCAGGCTGGTCTGCAAGCTTCAGGCCTTTAGGTATCCGTGGTCCGCGTTTTTCCTTACTGCTACTGACGTCATTTTCATCTTCAAGATTTTCTTCGTCCTCCTGTTTGCTGTCATCTGCGGCGTCATCTTCGTCTATGAAAGAAACAATTCTCATCATCTCTTCAAAATTTCTTTGTTTTTCACCGAGTGAGTCAGAAAATTGCTTAGACGTTTAAAAGTCTATAGCTTTCTTACCAGTTGTTGAATTCCTATACACTAATAATATTTGTGTATAGGAGTATACATATACAACATATAACATACCAAAAAATATATAAGAATATAACATACCAACTTAAATACAAAATTTAGTTTTTCAAATTGGGTTGTACCGTTCTCAAGTTATAATGGATTTGATGTATTTCATAAAAATGCTTCACCTCAACATCCCCCAAAACAGGCCTAAAATCCTTGATCATCTTTGCTCCTCTAAATATTTTTCTGACTGACTCGGGTAGGTGAAGGTGAAGTTGCGTTTTTTAGCGCCAAGCGCTGGGATCGCAGAAGTAGAGAACACCTAATCGAGTCCGCGACCCCTTGTCGTGACGCTCAAGTAGTGGAGCTCTACCTGGGATCGAACCCTGTCCGCCTGACTGTTCTGGCTGCAAAGTCAGAGGATTACACCACTGCGCCACAACACCTTCAGAATCACAATTACAGGGTACAAATTTCAGAATTAAAAGCCTGGAATGTATGCCTTGTTTTTCGTTTGCTTCGTTCTTTTTGACTAGATTTGTTGAATTTGTTGTAACATTGCAATAAAATTCGAAAAATTAAGCCTTGAAAACATTTGATCATGTCGTCTTTGTTAAGAGATACCAAGTTTTACTTTATGACACCTCGTCGAATAATGTTGCCAAAATGTTATTCAGTATTGCCCTAAAAGTTTTGTTATTGTCCCGACGAAAAAGTCACACTGTAGTAAAAAAAGAAAGAGGAAAGTNGTCCGCCTGACTGTTCTGGCTGCAAAGTCAGAGGATTACACCACTGCGCCACAACACCTTCAGAATCATAATTACAGGGTACAAATTTCAGAATTAAAAGCCTGGAATGTATGCCTTGTTTTTCGTTTGCTTCGTTCTTTTTGACTAGATTTGTTGAATTTGTTGTAACATTGCAATAAAATTCGAAAAATTAAGCCTTGAAAACATTTGATCATGTCGTCTTTGTTAAGAGATACCAAGTTTTACTTTATGACAGCTCGTCGAATAATGTTGCCAAAATGTTATTCAGTATTACCCTAAAAGTTTTGTTATTGTCCCGACGAAAAAGTCACACTGTAGTAAAAAAAGAAAGAGGAAAGTGACCTACTGCCCATGTTTATTATGTTAGTAAAGTTTGGTTAAAATGAGTGCGGCTAATACGCGGGTTTAATAAGTACAATTATTAAGTTACCTCCTCCGCGTCTACGTCTTCTCGAAGCAGCACCTAGTTCGCCTGTTTCTTGACCTGCCAGCTTCTTGCCTCCACCCCTTCTTCTTTCCGATCTTCCCTCTCTTCCTCCCTTTCCACCATCCTCACCCATACTGTCTTCGTCTGCTGCATTCTTCTCTGTACCAGCCAAGAAATCATCATCTCCTTCTTCGGCTACCTGTCCACACGAGAAAGAAAGCAACATTTTATACCCTTTTAAGTAAGTAATGAAAACAACATTTTATCATCTTTAAATATACTTGGATCATTAACAAAAGAGATCAAAAAGAAAATGTTATAATATGTTTGATAATCGAGTATTGGTGATGTTTTAAACGGGAGTACTTTTTATGGGACACCCGGTATTAATACTAAGTTTCTTGAAGTTGTCATTCTTATTAACATTTTTACCTTCTTGCGACGTCTGTCTTTGAAAGAGACTGCTTCGAGTGCCTGCGCTTTCTGATCTGTAAGTTTCCTTCCTTTTGGAATCCTTGTCCCCTTTTGACCAGGGAGCTCATCTTCTTCGCTCTCCTCCATGGCAGCTTCTTCTATGAAACAAATAATGAATACAAACTTCTTGGAAGGAAGCCTTCTCCCGTTTCAATTCATACCGACGACATGTCACGTGACTTGATAAATTCGCGCTCGAAAATCAGACTTGGGGTAAATGAAGCCATTACAAAGTATAGCGTCGCACTGGGTTTTTGAGAGTGTGTCATTTATTTATCGCAATAAATAAATTCAAAAAGCTTGGAAGCTGTTCAAATTATTCAAAAACTTTAGCAGATAGATAGGCGAATGTCTGAAAGGAAGGTTGACTTTGAAGAAGCGACGAGCAAATTACAGCGGACGGAGTTTGTGGTGCTAACTACGAAATTACTGACGCAAAGGCAAGTTTTTCACAGCTTTCTCGGCCTAAATTTTTGTTTTGCTTTTAAAAACAGCATGTTCGTGTGTTTATTTCATAGGTTTAGGTCTAACTGACAATTGCTACCTATCCTTTCCCTACTCATTCTCGCGAGGTAGAATAGAGGAGCAATTTTATGCAAATTTTTGCAAATTTCCTATAGAAACCAATAGAAATTTTCTGAAGATTTACACCAAAACAAGATGGCGTCGTGTTTTGAATGCTGCTATGACGTCATGCCGTCTGTATCAAGCGGAAATGAGATATTTGGAGGAGATTCTGGTTGTAAAGCCCCTTACTAACTGGCAGAAAAATAATAAAGGAAACCTTCTGCCAAATCACGGACCTGCATTGTGAATAAGAATAAGATGGAGGATAATTGGGATTTCATTGAATTTCGTGCAGTAACCTTAACCATTGACCGCAAAATAATATAATCTCACCCTCTTTCTCCTCTTTACTCTTCGGAACACCAGCGAGCATCGAATCCAGATCCTCTCCTTCGTCATCAGCAGCCTTCTTACGGCGTCTGACTCTCGAAGAATCCTCCCCACCCGCCTGTTCTTGTTTCCCTTTCGCTGTCTTTTCTTTCTCTTCTTTTTCAGACGGAATTGAATCGAGAAGTGCATCGATACCCTCCTCCTCGTCGTCATAGGTCTTCTTCTTGCGGCGGTCTTTGAAGGAGACAGCTTCCAGCTGCGCAACCTTAAAATGGATAACATAGGCGTTAAATCCTTGGAACAGATTGCATAGAAGGTTAATTCATCTTCTGTTTGATTTAATGACTTGAAAGGAAAGGCAGTTCACTGAAATTAATCAGCAGAAATGTATCCGAGAAAATCTTCTATTTTTAGGGTGTGTTTGATTGGTGACATTTCTGAAAACGGTAGACTTGGTAGACTCGGAATTTGTGTTTGACTGGCTCAGAAATTCTCAAAATGGTAGGTTTGGAAGGCCTTCTGAAAGGCAGACGGTTTAGCAGACTTCGGAGACAAGAGTTCGAATCGAACACAGTATTCGGCCTATCGAATCGAAGCCATCAGTCTGTATTGAACTTTTGTTCGATCAGCCGAATACTGTGTTCGAACTCTCAAAAACCTGCTGTTTTAAAGATTGTTGTGTTTGATTGGGAAATATATTTCCGTCTCTGCAAAGTCTACTGTTTTCAGAATCTGGTAGGTTTGGAATTACCAATCAAACAGGCCCTTAACACAGCTCCCGAGGTGCGTCTTACCTTTTGGACGCTCAATTTCTTTCCAGAAGGCAATTTAACATCAGAACCTCTTCTCGACTTCTCCAATAAGGCTCTTTTCCTTTCCTCCTCATCCATGGTGAGATCATCCTGGTCCTCCGCATCCTGTTCATCACCCTTTTTCTCAACCGACTTCAAAAGATCATCCAAACTCTCTCCTGCCTCATCATCGGCATTACGTCTTCTTCTATTTTTCATTGAAACAGATTCAAGATTTGCGACTGGTTGTGTCTTGAGAGATTTACCTTGAAGTAGATAAGAGAATAATGGATTAGAAGACCAATCAGAGCAGCGCAAAGAGATAGTAACCCAATGAGTAAGAGGCCCTTTACATGAGAAATCTTAGCCTGGGCTGAGTTCAACACGGGTTGAGTTTTGATAATATCGATTATTTTGCTTTGCGTTTAAAAGAAGTCTCAACAGGGGCTGAGATTAGGTCAAATCATATGAATCCGGTTGTTGTTATTGGGGTTTAATTGTTATTTGATTTCAACACGCCCTGAGTAACAAGCACACTGGTCATTGTTGTAAGGACTAGGAACACGCAAACACACATGTAAAGAGAGGGTTCCTATTTTCTTGAACTTTAGCTGACTTCAGCAACAAAACTGACAAAAGTTTTGATCCACGCTAGTTAATTCATTTCATTTCACGCACATGCACACGCACACGCACACGCACACGAACACGCACACGCTATGCATACCCGTAGGGATACGAGATCCTTTAGTCCCGTTCTTATCATTCCCGTCATACATTTCATCATCATCATCCTCGTGATCATCGCCTGACATGCCATCGAGGTTATCTCCTTCGCCGCGACTTCTTCTCCGTCTCCTCCGTCTCCGATTCAAATTCTCCTCATCGCTGTCTCCTGGATATATCACACATAGATAGCAACTATCATTATTGCGTTGATTAAGGGGATCGTTTGCTTACTATCTTCATATGACACTGGTAACGGTAAATCGCTAGATAAGATCTACAAGACGGACCTTTCGGATCTTTTCTGGCGGTGCGATGTGACCAGTGTGAAACGAAAACATTAAGCAAAAATTATGAAACACCTGCAACCTATGTAATGTGAAACAAATGACAACAGCCGAAAGATGTGACTATCAATGGACGATTGCGCTAAAGATGGCGCCAGGGAATTTTAACCATGATCCTTTGCGTTCCATGAAATATCGACAAATCCGATCTTTTAAAATTCTTTCAGGCGCAAAGGATCATAGCAAAATTCTCTGACGCCATCTTTAGCGCAACCGTCAAGTGACTCTCGCTCCCACTGATCACACCAATTTCGCAAGGCTCTGATTTAGGGAGCTGTCATAAAGTATGGAACAGACGAGGGCGGAAGGGATATCAAATCAAGTCAAGTCAAGTCAAGTCAAACTTTTTTCAAAAGAATTCCAACCTAATACAGGGAATCTTATGCAACCCAGGAAAAGCAAATGCTCATCTAGCCTGGCTGCTTAGAAACAAAATAAAGGGACAAGCTTAAAAAAATATACCCATTCTTTATATCAATGTTTTGAAAATTTATACCCGACATTACACCAATTTTTCGAAAATGGCCTATTGTTCGTTTTTTATACCAAAAATCTTGAAAATGGATACAGTTCTTCATAACAAAATCGGAGTAATCGATACCGTTCCCTAAATCAAAATTGTGAAAACGATTCCGTTCGGGGTGGTACATTCCCAGTACCCAAAAATATACATAGTGTGCCCCCGGGGAAGAAACAGGCGAAAATTAGTCAAAATTTGAGGCCTCGTGAGCTAACAACCGAGGGGGTTTAGTATGTGGGTATAAAATGATGTAGCACAACGAACCTTCTCCCTTTCTTTTTCTGTCCCCCTTTTCATCCTCTCCTGTCGACTTCAACATCTCATCCAAATCCATCGCTTCATCTTCGTCTGTGGTCCTCTTACCTGTGAAAAATCGAATAAAGATTTTGCAATACCTGATGGCTGAGATTTATAAGGCAAAATGAACATAGGCATTGAATCTTAAACAATAAAAATTCCGGCTTAGAGAACATTCGCAAGAACAGTAGGAAAAGCAGATTTTTGTTGTTTATTCCTGGTGTTTAACATTCTTCACAAAATAAAAGGCTACGGAAGGGAAATTAAGATCAAGGATTTTAGGCCTGTTTTGAAGGATTTTGAGATAAAGCATTTTAATCAAGTCTCTTCTAATTTGAGAATGATATGGTCGATCTTGACAAACTTAATTTTCTTATCTAACTTGATATGTTAGCTACACAAGAATTATCATTTTATAGAAATATGAAAAATGGTTTGAGACCTACAGACTTTCAAACGTCTGTACATTTTTTCGACTCACCCGATATAATTATAATAGCAATGCAATGATACGATTAATAAAAATATTACTTACTCCTTCTCATTTTCATCGAATCCATCTTTGCGACTGGTTGCTCCCCAAGTTTCAATCCTTTAGGAATACGTGGTCCTTTCGATTGACCGGAACTGACGTCATTTGCTTTGTTTTGGTCATTCTCCTCCTCAGCGTCATCTTCAGATTTGGCCTCGTATTGACTCAAATCAAGGTCCTCTTCGTCATCGTTGTTGCCTCGGTTGCGTCTACGGTTCGCAGCGCCAAGACCTACCTGCAAGATAACAGAGCAGCAATAGTCAATACTTTTTAAAAAATTTATTTTTGAAATGATTAAAATGTTGTAAATCATTATACCATATCAAAAGGGTAAAACTAGGGGTAACTGGGGTAAAATGGGTAAGCTTGGAGTAAAATTGCTAAGGCAAAAACTGTGCATAAATTTTGTAAACATCTTCATATACGGATTTCTCCACCTACATCTGTTAGAACTACCCTCCTTCAAGTATTGGATGTTGATTGAACAGTTTATGATCTACCGTTTTTCATTAATCGACATTAACCATTTACCCCATTCTACCCATCATTTTACCCCTGCAGACTCTATGTCGGCACTGTCCTTATGACATGTTTGTAGTATTTTACTTTAACCGTAGAGCAATATCTTAGTAAATTCTGTACACTGTTATTTTTATCTAATTTCATCAGAATTTTTAAATCAAAGATAAAAATAACAAAATAGGCAAAATATAAAATCCAAAACACTAACCCTTTCCTCTTCAACAACATTTCCTCCACGCATCGCTCTTCTCCTTGTTTCTGCATCCATTTTACCCCTGCCCCTCTTTCCATCAGCCTGATCCTCTTCCTGGTCCCCTCCTCTTCTGTCCTCATCATCATCCATATCTTCCTCGTCTCCTCGTCTGCCCCTTCTGCGCCTCATTGCCCCCATCTCTTCTGTCTCGCCGTTCATGTCGGCTCCACGTCTTCGCCCTTCGACCTAAAAATAAAACACGAAAAAGACTACTACAGGGTGCGCCAAAGAAATTATTCACTTTTGACTACTACTACTATGACGTCACACGCAGTTAGTACTGCACAACGCCTTTTACAATGCTACGCCAGTTTTTCCTATCTTGTGTTAGTTCCAATAATCTATTCAATGTTTTGGTTGCTTTGGAAAGATCCAGTTTTATTCCGATGGTATTCAGATCTTGCTGTATGGTTTGCATCCAGGTCGTCTTTGGTCTTTCCCGTGGCCTTTTCACTTCCCTGAGATATTTTCCCAGTGCTTTTCTTGCTGGGGTTTCAGGATGTAGTCGCATCAAATGTTCTAGCCATTCACTTTTGACAGACCACGATAAATCGTAAACTAGGCAGATTTTGATGATAGAAGCTGTAACCTTTAGTCAAAAGACTTGAAACAGAAAGACCCCTTTTTCTGAGATTAAGACTAAAAAACCTCTCAAAATTCAAACGCTACTTTTAATGTACAAATCTACAAGACAATAAACAATCTTACGCCTGAATATCTATCCAAGCTGTCTATAAAGAACTCGGCTCATAATACATTGAGATTAAGAAACAGCAAAAATGACTTGCATGTTCCTCTTTTCAAAACGTCTAATGGGCAGAAGTCTATTTCATTTCGTGGGCCTAAGCTATGAAACAATCTAAGCTTGGATGTCAAACATGCACCAGTGCTGGAAAACATACGCGAAGTTGCGAAGAAATCTCGCAGGAAGGTTCAGACTTTAGAAGGAAATAAATCTGTATCACTACGAAAATGAGAGAAATAGGGAAAGGGGAGGAGAGGGCAGGAAGGAAAGGAGTAGTTTGCAACAGAAGAGTTGGAGAAAATGTCAATGAAAGAAAATTGGAGT
Organism: Aurelia aurita; assembly: GCA_004194415.1. Classification (NCBI taxonomy): domain Eukaryota; kingdom Metazoa; phylum Cnidaria; class Scyphozoa; order Semaeostomeae; family Ulmaridae; genus Aurelia; species Aurelia aurita. The sequence continues at coordinate 1,034,533 of REGM01000107.1, read as the reverse complement.
CAGGTGAGAGCGGAAAGGAGACAATTACTTCCTCGTCGACACCAGCGAAATAGGCAGGTAATTTTGAAACGCTGATTCAGCTTCGCAGGAAGCGAAAGTTTTTTTCCAGCACTGACATGCACCCTCTCTTCCTACCTTCAAAAAAGGTTAAAAGAGACACTGTAGAGGGTTTGATCTCACTTTTCTTTTGATTTAGTTACGTTTAATTTTTATGAACATTTATCATTTATTCATGAACATCGATTTATTGCTATTTTATTTATACTCTTAGAGAGCACCATTTGTAAATTTGCTTTTTAGTTTGTAGTCTTTCACAAGGCCCTTTGTAAAGAAATCTCTATAAGGCTGTTTTCCACTAGGCGAATTTATTCGCGCGAAGCGAATTTTTGCGAGCAGACGCATGCGTCCTTCACGTATAAGCTCATTCGCGGTGGCTGCTCGCAGCAGCGAAAAAGTGAGTTCGAATGGTTTCAACTGTTTCGCCGCGAAAAAAAATCGCTTCGCGCGAAAAAACTCGCCTAGTGGAAAACGGCCTATAGATTCCCGTGGTAAAAATAATAAAAAATTAAAACAATTACTGATTACCTCGCCATTTTCAACGACCTCGTTTTCACCTTCGCCCTCTTCTTCAATGTCACCATTATCTTTGTTTCTGTTTCTTCCGCGCCTCCGTCCCTTTGACTCCGCAGCTCTGTCTTCGACATTGATCTTCGATTGGTATTCGATTCTTTCCAGTTCTGACGACAGTAATCCTGTTTGTTCCTTCTCCTTCCAACGTTCGCTAACCTGAAAATCGAAGAATAAATGGTGACGTGAAATTCACTGAAATTATGAGCATAGGTCTCAAATCTTCAAGAAATATTGCACAAATGGTTGTCGGTTGCATCTTCCGTTTGATTTAATGGCTTGAAAGGAACTTCAAGTACTTTGCTATCATCACACTTTGGCAATTGATATCTTGATTATTTTCAGAATTACAGCCTTTTCTATGTTTCAACCAGTTTTGAGGTTGTGACGTCATCAAATTGCTAAATCATAAACCAGCAAAGCGACAGATTTCTGCTTTCCACCACATTGTAGTCCTTCATAAACTATGATTTTTATGAAGATTTGATGAAGGAGTTTAGGCCAGTTTTGAAGGATTTTGAGATGAAGCATTTCTATAAAATCGCTTGTAATTTGACAACGATACGACCGATTTTGACAAACTAAATTTTCTCATCTAAGTTGATATGTTAGCTACACAGGTATTATCAGTTTGTAGGAATCTGATAAATGGTTTGAGAGCTACAGGCTATGGAACATGTAAACATTTTTTTCACCCACCCGGTATTTTGGAGAATTTGAGATGCAGCATTTTTATGAAATCACTTGTAATTTGAGAACGATACGACCGATTTTGACAAACTAAATTTTCTCATCTAAGTTGATATGTTAGCTACACAGGTATTATCAGTTTATAAGAATCTGATAAATGGTTTGAGAGCTACAGGCTATGGAACATGTAAACATTTTTTTCACCCACCCGGTATTTTGGAGAATTTGAGATGCAGCATTTTTATGAAATCACTTGTAATTTGAGAACGATACGACCGATTTTGACAAACTAAATTTTCTCATCTAAGTTGATATGTTAGCTACACAGGTATTATCAGTTTATAGGAATCTGATAAATGGTTTGAGAGCTACAGGCTATGGAACATGTAAACATTTTTTTCACCCACCCGGTATTTTGGAGAATTTGAGATGCAGCATTTTTATGAAATCACTTGTAATTTGAGAACGATACGACCGATTTTGACAAACTAAATTTTCTCATCTAAGTTGATATGTTAGCTACACAGGTATTATCAGTTTATAGGAATCTGATAAATGGTTTGAGAGCTACAGGCTATGGAACATGTAAACATTTTTTTCACCCACCCGGTATTTTGGAGAATTTGAGATGCAGCATTTTTATGAAATCACTTGTAATTTGAGAACGATACGACCGATTTTGACAAACTAAATTTTCTCATCTAAGTTGATATGTTAGCTACACAGGTATTATCAGTTTATA
>REGM01000107.1:987468-1027966 GCA_004194415.1 Aurelia aurita | reverse complement strand
CAAATCTTTAAAAAGGTCGGTGTAAAATTCTGTGACCTATTTCTTTGAATCGAATGGCTTGAAAGAAACTTTAGCTACTTTGCTATAACTCTACCGTTGGACTTTTCAGAAATCTTGAATATTTTCGAAATTACAGCGTATTTCATATTTCCACTTATTTGAGGATGTGACGTCATCAAATTTCTAAATCGCAAACCAGAAGAGTGAAAGACTTTTGCTTGATACCATATTGTAGACGTTCATAAACTATGTTTTTCTGGAAAATTATTCGATGTTTCCTGAAAAAGTTTAGAAATTACGATGGTTTTAAGCTTTTTTCAAAATTCTTATTGAATTCTGAAAAAAGAAGAAAAGCACTCTAATTCTGAAAATATTGAAGATTTCTGAAAAGTCCAACGGTAGAATTATTACAAAGTAGCTAAAGTTTCTTTCAAGCCATTCCATTCAAAGAAATAGGTCGCAGAATTTTACACCGACCTTTTTAAAGATTTGAAACCTATGCTTTATCGACCCACCTTAATTCATCTCAATGCATCAAAGCTTCCATACGACGATTTTAATAAGTCAAGGGTTCTACAGCATAAAAGGATAATTTAATAAACAAAGAGTTTAGTAGTTTCACGAAAGAGCTAGACGCGTGAAGGTGGAGGATAAATCGAATTGATTGTCGATGAGGCAAATTGGTCAGAAAGAAGAGAATTAAATTTCACAGGTTATAAAGCAAGAAGGGTGATTGAGTTTGTGGTACAGTGTAGACATCAGCCTTTTAGGTCTAGCAGACACATCACAAGAAGCAAGAGCTTATATGAAGTAAAACATCGTGGTTCTTGGTATCAATGGTGACTTGAGAAGGCGTTGTGGCGCAGTGGTGTAATCCTCTGACTTTGCAGCCAGAACAGTCAGGCGGACAGGGTTCGATCACAGGTAGAGCCCGACCATTTGAGCGTCATGACAAGGGGTCGCGGACTCGATTAGGTCTTCTCTACTTCTGCGATCCCAGCGCTTGGCGCTAAAAATGCAACTTCACCTTCACCTTCACCTTGAGATGGTTTATGGTAAAGTGCAGTGCACATCAGCCTTTTAAACCAGCGAACTTTATACAGAGATTGAAAGAAAAAATTTCAGTGAAGTAGAAGTCATCTTTTCTAGTTTTCAACAAGCAAAATGAAATAAAATAAAACAGTGGCTGGGGTGGTTTTAGCTCAAGTGTAGGAAGAAGAGTTTCAAATCAAAGAAGCATATCAACTGAACTGATTCCTGTGAAACAAAATGTCATGTATTCCTTCAGTCCCACCTCCAGCCTGGTTGCCTTATTTCACGGCCTTACCACACATCGCTGCTATATTTCAGGGCTATCACAATGATGTAACAGTTTACGCAAAGTAAAATCTCATGCCTTCTTGGTATCAAAGTAGATCGGAGTTGGTTTATGGTAAAGTGTAAGCAGCAGACTTTCAAATCAACGAAGCACAACAACTGAACTGACTCCTGTGAAATAAAACAAAATGTCATGCATTCCTTCAGTCCCACCACCAGCCTGGTTGCCTTATTTCACAGCCATCACATCATGTCTCCTATGTATTGTGGTCACAGCTGGAAATTCTCTAATAATTTTATCAGTCATAATTGACCCCCTACGGCGACTTCGTACTCCTTTCAGCTATTTCCTCGTCAACCTAGCAGTCACAGATTTTATCGTCGGAACAGTGAGCCTTCCTATTGCGGCTTATGGTGAGTTTGAAGAAGCAAAAAACATCCTGCCTGATGATATTCTCAGTATGATACATGTAACATATTTCATTTCGTCGACGGCAAGTGTTTTGAGTCTCGGAGCATTGTGTTTTGATCGCTACATTGCAATACGACGGCCGTTAAGATATAAACAGAAATTACGACTTAAGCGATGTTTGGTTATTACAATCTCAATTTGGGTGTTCACCTTGACAATATCAATGTTGTATTTCATAATTGGATTTCTCAAGTACCTGATGGTCTTCGTTCATGTTTCGATCTTCCTGACCTTTGTGATTATGGTAATGACATACAGGCAAGTTTACAATACTTTCGGCGGTAAAAGCAATCGTATGCAACATGGAAATAACGCTATACAACCAGAAAATAATGCAGTGCAACAAGGAAGCAATACCGAAAATAATGAAGTGCAACAAGGACGCAACAATGTCAAATTAGAAACCAATGTATTGCAACAAGGAAACAACACTGTTCAATTAGAAACCAATGCAATGCAACAAGGAAGCAATACTATTCATCTAGAGACCAAGAAAGTGAAACAAGGAAACAACATTGTTCAATTAGAAAGCAATGCAATGCAACAAGGAAGCAATACCATTCAATTAGGAGCCAATGCGTTGCAACAAGGAAACAACACTGTTCAACCAAAAACCAATACATTGCCATTTGAAAGTGAAGTGCAATTTGAAGCCAATGCAGTGCCACGCGAAGTCAATGCTAATCAAGCCGAAACCATTGCAATTCAAGATCGAGAAAATGTAACTCAACAAGAGGGTAGTGTCGCGTCGAGAGCTATGCTAAGAGAAAGAAAAATTACACGAGCATTTTTCTACATTCTGTTTCTGTTTGTTTGCTGCTACGCCCCTACTGTTGTCATGGTATATATCTTACAGTTTTGTCCAAATTGTGACTGCGCATTTCGCCATGTCCTACGAGATCTCCAGTTCGTTTTTGTTTGGGCCAACAGTGCAATTAATCCTATCATTTGTGTTGTCTCATTGCGAGTGTTTCGTGAATCAATCTTTGCATTAATTCGATGCCGAGGAAAGCGACCAACAAGGAGTTTCAATTCAAGAATCAATGCTTTAACGGACAGTGGAAATGTGACAGTGCGAAGGTCATCGAATCAAGCAGACGATTCTAGTTAAATGCCCAGAGTATAGTAGGACCAAAAGTACGTCACTTCCTGCCTCTTTATCATGTTAACTCTAATGTATGGACTTTCTGTTTCTCCTTCTTCTCTTGTATTGTATTGTATTAGTCATCACTTCCAGTAAGAATTGATTTGTTCATAATGTATATTCTTTGGTCAGTATCATGATTATCGTCACATAAAAACGTCGTGTTACTGTCTCCGTGTCTGAGCTGAGCACATAAATCGCAAGATACTTATTGTAACCATGATCCCAGTTACAGGAGGAGAGGTGGGGGGGGGGGGAGGGTATTTTGTACTTTTGATAGTAGTTATGATAGATGATAGAAGTATATAAATATATTCTTTCTTGAGATACGGGGGTTAAATGAATGGTTGTGATAAGGATCAGCCCTCATTTGTTTCAAATGCCGATATCAACGGTTACATAAATTTTGTCGAGCACTGATTGACCGTTGCAGCCAATCAGATGCATTACAGACTGCCTTTAAAAACTTAGCTTAATTTTAAATATATTCCATCTGCCTTTTGTTGTATTGTTCATTGTTATCATTGTTGATTTGTACTTTGTTGTATTGTTATTGTCTTTCGTTGTATTGTCTATTAAAAATATTGTTGAATTGTAAGTACCATACGCAATGGGAACAAGATGACCCTGTGTCCACTCCCGTTGCGGATGGTACATAATAAACATAATAATGTAAATACGTTTTTGTTTTGTTTCTATGGATAAATAAACAAAAAAAGATACGGGGGGATAATAGATCTTCAAAATGCTGTGCCTATGGCCTGTTGATTGTAATTAAACAAAAACTACTCACCTCGACACAACTGTCAGAGAAATTGCAATTAGCCAATGAGAGATGTCGAATATTCTTATTAGCCAATAGATGAGCAGCGATCTCTTCAAGCACTTCCGGATCCATATATGGTTGATTATTGCAGACGATGATAGAAATGTCTTCTCCTTTACTGCGCATCGCTTTGACCATGGCATCGACATCAACGTATTCTTCATCCGCGTCGTCTTCGTCGATTGAGAACGATTTCTGAGGGTAGTTGGTTCGTACCAGGGCTGCGAAGGAGAGGAAGAAGTTTATTTGATAATCGTAATAAATACCAGATTAACTTTGACAGAACAAATGCCATCCAGTTACGTTACAATAAGCAAGGGTGTCAGGACACCTATTATGTAATTAATAAATAAAAGTATACTTACCTTGTTTTGTTTGTTGTTGTCTTCTTTGTGTTGTCTCTCCCTGCCTTGTGAGTTTATGAGCAACATTTCAATCGACCTTGGCCTAAATTAGGCCAACCGCTTTTTCGAATCTAACTCCCTTGTATTCCTGTGTGTATGCGCCTTCGCAGAAGAAAGGGTTTTAAACCGCAGCGCACATACACACAGGAATACAAGGGAGTTAGATTCGAAAAAGCGGTTGGCCCAATTTAGGCCAAGGTCGGTTGAAATGTTGCTCATAAGCTCACAAGGCAGGGAGAGACAACACAAAGAAGACAACAACAAACAAAATAAGATAAGTATACTTTTATTTATTAATTACATAATAGGTGTCCTGACACCCTTGCAATAAGGTTACAATCCAGTTTGATCGGGTTCTACGCATGAAATAAAAGGGGGTCGCAAAATATATGCAAAGGTATTCATTTTCCATAAACAATTCTCATCTTTTGGTAAGCTTGCCTGTTAGGCTTCTGCAAGGCTCCCTTATTCACCCNTTTTTTTTATTGATCAAATCCTTGCTTGGTACAGTATTGAGGTATGAATCATACATCATGCAGTCTCACTTGTAGAAAGTATCTCTCTTTAATATTGCATCTTTTTACCAGCTTTGATAGATAAGGGTTGCTATTCTGCTTGCTGAATATGAAACACTATTTGCTATTATATTTATGCAGTTATGCCAAAAGTATCTTGTACCGCGCAGACATTAATTTGTACTCAGCTGTTTGGACTGTATCAAATTATCTTGGAGTTTATGCTCATGAAAGTATATACAGTAATTCATTAAATGTAATGATAGTAATAAATTGTGGTAGAGTTTTGCAATGTACTTTTTACAATGAAGAGTATTGTATGACTTACTCATTTTCTGTGCTTTTTTGTTTGTATGCTTTGTGGTCTCTTGTCCGATATTTTTTTGAAACACATTTAAGGCTCCATCTTCCCAAGCAGACCTCAGCAAATCCAGGATGGTCAGTAATGCAAGTATATACAGCACCTTCTGTATCCTGTAAAACTTGCTCTGACTGCAGCTCAATCACGCACCTGTCTATTTCTTGGCAACAGTTGCATTCCTCGGCATTCTGTACGAACCCCAATGAGCAGTGGCCACATTTACACCTAGAAATATGTAATACATGTTCATCAACATGGATATGTTATGCTTGAATTTTGGATAAGCTGTTGTTTTCCTACACACAAAACGCAAGCCATTTACTTTTTGGTGGGGTAGGCTGGGGGTAATTTGGGTAAAATTCAAGTTTTGAAACTATTTTCAGGAAATGAACACATCAAACTCTAATAAATGTGTGATTTTACAAAGAATTTCTACAACATAAAACACAGATGTCTCAAATTCCACCTGTCCCAAATTACCGCTTGTCTACCATAAAATGATGGCCTATTTATGTCATGCTGATTTGATTTACATGTTTGATTTATTTATCCTTCATCAAATCTAGTCTATATTCTTTTCCCATGTGTCGATGACATGCATTTATATTATGATGCAGGGGTGAACTTTCTCACAATGTCCATGGTGATGCGATCTGAGTTATCTACTGACTACTGTTGTGGTTTGGTCTTCGTTTAGTTTCTAAAAAGAGGCCTAGGCCTACGACCTGTAACCTACGGCCTATAACCTACGGCCTAGGCTACACGCGACGCCATGATCGCAATGATCCCTTGATCCGCTCGTATAAAAAAGCAAACTGAAAAACAACGAACGAAGGAGTACTAACCAATCTTCAAGTCGAATCTTGCCATCAAAACGATCCTTCAAAATAACTTTTCTTCGTTTCCTCTCTTCCCTTGCTTCGTCAAATGCTGCTGCGTATTCCTCGTCAGCAATTGGGTCATCTTCGTTGGGAAGGCCATGTTCGCTACCAGAACTGTTTGCTTGCGCTTGTCCCAAAGCGTTTAAGTCCTCAAACTCCTCAACAAGATTGTCTAAGCTTGATGACAGACTCCTTGAATCGCTCGATGAACTTTCTGACTCGGTTTCATACATATTTACGTTAACTTCGAGCTAGATTGCAAAGGTTGCCGTGCGAAGAGCGCTGTCCGATCGTTGTATTTCGTTGTTTGGTTGTTCTATTATTCCTGGGTCGACGTCACAGCATAAGTGGGGCCGAGACCTCTTCAAACGCGCTCGTTCGTCGCTGGTCCAATTCAAAAACACTTCATAAAGTCACTTTAAAAACTTTAAATTGCAAAAAAACTTGAATCTGGGCCTTCCTAAGGTCATAATCATTCGGAAAATCAAAACAATAATTTCACTGGACGTGCACTTTAAATGAAAATAAAATCAAACTGAAGATTAATCCAGAACGAAATAAAAAGTAAGACGTACTTGGTCTTAGAATACCAGTTCCAATGGGCTTTTTTCCATCTCGAATCTGTTCGATCTGCTCAGTCGTGACAAGATCATTCATCTTCAATTGCGCTGAAAAGAAATTAAAGTGTAGATTCAATAAAACGGGTTAACGACCAACAAAGAAAATGTCAAGCTCAATCTTTTCATAATTTTTTTTTCCCCGAGAGCAGTATTTGATAGGTGGAACGTTTGATTTTGACTGTTCTAATATTTCAGGGCACTTTGCAGGATCAAGAGTCTCTGAGCATTGCAACATTGCAACATGGCATAAAGTTGTGTAACAATGCATTAGATGGGTGACGTTGCAAACACTGGCAACATACCTGCAATTTCAGCGAGCTCATCTTTGGTAGCATCTTTAATACCCTCGACTCCGTTCTCTGTTAACATTGCATAACAACGCTAGATAATAATACGTAGCAATGCACAAAATTGTACAACTCTATCTAGTATTGCATAGATTTTACATACCTGCGATTTCAACGAGCTCATCTTCCGTCGCATTTTCAATACTTGTGTTTTCGTCTTCAGTAAATTCGGGAGTGGAAAAGGTGTAACATTGCACAACGCTAAATGATATCAAGTAGTATTGCACAAGATTGCACAACACTATGTAGCATTGCATAGATTTTACATACCTGCAATTTCAACGAGCTCATCTTCCGTCGCATTTTCAATACTTGTGTTTTCGTCTTCAGTCAAATTCGGCAATGGAGATGGCGATCTTGCTCTCGGTAAAGGTTTCAAGCCCGGCAAATTCAAAGTATGGTTGCTGTAGTCGACGTCCTTCTTGACAAAAGGGAGATAGTCTTTTCCGATTTTGCTTTCAGCGGCCTAAAAATAACAAAAAAGATCAATACATGGGATGAGAACAATGGTAGAATTTGTAACAAAAACGTTTCGTTTAAAAAGTCCGTTGCATATTAGATGGCAGGTGGTATTTACATATAAAAGCAAGTTTGAGATAAGTTTTTTCCACTGGTTATTTTCTTTACCGCTATTTTGATCTGACATCTAATATGAAACAGATTTAGGTACTAGATCGTTCTTATTTCTGTCATGTGTTGTTTAGTTGTGTAGTTTCAGCAGTTTTTCTTTTTTATCTCTATGTGATTGCCTCGGGGTAGACACAGCCTTTTGCTCCCCGGGATATTCGTCCTAGTAGTATTGTAGAGTAATTTTTGTAAGTAGTGTAGGTCGTAATATGTATTGTAGCATTTTATTGGATTATATAAAGAAAAAGGAAAAAAATAGTTCAAGTAAAAACTCAAATGACGATCTTTGAGATAAGTGTGATGACCGAACCAGCGATGCGGAGGCGCAAGACCGAAGCGAGGCGGGAACACGGAAGGGAGGTTAAAGATGGCGGCGAGAGGAAAGAGACTCGACTGACTCAGCTAGACATTTGACCAGTGCCCTGTAACTTATAGACTAACGAATAAGCTTTAATACATTGTGTTCATCGACAACCTGTCTCTTATCTGTTGACCTACTACAATAGGCAGTCATATAATTAGGACATGAGCACTCTAGCAGTGTTCTTTCAAAAGGATTTTTAGCTATAAATGAAAAGATGTCTAAATAAATTTCAGGTTTATTTAGCACACTGAGCCTTTATCATACCAGTTTGAACCTCCTTTTCTCAATGTCTCCACTCCCCCTCCCCCACTTTGCAGCTGATTTGAAATTGAAGAGATTAAAGTTATAAAGGGCTGAATGATCAAAGTCGCCCCCCTGATTAAAGTCACCTCACTCACTGTAAACAATGAAAACAGGTTCTTAGGAATTCGATGCACAGGCTGACAAAGGTCCAAATTTATCATCATCATCATCATCATCATCATCATCATCATCATCATCATCATCATTAATTTATTTTACGTAGGCTACTGTATTAAAAAGAAAGAATAGCTAAATTACAGCTAATTTAGGCCTACTTTACAAAATCTACAATTCCTTTAAAAAAAATAGATTAAGAATTTACAATAGACCATTTCGACATTTAGAAAAAGGGTCTGGGGAGAGCAATATTTTTCTGGTAAATGGCTGCCACGGAGCTATTTCTATTTCTATTTCTAGCTCCGTGGCAGCCATTTACCAGCAAAATATTGCTCTCCCCAGACCCTTTTCTAAATGTCAAAATGGTCTATTGGTATTTATAAGATAAAAACAATCAAACCTTCCCATAGAGGTCCAGAGGGACGTGCACCCCCCAGAAAGATGGCGAGGGCACATCGCGCCGCGGCACAATACAGGATACACGCCGCGCGAGGGCACATCCAATTATATTATTATATCACATCCATTATATGACACACTCAAGCGTAGTTCAGATTGATTCTCTTTCCAGTACTTTAGATTTCTCGAACGATTTTAAATTCTGATGTTATTTCTATTAACTTAATATTTTTAAATAAATCTTCTTGTTTCCAACTGCAAAGAATGTATGAAAAACTAATCTAGGTTGACTTAAGAACGCTAAAAATTAATCTTAACTCCCGAAAAAAAGGAATTAGCATTTATAAGAAGTAAACCTTCTTTAAATTCGTAGTGTAACGATTTTGAATATACGTTGCATATTATCGTGTTGTTTAATAAGTCGCTTAAAGATTTTAATGTTTTCTCAAGATTTGATCCCATTGTGTGAAGTTTCATAAACATGGTTGGCCTATCGTTGCTAGACCGTTTGAGCGAAACATAAGACAATAATGTCTGGACTGGAGTAAATAAAGCAGAACCTCGATGATGGACTTGCAAAAGTCGTCTTGAAATAATAATAATTGGCCATTCTAAACAGAGCTCTTTGCCAATCGGTGTATAAAGGAAATTCCTTAGATCAGGCCTTTAGAAGAGAGAGACCATGCCTGCCGTGCACAAATCCTTTGATCTGGGGGAAATTCTGTCGATCTAAGGAAATTCTGTCGATCTAAGGAAACTCTGCAAATCGAAGGATGCGGTCCTTGCAGCCTGATAAACAATTCCAAGTACTTTATGTCATCTAAGAGTACAGTGCACGAAAATAAATGCATTGTACTTCCCTCCCAAGAAGTAAGTATATAAGTAGGTTCGACGTTTCACCTTTATCTTCTCCGCCATTGGTTTAGGATGTGTTGAAGGACGCACTAGCCCACCAAAGTTCAGCTGGTGATTGGACAAGTAGAAGGATGTTAATGAAAAGAAGAGAAAACAAGATCTTTAGATCCTGGTGCGAAATATGTGCTTGTCGTGCATCTTGGATCGTGTATCATCTAACGTGCATTAGATCGTGGATCGTGCATCATTCATCGTGTATCCTGTATTGTGCATCTTGGATCGTACACTATGGATCGTGCATCATTCATCGTGCATGATCCAGCGCGCATTGCATTGCATTGTGTGTCATTCATCGTGTATCGTGCTTCGTCCTGCGTGCATTAAATCGTGCATCATCCAACAGGGATTAGATCGTGCATCATTCATCATGTATCATCCAGCGTGCATAACCCAGCGTACATTGGATCGTGCATCATTCATCAACCAGCGTGCACTGGATCGTGTATCGTTCATCATGTATCGTGCATCATCCAGCGTGCTTGCATCGTGCATAACTCATCGCGTACCATGCATCGTGCATCATCCAGCGTACATTGGATCGTGCATCATTCATCGTGTATCGTGCATGAAACACCATGCATCTAACATCGTACTTCAACCAAATCTCATCGCGTATCGAGCATCGTGGACTGTGCAATTTCATCATTCATTTGTCATTTGTATAATGATTGCTTTCCTTTCACGGTGTATAATTTCATTCATTCATTCATTCATTCATTCATTCATTCATTCATTCATTCATTCATTCACTCATTCATTACATTATTTTAAGTAGGCTGGCATGATTTCTAGCTCTATTACCGCTAATTTAGGCCTACTATGCATGCCGCATCCAGGCATGAGACCCCTAGTTTAACGTCCCTTCCGAAGGACGGTGAAGTGAGTTGCTTGGTCAGGCATCTGGAAGGTCGCCCATCCGGATTTTGATCTCCCACGACCAAGCTTAACTTCAGTTACCTAACGGAAACTGTATAAGCCGCTTGGCCACTCACCCCACAATCCATCATGCATCGTCGGGCATCCATTGTGAAGCGTGCTGCATGAAACGTGCATCTCGTATTGCCCTTATTCAAGAATCTTCTTTAAGTGCAGCAGGCTTTTTATTTCTCTCTGCGATTTTTGGACGCATGTGCATATTCGTGTTTCTGTGTGGATACTGTTGTAGGCACGTAGTGTGTGTGCAAACACGAACATGCTTCTAGGACCAATCTGTTCAAGTGCTACTATCACCAGTGTATTTTTGAATGCATTTAAATGTGTGAGTGCATGTGCGTGTTTATCAGTGAACGTGCATTTTTATTAGGCTACCACATCTTCAAAAACAATATAACGTTCAAGCAGCTTTGAAGCCTATGCCTAAAACTTCATACCGTATACCGGGTGTATCAGAAAAAACGGGCCACTTGCAAAGCGCCTCTGCCGTGGTGACTTGAGTCTTACAAATTTATGGTATCGATTTTCGTAAGCCTGTTCTAGAAATCAGAGTTACTTGCAGCAATGTTTTTCGTTAAACGCACCACATTCAGCTAAGAATGTGTCAGATATTCTTTAAACATAGTCAACAAATAGCATTCTTTAGGGACAAAAATATGCTATCACGAACGTTCAAATCAATGATGCAAGGAGAAATTAATTAATTCTAGCCTTTTAGAATATTACTTTTCTGAAAAATGAAACAAAAACAACAACAAATTTATTGTTTGGGAATTTTAAGGAATTGAGATGTATCAGAAAATGGAGACCGTCTGTCATCGACCGGTCAACAATTTTGGGTAACTTTGAGCAACAAATCTATTTCATTGGTAAATATAGGTAAAAGCAACACATCAAACTTTAAGTTCAAGCTTATGGATTACGAAAATCGATACCATAAATTTGTAAGACTCAAGTCGCCACCGCAGAGGCGCTTTGCAAGTGGCCCGTTTTTTCTGATACACCCGGTAGATGCTGGTATAGGGGCAGTACTCTTCTATGCGAGTCATCTTGAGGAAAGTTACAAAAATGCCTGATGGTGAAATATTGTTACTAAATTTTATCAATCCTTGCTAAATAGTTGCAACGAAAAGGTTCTCTAAGGGCATGCCCTTAAAGACCCACTTCTAACCATGATCCATTGTGCGCCGAATGAAAAGCAAGACAAAGAGCTAGGCCAGAAACGACTTTCAGATAATACGAAAGTCGAATTTGGCGCCACAAAGGATCATGGTTAGCAATGGGTGTTAAAGGATCAGCTTAAGGATCAGGGCATGTCCTCACAGCCACGTCTTCTATACGGTATAGCCCTTAGGGTTAACTTCATTAGCATTAAACAAAGTGTGACTTGTTCAGCACAGCAAATGACGACTTACAAAACAGGCCTATGCTGACAGCAAAATTTTAGTCGAAAAGAAAAGACTTACCGCTGTTTCAAGATGTTTCGTCAACTGATTTCTGTTGTAGAATCGTGAGGGTTGCTTTTCGCATTCATAGTTGACGCGCTCATGAATCGGGAGTAAGTTGTTCTGTGGAGAAAATGAAACTGTTTCACACTTGAGGGATATCATTTCAATAAGAGACGACAAAATAAAAGGTGAAGTGAACCCTCTTGAAATTAGCCAATCAAAGTAAACAAGACCAGATTTTGTAAAAATAGCAAAATTTGCCTTTCATTGACACGCCATTTCAAAGCGATTAGCGATTGCAGACAAAGGGATTTCAATGGCCGATTAATCAAGCGAAGGATGTAAACAAAGCAGACCGCAAAAGTTGCCCTGAAACATAGGTAAGAAACTCAGTCCTTCTGCACGCGAAAAGGAGTTTTTGAAAGAAGAAACGACTATAAATCGAAAGAAGAAGGATATATCTAAATTTCTACTGTCTAAATTTCATTTATCTATTTTGACAGATAAAGGGCCGACTTTTTTGCAAATTTAATGAAGGATTTTAGGCCTGTTTTGAAGAATTCTACGATGGAACATTTTCATAAATTGCTGGTAATTTGAGAACGATACCACTACCGATTTTGATTAATTAAATCTTTATATCGAAGTTGATCAAGGGTGTCAGGACGCCTATAATTTGATTATCAGATGTTTAATTACCTTGTTTCGATTGTTGTTGTCTTCTTTGTTTTTTCTCTCCCTGCCTTGGCTTTTGAGGAACATTTCAACCGACCAGGCCTCGAATCCAACCCCCTTGTATTCCTGTGTGTAAGTGCGCCTTCGCAGGAGAGAAGGTTTCAAACCACAAGCCAGAATAGAAAAGTTTTTTATTCTGGCTTGCGATTTAAAACCTTTTCTTGTGCGAAGGCGAACTTACAAACAGGAATACAAGGGAGTTAGATTCGAAAAAGCGGTTGGGCGCAGTTAGGTCTGGTCGGTTGAAATGTTCCTCAAAAACCAAGGCAGGGAGAGACAAAACAAAGAAGACAACAACAATCGAAACAAGGTAACTAAACATTTATTAATCAAATTATAGGTGTCCTGACACCCTTGAGTTGATATGTTAGCTACACAAAGCTCACACAAGTATGGGGGAATTTGATAAATAGTTAGAAAACTACAGGCTCCCAAACATACTAACATCTTTCTGGCGAATCCAGTAATAAAAGTACCAGTTTCTTGTGATTTCAGCTAACAAGTTTTATGTATATGAAAACAACTGCTTACCTCAGGGTCAAACTCCTGATTCAACACCAAAAGCTCCTCCTCAGTCAGATCTTCAAGAAGATCGAACGTCTCATCATAATCCTCTGTGTACTCCTATGGTAAAAAGATGAAGTCAGTTTCATTTTTATTTTCATTTTAAAATTTAGACTTGCTACACACAATCCTGGAGTGTCGTCCTAACAAACACATTTACAGAATAATAAATAACAGCAAAACGAACAACAGAGATTTGAATAAGGACATTTTTAAACTACTGCTAAACAAAAAGTGAACAAAATAACTAAATCTAAACTAGTGGCATTAATGCAGAATGCTGTTAGTTGTTGCGGTCATGGCCTGTCTGAAAGATGTTATTTCGAGACTCGAAAGTGTCTCTCGCATATTTAGCAACTTCTTGCACTATCTTTATATTTTCTGTTGCTAGGAGGTATATGAACTTTTGTCTCGAGTTAATTGTGCCGAATGCCTTAACTTCGTTTTGAGCTGTTTCAAAAGCTTTTTTCGTTGAATGCCATATGTTCGACATTCAATAAGGAAATGAAGTTCATTTTCGACCTCCTGATTGTTGCAAAGGCGACAAAGTCTTATCTCTGGTGGAGTATTGTCTCTTCTGGCTGTTTCAATGCGCAAATTGTGGTCGCTACAAGTATCATAATCTACCGGGTGGCCAAAAAGAAGCACAGGTTCAAAATCTTTACAAAACTTTAAAGTCTTTCACTCTCCTGGTTTACAATTTAGAAATTTGATGACATCACATCCTCAAATGATTTGAAATATAAAAGACGCTGTAATTTCGAAAAATATTCAAGATTTCAGAAACGTCCAACGGTAGAATTATAGCAAAGTAGCTAGAGTTTCTTTCAAGCCATTTAATCAAAAGAAAGATGTAATAGCCATTTGCACTAGCCTTTTTAGAAGATTTGACGCCTACAGAGTCACAGAGTCCAGAAAAACTCACGGCTGTGAGCCGGAGGAAGGTTGTGCTTGTTAATGTCATGTTTGAGGAAGGTTTCGTAGTAATTTTTATAAGAAACCTAGGAAAATTTGGGTTATTTTGGCAACAGCAACTGGTTTATAATATTTTGAGTTATAAACAAAGCGAGGATTTCGAAAAATCTAAATATTTTGACATGATAAAACGAGGAAGGTTTAACTAACGAAATTGGCATCCGGAGGCGGGTCCGGAGGAAGGTTTGACCATTTTCTGGACTCCGGACGCCTATGCTATAAGTTCAGGGAGATAGGCCCAAACAGAGGTCCTGCATAGGTCAGCTAAAAAAAGTGTCTTTTCCATAAACTAAATCCAAAATTATGGTCTTCTTAAACGAAGAGCCTAAACTGAATGTTTGATACCATTTTCATAAACAAGGAGATCTATATGATAACTTTCGCGACTGAAATTTTAGCGAAGGTGAAATCTAAAAAACTTACCATTGTCGGCAATCTTGTGTGTTCAACTCAGACTGGATGCAAATATGGTAACTGGTGTTCCAACTTGCGAATATACTTATAAACTGAAAAAGAAAAGAAAGAGATCAGGGTTTTGCGTATTTTTACGGACCTTGGTTTTAAACACACCCGGTTTTAAACACACTTGCGAATGTACTTATAAACTGAAAAAGAAAAGAGAGAGATCAGGTTTTTGGGTATCTTTGCGGACCTTGGTTTTAAACACGCCCGGTTTTAAACACACTTGCGAATATACTTATAAACTGAAAAAGAAAAGAGAGAGATCAGGTTTTTGGGTATCTTTGCGGACCTTGGTTTTAAACACGCCCGGTTTTAAACACACTTGCGAATATACTTATAAACTGAAAAAGAAAAGAAAGAGATCAGGTTTTTGGGTATCTTTGCGGACCTTGGTTTTAAACACGCCCGGTTTTAAACACACTTGCGAATATACTTATAAACTGAAAAAGAAAAGAAAGAGATCAGGTTTTTGGGTATCTTTGCGGACCTTGGTTTTAAACACGCCCGGTTTTAAACACACTTGCGAATATACTTATAAACTGAAAAAGAAAAGAAAGAGATCAGGTTTTTGGGTATCTTTGCGGACCTTGGTTTTAAACACGCCCGGTTTTAAACACACTTGCGAATATACTTATAAACTGAAAAAGAAAAGAAAGAGATCAGGTTTTTGGGTATCTTTGCGGACCTTGGTTTTAAACACGCCCGGTTTTAAACACACTTGCGAATATACTTATAAACTGAAAAAGAAAAGAAAGAGATCAGGTTTTTGGGTATCTTTGCGGACCTTGGTTTTAAACACGCCCGGTTTTAAACACACTTGCGAATATACTTATAAACTGAAAAAGAAAAGAAAGAGATCAGGTTTTTGGGTATCTTTGCGGACCTTGGTTTTAAACACGCCCGGTTTTAAACACACTTGCGAATGTACTTATAAACTGAAAAAGAAAAGAAAGAGATCAGGGTTTTGCGTATTTTTACGGACCTTGGTTTTAAACACACCCGGTTTTAAACACACTTGCGAATGTACTTATAAACTGAAAAAGAAAAGAGAGAGATCAGGGTTTTGCGTATTTTTACGGACTTTGATTTTAAACACACCCGGTAGAAGTGAGCCTACAATCTAGAACATATAATCTAACTACTTTCTGGTGATATTCCAGATTAGTAGATTAGTAGTCAAAATCTAATTGATTAGGGCCTTAACCTGACCGCCGCAAACTTCTAATCATAGATAATGCTGCGTATAAACTATTTTACAGAGCATGTATTATCGGTTTATTATCATGGATAAATATGCCCGCTCCAATAGACAATAACGCTAAAGATGGCGGCTCCAAAGACTCCATAGTGTTTAGCTGCAAAGCATGCTGGTAAAAAGCTCCCTAACGACCACCTAACGATTTCTGTAATTAATTTTGATTAGATAAAGTAAAATATTTTAATTTTGTAAGTTTTTAACACGGCCCCCTGTAAAGCAGTCTTTGATTGATGGGGCCACCGTGTATAAATAATTAAAAATGAATGAATGAATGAAATGAATGAAATGAATGTAAAAATTTCAGTCTGCCGTTTCGACTAGCTAGCTTTAATTCGAATCGACCTCGAATTCGAATGCAACAAGGTTTGAAAGGAAACCTTTCCAAATCAGAAAAGTAAAGTTTTGATTCGAATTGAAGTTTTGATTAATGATTCGCGTTCGAATCACAAAATTTTCCTATTTGTTTACATTGATTACTTGTTCCGAACTTTACTTCAGCTAGCTAGTCGAAACGGCAGATCAAAAATCTTATGTCGTTAGGTGGTCGTGAGGGAACTTTTTACCAGCATGCTTTGCGCGGCCGCAATCTTTAGCGTTATTGTCTATTTATGCCCTAAAGACTGTCTTAATGTCTTGTCACAAAATCTTGGGAAACAAATCTTGGGCTATTCCAAGAATTCATAACAAACGCCGCCAGGAAGCAGGGCCTCTTTTAACATACTAGCTGGGTGGGCAATTGCCCCCCTAGTCCCTTCTTTAGATCTATTGTTTTACCTTCTCAATTGTCCCTTTTAATCAAGGAAACAATCGATTGCCCCCCGAGTCCTGGTCCCTTAAAAGAGGTCCTGCCATGAAGTCAGTAGTAAAGTAGGCCTATGAAATCTTTTACTCTGTTTATCTGTTTAGGATTGGATTCAACCTCGTTCCCAGGGTGTTCTTACGTCATACGCTAGTCACGAAGCCGAGTGAACACCCTGGTACACATTGCACAAATCTGTCCAGAAAATGGACAGATTAGCAGCCATTATGGATTTGCGGTTGGCAGGGTAACGCTCATTATGCGACCTCGTTTCCAAACAACAAAGTAACATTGTAGTGGTTGTTGCTTAGTGACTAGATTATATTGTTGTTACGCGAATAATTGGTAAGTTTTTGAGAAATAGTTTGTGTTATCTATTGTTTTCCAATAGCCAATCAAATTGCAGAACGACCACTTGTATCCCAGAGTAGAGGTAGAGCAACGAACTCACTCTGGGGACGAGATTGGATTGGATTGGCTTTGAAAGTTCTGTGGTTTTTCTCCAAGATGGAACAAACAATTTAAAAAATCTTAAGCTAATAGTCGCAGCCACTTTATAGATTCGAAACCATAAAACATTTTTGATATATCTACCGAGAACAATCGAAATAACATGAAAGTTATTGAAGTTGCTCTATCGATTCGTAAACAACGCTTTTAATCAAATCTGCGGGGAAGGTACAAACGGGGGACTATATCTATCTATAGACTGATTACATGAGTCTCAGTTTTCCGCATTGAATTGAATGATAGTTATGGCTTCAAACTGAGACTCATGACAATACAGCTTCACACAGCTTCAGCTTGTATGAGCGAAAATAAAAACATCAGATTAAAAACATTGAACGAATACAAGGAATCACGTCGTCAGTCTATCTCTATCTATAGGTTTTGTTAGAAATTCTTTGAATGATACAAAACAAGAACTTGGGTTCCGTAACAGAGCAATGTGCTTAATATTTCCTTTCCTTCAGTTTACAAAACTGGACTATGCCGCGTACAAAACTAGCGTTTAGAGTGGAACGTCTTGCTTAAGAAGTCACATTTCGCGGTGCTTTGCGAGGATCCATAACTCAGGGCCAACATCGATTGGGGGGGGGGGGTAGACGGGCATATTCTATTGGCCAGTCATGCTCTGTTGCTTTCAGTAAATCTTAGGCCTATAGACTTCTGTTGAAATCTTGCCTACTTGCCTTTTCTAGTAACGAACAGGGCCGTAGGAAGCATCTTAAACTTGGAGGGGCACGGCACTTCAAGGGCATTTTTTTCTTCAAGGGCATTTCCTGATTTTTCGTTTTTTGCAAAATCTTGGGGGCACGTGCCCCCTGTGCCCCCCGGTTCCTACGTCTCTGGTAACGAAACTTGTACCAGGATTGGCATAATTCACTTGCCATTTTGGATCATGGAGCTTTCGGCCTTTCTGTCACCATTTTCATTAGAAGGGATGGTTTGTTATTCGTAGTTATGTTCAAGGTCCTCTGCGACTGCAACACCTGTTTCCTTGGAGCGTTTTGGAAACGCTGAGTGACACTAATGCAAAACATTCTAGACCACGGCATATGAAACAGTTCAGTTCTTAGTACATGTAAGGGGTAACAATTTGAAGAAGATTTCCAGACAGCTACTCATTTCAAAATGGATGGGTGTTTTAGGAAGCTAAGTTTAAAATATTTGTGAAGGATTTCTGTCTTTATAATAATAAATTTATGATTTCTGTCTTTGCTGTCCTTTATCAATTGACAGAAAGTCTGTGAAGACAAATGTATTTTCAATTCTCATAGCTTTTTGCTGCATCAGATAGGAGAAAGTTTTAAAACTTGCAATTCTCGTAAAAGAGGTTTAGGGCAAGAAAATCAGGCAATATTTCCAAAATGGGAGATTGTAACATTTCTCTGTAAGAGGCGTAAGAGGCAAAGAAGTGGATGGACAAAAGTGGGATAAACATCCAACTAAGATTGCGAGAAACATTTTCAATAATTATTAGAGAGCTCTGACGCTAAACAATGTTGCAAAATTCTGAAATACTCTGCATCCTACGATTGGGGCTTTCAGCTACAAATTTCGGTCTGTTAGAAACTGCTTGTGTAAACGAGACCAACAAATCTGTTACATTTTCTAAAGCAACTTCCTTTTGTGCAAGCGGCAAATCTGGGGGACAGAACTCTCTTACCACAAACAAATTATCCAATTTAGAACGTAAGCAACGTTCTGTGATAATGTTGGAAAATTTAGTCTTTTCTGTGAAGAGGGCAAATTTGGATTTGCCAGAAAACTGCTCCCGAAGTACAAGACCAACAAATGTGTTACAACCTTTGAAGTAAATTTTCTTTGTATCATCGGCAAGTATATGGGACAGAATTCTCTTAGCACAAACAAATTATCTAATTTACAAAGTAAACAAAATTTGAAAAGAAATTAATTGTTAATTTACCTTTTATCGCTGATATCTTCAAAACTTCTAATTACATCCAATTTAAACTGTCATCTGCGTGATCGACTTGCATTGATATACCAATTGCAACAATTTCGGAGATGTTATTTTACATGTTTTCCGTAATTTCCAAGGCCAGATGATGTGGAGTTGTTTGACTGTACGCAAACGGGCTAGGCATTGCTTAGGCCTAAGAGAAAAACAAAAGGAGAGCGAGTTTATCGCTTTGAAAGAATTTGCGAAAATCCTGAAGGATGACACATTGTAAAAACCAGACTATAGGATCCTAGGACCCTAGAGAACCCTTGAGAACCCTATGACCATTACAGTCAGTTTCAAATCTTGTTTTCCAGTTTCGTGTGGCGGAAAACTTTCAAAAGCTCCCAGCCAGCTTTGCTGAATAGAGAATCAAATAATTGCTATGCGGAGGACCTTTGTCCAAGGGCAATTTTTTTTCAACTTCATGTTAGTTTTTGGAGAAACTTCGGATCTGTTTTTCTCAACTTTGTCAAGGAGCCAAGAGTTTGAAACAAACTTTTCAAAGCACTGATGACTGATGAGAGCTAGGAACTTGGTTTCAAAGAAACATAGGGGTAGGTACCCTGGGTACCATGGTACCCAGGGTAAGGGGTAGGGCGATCTATCTCGGCTTCAGGAAAAAGAACGTATAGGTTCATTTCTTTAGACAACTGAAAATAGCTACAAGATTTTTTATTGAAGGAACTCATTAATAAGTTATTAAAGTCGGTCTCAAAATCAATTGGAATAGTCCACGAACACAAACTATTAATCAGNATGGTACCCAGGGTAAGGGGTAGGGCGATCTATCTCGGCTTCAGGAAAAAGAACGTATAGGTTCATTTCTTTAGACAACTGAAAATAGCTACAAGATTTTTTATTGAAGGAACTCATTAATAAGTTATTAAAGTCGGTCTCAAAATCAATTGGAATAGTCCACGAACAAAAACTATTAATCAGTTTTTAATGAATAAGTTGCAATATCGTGTCCCCAATTAGCTTATACGCTAAATATTTTGACATATTAATAAAGTTATTGATTGATTGATTGATTGATCGCAAATCTCGCCTGATATCTATTTCCAGACAAATTTTCGCTCTACGATGACCATAAAATTAAGAACAGATAAATCTACACCTCAGAAAAAGCTAAATTCAAAGTGGAGTATGACGAGGAGTCTATGCACTTACTTTTTCTTGAGTACTTTCATCTACATTTTTATTTAAAGACCCATTGCTAACCATGATCCTTTGTGGCGCCAAAGCCGACTTTCGTATTATCTGAAAGGCGTTTTTGGCCTAGATTCTCTTTGTCTTGCTTTTCATTCGGCGCACAAAGGATCATTGTTAGCAATGGGTCTTTAACGTGTAATTTATCCTTTTTTGCATTGTTGCTTCAGCTGAACAACACTTTAGCGTCCTACCCTGCTTCAGCACTTACTTATCATTACCGTCCTAGAAATACATGGATCCTACAGTCTCATGGTCCGGTTTTTACGAAGATTTAAAGGACGAAAAGGATTTGTGCAAATAGTCTATTAATCTTGTCTTTGTGCCTTTGTGGAAGGATAGCTCAATGCTCAAAGAGTCAAAACGGGGGATTGTGTGCAATGAAGTGAATGATAAATATACAGACCTCTCTTTTATATATGCTTTTATACAGTTAAAACCAAATATTCAACCTCGTGGACTGGTTTCTTTACAGAACAGTTGAAGATAGCCCGGGGAGATAGCATTGATTGAAGACCGGGTCCATGATTGCACAGGGTTTCTAACAAATATTGTGCTCTGTTCGCTTGAAGAATGCGAAAAGGTGGCGGAAATCAACCTTGGGTACCAGAAAGCGGAAATCTTGTGTCACTTTTGCATGACTGCCGTTTATAGATATTGATTCAAAATTTGATACCATCCTTGACCGAGCTATGGCCTTCCGAAGTTCAAATTTGCCGAATGGTTGAAACTTACATGTAGCAGCCGGCAATATTTTGTTGTTTCGAAGCAATAAACTGCTTCATAGATAAACTGAAACTCCTAATACCATAGCTTTTGCAAAAACACCAAATAACCACTAGAGAATGCATAATTAACTACTTTAAGCCCAGATCTCTGATAGAAACTTCAAACTATCGGTGAAGTACCGTAGTTAAAGGGAATCTAAAGTGGCTCAAGCCACGTGCGATCAAATTCTAGCCTATCAGATATTAGTATTTCCTGTGACGTAGATCAGTTACCCAAATATCGTTCGGCATGTGTTGCGGCCTATTGTCTTTGCCCGGCTATTTTTATCAAAGGCTGATATATGCTTGGATTACCTTTAACTACTTCAAGCCCAGATCTCTGATAGAAACTCCAAACTGTCCGTGAAGTACCGTACTTAACCGTTTCAAAATAACGAATAATTGGGAAACACTGGTTTCATTCGGGAAATTTGAACTTCTGAAGATCATAAGTCGGTCAGTTTCCAATAAATTTTTACAGGGATCGCATCAAACTACAAGTTTTATCTGGAGAGCAAAACGATGCAGAAAGTCGAGGAGGTTTTCGCCAATTTTTGCAACCTTCAGAGATTAAAAAAAATGTCGAAATCCCAACTTAGAACTTTACAATCCCAAACTTCGTATGCTAATTTTGAAGTAATTCACCAACCTCGATTCCAGGGCTATCAGTGTCTTCGGCCTCCCTTCAGCGCACAGGATAGGCACCAGAGGGTAGCAACTGGCCGCCCATTGTTACCCTGGGTTCGAAGTTGGTAATTCACCTTTCTCCAGAGGTGGCACGTCAAATTCAAGGAGGCGCTTTAATAACAGACACAGTTATTTGGGAGTGAGGACCACTCAATCTACTAAGAGGTTGAATGGTTCCTAGAGAAAAAGGTTACCGAACATATCCCCCATCTTGTTTCATAAACCAAAAAGCGAATAAATAGACAGCTAAAACTAAGATAAGCCTCTTCAGGAGTCCATCTTTATTTGTAACTGAGAGACCTCAAAAACAGTGCGGTCTTTTCTTTCCATTTTTGACAACAACTGCGAAAAACAATCTGTTTGGTCTTCAGTTAAACCTCTGAAGACTTCATGGCGTTTCTGGTATGAAAGATATGACTATGGAAAGCTCGATGGTAATAATAATGGAAGCTCTGTAGAGACGTTTTCTTGTGTTTTTTATCGGGCCAACAGCAATTATAGGGTGTCATGGGAAAAATTTAGGCCTACTGGATTTAACTACACGTTGCTATTGGAGTCAAACTACAGGCGGCGCATTTCAGTCAATTCAAACAGCAGTCTGTTACACGAAGCAGTGGCGGACAATTTTTTTTTTTTATAAACCAAACCAGACTGAAACCAGAGGCTTCTCCATAGCATTTGTAGTGAATGTAGCATAGGTCTGTCGTTTGTTTTGTTTCTCGTTTATTTCCGAGCAAACCAAATGGGATTTGGAAAGGATTTTCGATAACCAAACTCTCTCAAACATGAATTCAAGCGTATGGATGTTTTGAGGAATTCTGTTGAGCAAATGTTGAAAAAGCAAATTTTGACAATGGTTACAAGAATTGAATTACTTTCGAAATCCTATTTGGTTCGCTTTGATATTAACGAGAGGTATGGCATTGGATTGGATAACCTTCCTTTACCTCGTTATTGGAGCCTCTGCAAGTCACTTTGGGGTATCTAGTTTCAGCTTTCGCACAAACTTGATCTTTGAAAGCTCATAACTCAATGAATTGTCAGCGGATTTGCGAGATTCTTGTGTCTAAAATCAATTTAAGATCTTAGAAATAGGGGTATCTTAACATGAAGCCTGTTCATTTTATCGTTATTTTTCAATATTCAATCAAACGTCGAACAATTTTTGAGACACCCTGTAGCGAACTGTTTTTTAAACTGCTTGCTTTTAGATAACGTTTCAGCTGATCGCTGTAACATTTTCGTGGCGCCGTTTTTAGGACTTGTACTTTTGCGGAAATAGGAACTGAGAAAATCTACAAAATTAACGGTGGAATACACTTGCTGCAAGACAATAACGCAACGCCAAAATTTAATTCTAAGCCAACAAATAAATTTAAGATCATAAGGCTACACTGTGGAATACGAAGAAATGCAGTATATGAATCAAATCTTTCAAAAGTAATGCACGATTGGTCATTGCATCTCCCTTTCGATTTAATGGCTTAAAAGTAACTTCAGGTAATTTGCTATTAGTGCTCATTGGATCTTTTGATATCCTGACTATTTTCAGAATTATATAGAGTTTTTTATATTTCAACCAGTTTAGAGGGTGTGACATCATCAAATTACTAAATCATGAACCAGAAAAGCTATAGATTTCTGCTTACCGCCATATTATATACCTTCATAAACTATGGTTTCGTTGAAGATTGTACCGTATTTTTCTATTAACTTAGGATTTACGATGATTTTTATTTTGTCTTAATCTTGCCATGATTTTTCAATAAATGGAAAGAAGCTGAAATTCTGAAAGCCATCAAGATATTAAAAATTCCCAACCTAGAATTATAGCAAAATACCTGAAGTTCCCTTCGAGTCATTAAGGCCCCAGTTACACGATACCGGATTCATCTCACACTGGATTGCTTTTCGCATTGGATAGGGGGGTGCAGTTACACGCGCCGAAGCAATCCGGTGTCACTCCATTCCGTTTTCGCGGAGTGAAACCACTCCGCTCTGGAGGTGAGGTGAAAAGCAATCTGATTCACTCCACTCCGTTTTCCATCTCGTGTAACTGCATGAATCCGATGTTACTCCACTCCAAAACCTTTCTCTGCAAACTGCTTTGTTTTGTAGAACAAATAAACATGGCTTCGCAGTTGTAAAAAACAATAGGCTTTGACTTCGCAGTGCAGGGTGACTCGGTGTCGTGTAACTGCAATGAAAACGATGCGAATTTGACAAGGATGGGTTGAAACCAATCCGATGTGAAAAGCAATCCGGAATCGTGTAATCCAGGCCTAAATAAAAAGGAAGATGCAGTAACCATTCCTGCAGTCCTTTTGAATGATTTAATTCCTATTCTAATGAGTGCATAATAGCTTAATCACGTTTAACTAAATATTAAGATTCCTTCTACTCTGACTAAAAAATAAAATCAACGAATATTTACAAATTCAGGGACTTGATATCGGATGAGCCAAAATGGAGGCGGGTTTGGCAGGTGATATTAGACTGATTACATGTCGTAGTTTCGCTCCTTCGCCGAACTGATATACCCTCGGTTTGGCTGGCGTTAGTCTTTTTTTGGTGAGCGATAACTGGGACTAACTGTAATAAGTCCAAGGTGATATAATGGCACAAAACCGCTATCGTTATATAATTCAACAAGTAAACAAAAACTAGTAAACAGAACGGACAATCCTCTAGAGAAAGAGAGGCAGTGAGTGACAAAGGTTATAATGCCATACATTGATACCATACATTGGTTTCAAGGTCCAAGGTTCAAGGTTCAAGGTTCAAGGTTTGTTCTACTTTTTAGAAGAAGGGAAGGGTTGCCATTAGTCTACAACTGAAACTAGTACAGAATTCGGTCACAACAGACAATAACGCTAAAGATGGCGGCTCCAAAGACTCTGTTATGTTTTGCTGCAAAGCATGCTGGTAAAAAGCTCCCTGACGACTACCTAACGACGTAAACATTTTGGTCTGCCGTTTCGACTAGCTAGCTTGAATTCGGATCGACCTTTGTGAAATCGCTTGTAATTTGAGAACGATACGACCGATTTTGACAAGCTAAATTTTCTGATCTAAGTTGATATGTCATCTACACAGGTATTATCAGTTTGTAGGAATCTGATAAATTGTTTGAGAGCTACAGGCTTTGGAACGTCTATACAATTTTTGACTCACAAGGTAAAATACAGAGTAAATTAACAAACAATTTTTGGTGCGACAAGCTATCCTCGTGTGTGCTTATCTATACTTAAATTTGATAAATACATTTCATACAATACGGGTCTAATACTCAATAATATTCACTGCACTGCATTCACGTCATGTGTCATTTTTCCAAATATGCTCGGAAATCCACTGCAGTGTAACACAGCAGGTATGCTGCCGAGGTCTGCGAAAGATAAGAAATGTATCCCTTATACAATTTCTTACAACGAGAATACATAGAAACCCAAAATTAACAAACTAGAGCTTGTGTTCCTTACAAGAAATTCTACCATTTCAGTGCTGGGCTGTTAGGTATGTTTTGCTCTCTCTGGCACGCAATAACAAAAAGTCTGAAAGGGTGGAGGTGCGGAATAAATAGGGCCTAAACATCCTTGATCAAATTCGCTATGATTGAGCCTCGCAAAAAACAAATTCAAACTCTGTAAATATATCTTACTGCGTAAAAACCTCGCTGAAAAGAAAAATAGCCTGCTCCATAATTTTATACACTTGGGAATGTCTTTTGGGTGTTCCTGTCCTAGTTCTAATTATTTTGAGGTTGAAATATCAGCAATTTCATCAAGGGTTGTATAGGCCTATTTTGAAGGATGCTGGGATCAAGCATTCTCAAACATCGCTCGCATCTTCTGAACACAATAACCGAATTTGACAGGATGAAATTGTAAAATTTATAAGTTGCAATTTTTAGGTACACAACTGTCAGTTCAGCCAGTCAGTTATTTGTTTTAAGTGGGCTGTCAGGATTTTCTAGCTACTTAAAGCTAATTTAGGCCCACTATGCATGCCGCATCCAGGCATGGGACCCCTAGTTTAACGTCCCTTCCGAAGGACGGCGAAGTGAGTTGCGAGGTCAGTCCCCGGATCAGGCCTCCGAGGTCACCCATCCGGAGTTTGACCTCACTCGACCAAGCTTAACTTCAGTCACCTGATGAAAACTGTATAAGCCGCTCGGCCACTCACCTCAACTAAGATCAGTTCATTGAAGACTGATGATTACAACAAAACCAAAACCAACAAACACCAGAAACATTTTTGACAGTACCGCAGCAACAAATGTGGCTTTGATTAAACAATAAACCATTTGACTTACCCTAACTTTACTTTGATTGATTTATGTCAAACTTTCGTCATCGAAACAATACCATATTCGAAACTTCAATTGTCATTAAACAATACACATTGTTAGACCAAACAATAAACAAAGTGACTTACCCTAACTTTACTTCGATCCATCTCATTCACGCTATTATCATCGAAACAATACCACGTGTTCTGATTCTGACAATAAGATGTATAATGACCACATTTGAAACATCAATTGTCATTAACAATACACATTGTTAGACCAAACAATAAACAAAGTGACTTACCCTAACTTTACTTTGATCCATCTCATTCACGCTATTGTCATCGAAACAATACCATTTGTTCTGATTCTGACAATAAGATGTATAATGACCACATTTGAAACTTCGATTGTCATTAAACAATACCTTTTGTTTTACAAACAATAAACAAAGCGACTTACCCTAACTTTACTTCGATCCATCTCATTCACGCTATTGTCATCGAAACAATACCATTTGTTCTGATTCTGACAATAAGATGTATAATGACCACATTTGAAACTTCGATTGTCATTAAACAATACACATTGTTTTACAAACAATAAACAAAGCGACTTACCCTAACTTTACTTCGATCCATCTCATTCACGCTATTATCATCGAAACAATACCATTTGTTCTGATTCTGACAATAAGATGTATAATGACCACATTTGAAACTTCGATTGTCATTAAACAATACACATTGTTTTACAAACAATAAACAAAGCGACTTACCCTAACTTTACTTCGATCCATCTCATTCACGCTATTATCATCGAAACAATACCATTTGTTCTGATTCTGACAATAAGATGTATAATGACCACATTTGAAACTTCGATTGTCATTAAACAATACACATTGTTTTACAAACAATAAACAAAGTGACTTACCCTAACTTTACTTCGATCCATCTCATTGACGCTATTATCATCGAAACAATACCATTTGTTCTGATTCCGACAATAAGATGTATAATGACCAAATTTGAAACTTCGATTGTCATCAAACAATACACATTGTTAGACCAAACAATAAACAAAGTGACTTACCCTAACTTTACTTCGATCCATCTCATTGACGCTATTATCATCGAAACAATACCATTTGTTCTGATTCCGACAATAAGATGTATAATGACCAAATTTGAAACTTCGACTGTCATCAAACAATACCTTTTGTTTTACAAACAATAAACAAAGTGACTTACCCTAACTTTACTTCGATCCATCTCATTGACGCTATTGTCATCGAAACAATACCATTTGTTCTGATTTTGACAATACGATGTATAATGGCCACATTCGAAACTTCCATAATGGTTGACAACGGAGTATAAGTTGAATCTGTTCTTGTCTGAAGGGGGTGCAGCCAAATATCGGTTCATATCGACATCAGAGATTGGGAAATTCACATTTGTTTGTAGTTTATTGTGCCAAATACCGTCTGAGGAAAACCTGAAAAATGAAAGCAAAATATTTAATTAAAAAATTTTATTTGAATTCAAAAGGCCACATTCACGGATATTCCGTGTAAAGGCTCACTTAATAGACCATTTTATCACAGTTCCATCGTTTATTTTTAAAATAATTGTCTTATTGTGAAGATAAATCCTGTTTCACAATGAAACAAACAAACTTTAATATGTTGTATGTGACAGACTAAATGTTATGGGTCAATGGACATCAATTAATCGACAATCGATAACTCAAACAATGACTCACTCAATCACGCAAGCAATAAATCATCAAATCATCCAATCACTTCTTTAATCCCGTAATCATTCACCTAACATGTATCAGGCAATATCAAGGTGATCAATCAGAGATTAATAGCACCAACCATCACAAGAAGACTGATTTTGAAATAAATACCTTTTCAGTTGGACAATGATAACTGGCGGTAACTTCCACAGTTCGATTGTCTTTGTTGCTTCCCGGTATGCTTTACAGTTGGAGCATTTCCTAGAATGGTATGATGAAAAGATAATGAAATACAACGATGCAATTTTGTTCCATGGCTATTCAAATATGGAAGGTTATTCCGGTATTGTGAACCGGGGTTTCAACTTCAGCATCTGATAAGCTTACTACGAGACCTGAATGTCTATGAAGTAATGTACCGTATTTCTTGAAAAAGCGCCAGTGAGGGCCCTCTCCGTTGGAATGGGCATTCAGCTGCTGTCTGAGTTTGAAACTGTAAGATTCTATAGCAATGAAGCCGTCGGTTTCTGCTCTGTTGTTATATTAGAAAATAGCGTAGCTTTTAGGCCTTTCTCTTTCATATTTCATCGAATTTAAAATCTTACCAACTGTTGTTTCCTCCAATCATTTCAGGGCATGTGAACGCACGGATACAGTCCTACAAAGAACACAAGCAAGTGGTTACAATCCGGCTACACAATTAAACATAAAGCAGCGTTATAAAATGACAGTTTTTGCCGTAAGGTAGCTGAGAATCTCTAACATTAGCTATGCGCATTCTGAGTTTCCTATTCAGAAAGTATCACAAAGACCCCAGAAAATACATATCTTTTACATAAGCAAATATTCGCCATAGTTTAGGATGCATTCAATATAGGGCCTATATTTTCAAAAGTAGAGGATTCCTTCATACGTACGTCTAGCGTGCAAGAACTTTTCGATGTTAACTGCAACGGTAGGCAACTGAAAACATCAAATGTCACACTCTTTTTTCCACATGTCTTGCAAGAAACGGTCGATCGAAACTGACCCTGGAGGGGAAATGAGATAGCTTCAACATATTACAAAGCAATAGAAAATAGACAATNATGTTAACTGCAACGGCAGGCAACTGAAAACATCAAACGTCACACTCTTTTTTCCACATGTCTTGCAAGAAACGGTCGATCGAAACTGACCCTGGAGGGGAAATGAGATAGCTTCAACATATTACAAAGCAATAGAAAATAGACAATGTTACAAGAATAGAAATAACGCTAAAGATGGCGGCCGCGCAAAGCATGCTGGTAAAAGGTTCCCTGACGACCACCTAACGACATAAAAAGCGACACATCTTGGGGAGCATTCTTTCGGAATAACCCAAATTCTATTTGTTGCTAGTCAACTTCGACGTTTTAAAGTCGACACATTTTGATTCCAAAGAACAAATTTTTATCACGAAGCAACATTATGTCACTAACCAAAATCGATGCACATTCTTACGCACTATAAATAATCGAATCCACAACCGAAAAATGTTGCAGTTGTGGTCCATAAAAAACACCCTGTGCACTGAATATGCGTCTCAGTTGCAGCGGGGCATTACTGTACATCCCATGAAGACGAACAAAAATCTGAGACTGATAAAATAATTTAATACCTAGGCCTACCTGGAAGAGATCAACAACAATCGAATTGTTATTTTTATTGTAATCTTGCCACGCGTTAATGGCAGCAATCTTATCAGGAACATTGTCATTATTCTGTTCTTTCATTGGAACTCTCTTAGTTATCTGTTGAAATAAGAGATATGACATTAGCTATCATAGGTAAGCTACCTAATAAGAGACCAAGAGCTAAATGCTCTTTTGAATTTGGTGACTTCTTTTCCTAAAAACGTACCGGGTGAGTCAGAAAAAACGTAAGGCGTTTAACAAGCCATGTTCTTGTGAAAAACAAGTCAAATCGGGAGTGTTGAAGTTTTATATTGCAGAAGAAAGATTGACTTGGTTATAGAAATTTAGTTGGTTAAAATTGGTCATTTCCTTCCTTAATCATTTGCGATCCTGTGATATAACCATTTTGGTGAAAAGTATCGCTAGTAAAAGAATTTTCAGCTTGCTAACAATGACAATTAAATGACTAGTCCCCTAGGGCTACAACATAATACAATGCATGCAACATAAGGATACAACATAAGAAAACTCTAACACAATGCATGCCTTATTTCAAGTTTTTGGTAGAGAAACAATACGTTTGTCATGGTTTAGAAGGTCACACGTGCACGAATATGAATCTAATTTAAGGCCTATTTCAGCAATCTTGCGAAACACCATTTTACTAAAATCGCTCGTAATTCTGGAACGGAAAGACCGATTTCGACCAAACAAATTTTCATATCTAAGTTAGCTTTTCTTCTATGCAATGAACTTGAAAGAAACGAATATGCAAATTAAACTGCATCAATAAAAATTGGCAAACACCCCACGTTTTTTCTGACTCACCCGGTAGAATTTGATTAAATAACATGTCACGAAATTTGGCAATTCTTCCCTACTATCAAGAGCTTCCGAGATTTTTCCAAATAAATATTAGCGTTGGTAGAATATTTAGTCTATAGGGGACTGCCCATGAAAACAAAGAAAATTAGGTGAAAGCGCCAAGGGGGAGGAAATGAACATGAAGGTTGAATGGTTTGTAACCACTAAAAAGTGATGACCGACCGGATTTTCTTTGAAATCTTCCAAAACTTTAAACTTATGTCACAAATTGGTCCCAAAAATGACATGAGGGAAAAGGGATCACTGCCAAGCATTGATACGTAAGTCTAAGGCCCCGTTCACACTACTCCGTTTNGTACGTTGATTTAGATGATCGATCATTGATAAGCCCTATCATCAGTGGATCAATAACAGAAAGTAACACGTACGTTGATTTAGATGATCGATCATTGATAAGCCCTATCATCAGTGGATCAATAACAGAAAGTAACACGTACGTTGATTTAGATGATCGATCATTGATAAGCCCTATCATCAGTGGATCAATAACAGAAAGTAACACGTACGTTGATTTAGATGATCGATCATTGATAAGCCCTATCATCAGTGGATCAATAACAGAAAGTAACACGTACGTTGATTTAGATGATCGATCATTGATAAGCCCTATCATCAGTGGATCAATAACAGAAAGTAACACGTACGTTGATTTAGATGATCGATCATTGATAAGCCCTATCATCAGTGGATCAATAACAGAAAGTAACACGTACGTTGATTTAGATGATCGATCATTGATAAGCCCTATCATCAGTGGATCAATAACAGAAAGTAACACGTACGTTGATTTAGATGATCGATCATTGATAAGCCCTATCATCAGTGGATCAATAACAGAAAGTAACACGTACGTTGATTTAGATGATCGATCATTGATAAGCCCTATCATCAGTGGATCAATAACAGAAAGTAACACGTACGTTGATTTAGATGATCGATCATTGATAAGCCCTATCATCAGTGGATCAATAACAGAAAGTAACACGTACGTTGATTTAGATGATCGATCATTGATAAGCCCTATCATCAGTGGATCAATAACAGAAAGTAACACGTACGTTGATTTAGATGATCGATCATTGATAAGCCCTATCATCAGTGGATCAATAACAGAAAGTAACACGTACGTTGATTTAGATGATCGATCATTGATAAGCCCTATCATCAGTGGATCAATAACAGAAAGTAACACGTACGTTGATTTAGATGATCGATCATTGATAAGCCCTATCATCAGTGGATCAATAACAGAAAGTAACACGTACGTTGATTTAGATGATCGATCATTGATAAGCCCTATCATCAGTGGATCAATAACAGAAAGTAACACGTACGTTGATTTAGATGATCGATCATTGATAAGCCCTATCATCAGTGGATCAATAACAGAAAGTAACACGTACGTTGATTTAGATGATCGATCATTGATAAGCCCTATCATCAGTGGATCAATAACAGAAAGTAACACGTACGTTGATTTAGATGATCGATCATTGATAAGCCCTATCATCAGTGGATCAATAACAGAAAGTAACACGTACGTTGATTTAGATGATCGATCATTGATAAGCCCTATCATCAGTGGATCAATAACAGAAAGTAACACGTACGTTGATTTAGATGATCGATCATTGATAAGCCCTATCATCAGTGGATCAATAACAGAAAGTAACACGTACGTTGATTTAGATGATCGATCATTGATAAGCCCTATCATCAGTGGATCAATAACAGAAAGTAACACGTACGTTGATTTAGATGATCGATCATTGATAAGCCCTATCATCAGTGGATCAATAACAGAAAGTAACACGTACGTTGATTTAGATGATCGATCATTGATAAGCCCTATCATCAGTGGATCAATAACAGAAAGTAACACGTACGTTGATTTAGATGATCGATCATTGATAAGCCCTATCATCAGTGGATCAATAACAGAAAGTAACACGTACGTTGATTTAGATGATCGATCATTGATAAGCCCTATCATCAGTGGATCAATAACAGAAAGTAACACGTACGTTGATTTAGATGATCGATCATTGATAAGCCCTATCATCAGTGGATCAATAACAGAAAGTAACACGTACGTTGATTTAGATGATCGATCATTGATAAGCCCTATCATCAGTGGATCAATAACAGAAAGTAACACGTACGTTGATTTAGATGATCGATCATTGATAAGCCCTATCATCAGTGGATCAATAACAGAAAGTAACACGTACGTTGATTTAGATGATCGATCATTGATAAGCCCTATCATCAGTGGATCAATAACAGAAAGTAACACGTACGTTGATTTAGATGATCGATCATTGATAAGCCCTATCATCAGTGGATCAATAACAGAAAGTAACACGTACGTTGATTTAGATGATCGATCATTGATAAGCCCTATCATCAGTGGATCAATAACAGAAAGTAACACGTACGTTGATTTAGATGATCGATCATTGATAAGCCCTATCATCAGTGGATCAATAACAGAAAGTAACACGTACGTTGATTTAGATGATCGATCATTGATAAGCCCTATCATCAGTGGATCAATAACAGAAAGTAACACGTACGTTGATTTAGATGATCGATCATTGATAAGCCCTATCATCAGTGGATCAATAACAGAAAGTAACACGTACGTTGATTTAGATGATCGATCATTGATAAGCCCTATCATCAGTGGATCAATAACAGAAAGTAACACGTACGTTGATTTAGATGATCGATCATTGATAAGCCCTATCATCAGTGGATCAATAACAGAAAGTAACACGTACGTTGATTTAGATGATCGATCATTGATAAGCCCTATCATCAGTGGATCAATAACAGAAAGTAACACGTACGTTGATTTAGATGATCGATCATTGATAAGCCCTATCATCAGTGGATCAATAACAGAAAGTAACACGTACGTTGATTTAGATGATCAATCATTGATAAGCCCTATCATCAGTGGATCAATAACAGAAAGTAACACGTACGTTGATTTAGATGATCGATCATTGATAAGCCCTATCATCAGTGGATCAATAACAAAAAGTAGCATATACGTTGATTTAGATGATTGAACATTGATAACCACTATCACCTGTGGATCAATAACAGCAAGTAACATATACGTTGATTTAGATGATCGATCATTGATAACCCCTATCACCTGTGGATCAATAGCAACTTACGCTGGTTTAGATGATCGATCATTGATAACCCCTATCACCTGTGGATCAATAGCAACTTACGCTGGTTTAGATGATCGATCATTGATAAGCCCTATCATCAGTGAATCAATAGCAACTTACGCTGGTTTAGACGATCGATCGATGATCGGCCTGATCGGTTTTGCATTTTCTTTCTCGTCCTCCAATTCAGCCAAATTTGGTGTCGACAGAGATCTTTTCATGGACGATTGAGGCTCCTCCTTCGCAGCAGGCGGTCCAGGTGCCTTCCTCTTCTGCTTCTGCACAGCGTCCCTCTCTCGGTCGGCATAGAAATCCGGGGGTAACTCCCAATGGGTTGATTTCGTCGTGTGGTCCAAAAAATACATACGTCCAGTTCGCTTGTCAACTTTCTTCTCCCAGCCATGTGGTAGTCCTGGGCTTGTGATAAACTACAATACAAAATACCGGGTGAGTCAGAAAAAACGTGGGGCGTTTAGCAAGCCATATTCTGGTGAAAAACAAGTCAAATCGGGAGTGTCGAAGTTTTATATTGCGGAAGAAAGATTGAATTAGCTTTATGATTTAGTTCCTTAAAATCGTTCATTTCTTTTCTTTTTTATTTGCAATTTTGTGATATAGCCATTTTAGTGAAAAGTATCGCTAGTAAAAGAACTTTCAGCTTATTAACAATGACAATTAAGTGGCTAGTCCGCAAGGGATACAACATAAGCAACATCAGTTTTTCCTTTTGTGCTTTAACACAATGCATGCCTTATTTCACTTTTTTGGTAAAATAAAGTAAAATAAACTGATCAGGCAAAACAATTTTTAAATCTGTTGAAAAATCTATGTCAATGCCACATTTTGACAAATCGTCAGAATATTGCAGGAAAACAAATAAAGTTATACCTCTGGATCGCTTTTCTCTGAATCCGTTCTAGCAAACCTTGCCCCAGCATTCACTTCCGCTGTGTGTGGCCGCATATTTTGAGAGTCAAGCGAATGTGGCTGGCCTGATCCAACTGGACGTGGCAATGTATTACTCTGGGATGCAGGCGGCAAACTGCTAGGCTGTCCCGGTCTTGTTGTATTTGAGGCATTATTGTTTGTTGGGCCTTTTGGCGTTGTGCTGGGATGCAGCGGTTGTGTGTTTTGCTGTGTAACTGCAGGCTGTTGGGGTCTTACTTGGGGCTGTTGAGGCCTTATTGGAGGCTGTTGTGGTCTTACTGCTGGTTGCTGCGTTTTTGCTGCAGGCTGCTGCGTCCCCGGTTGTGGCGGCTGCTGGGCTACTGGTTGCTGGGGGTTTGTTGAATTTTGCGTTGCAGGCAGTTGACCTCCGGGAATATGGCCTGGAATTCCAGCAGCGGGCTGATGTTTTTGAGCGTTCTGATGTAGACTAGTGTTAGGATGGTACTGCTTTTGGGGCGATTGATGAGACGTTGGAGGGATTGCTTGGGCTGCTGGGCCGTTAGTTGAGTAACTACCTGGATGATGTGCTTGCTGGGAATTGAAGAGGCCAGTATTGCCTGATAGAGCAGACACAGAGCTATCGTTTGCAGCTGCTCTTGGCCCAGGCTCTTTATTAGGAGATGCTGGTCTGTCGTGATCTGTAACGTTATGAGGTAGACTTTTCTCTTTAGGAACAGTATGGCTCTGAGCATCGTTATAAATACCGAGGTCGCTATCGATTGAACTCCCTGAGCCTCCTCTAAAGTGGTAATAATTTTCTGATTTGTTTCGTTGGCTTTGTTTATCTTTGGGAAGGTTCGTATGTTGTTGCTGTTGTTGTCTATGTTGCTGTTGTTTTTGTGAACCATGCATGTCATCACTGCCAGGCCCTTTATGTAAAGTTGGATAATTAGCATTGAATATGCTATTGGGCG
Organism: Aurelia aurita; assembly: GCA_004194415.1. Taxonomy (NCBI): domain Eukaryota; kingdom Metazoa; phylum Cnidaria; class Scyphozoa; order Semaeostomeae; family Ulmaridae; genus Aurelia; species Aurelia aurita. Next base: position 992,420 of record REGM01000107.1, on the reverse strand, counting down.
GGATATTTCTCGTGAGGCTGCCTGTAGGGGATGGCGTCGACAGTGCACTAGAGCGCCCCGATCCAGTAGAGTTAGTATCAATGCTAAACTGCCGCCCTGTGCTAGGTGCTGCCACAGAATCGAATGAGAATTGTCCAAGGATAGCTGCTTTGGGGTTTCCTAGATCTGTCAGAGAGCCGTTTCTGCTATGGCTGTTTGGCTGATTTCGCGTGTCTGAATTAAGGTGATTTAGGGGTCTAAGGGGTACGTCACCTTTGTGGGAATTAAGTGACTCCCGTGAGCCTGCGGATGATACACGTGGTCGCAGATCTTCTCGCATTCGTTGTTCTGTTGCATACATTGATGATGTTTTGTATGGTAAGCTAGCTGGTGGGCTGCTGATTTGTCGGCGTAGCTTTGCTAGGAGATCCTCTTCTTGATTACCTGGGCCTGGTGAAAGAAAGGGAAATCATTATTTTGCACACAGAAATAATCAACTATTTCTAAGGTATAATGTTAATTGATCAGTTAAAAATTTGCTGACAATTTTAAACTAAAAGGGTGTTTAAAGAGCTTCCAATAGAAACATAAGTTCAAATAGGAATTTTCGAAAATAAGATACCGAAATAGTACCTTGTGAAAGAAAAATTTATTCTCTTCCAAACGATTGTTTTGTTTTCAACTGGATGATGCCTAGCCTGCGTCACAGACCATAGTTATGGTCTGTGGGATGGAGGCACTTTTGTTGTCCCAGTTTCACAGAGATCTTGTGGAATCTTTTATTCCATGGTTATTCAAATAATGATATTGGCTTGTCTAGCTCTTTGTTTGTTTAATTTGTCTATACTGAGTCATTGGGACAACAAAAGTGACTCCATCCCACAGACCATAACTCCCTCTGGTTATGGTCTGTGATGCAGGCTAGATGATGCCTAATTCAAACGCTTTTTAATCACGGTAGCCTATTTCGAACTTTTCTTGTTATGTGCATTTTTGGTTTTCTTTATCACAGGCTGCTGTTCCTTTTTAATGTATCACTGGGCACTGGGTTTAAAGGGCCCTGGTCAACATCGATGCTTTGCGGGCGTGCGTTTGTTTTGATCCGAGCATGACCACAACAGTATGATCTGAGAAGTTTGTTGTGAAAAGATTATTCGACATTAATTTCCCTCTATCCTCTCTAATAATCTCCTTAAGTCTGTTCCAGTTATCAAACGTTGATTTGTGTAGTATTAACCCTTCTTTCTAGGCACGCTTTGGCCTTCCACAGCGTGCCGCCATGTTGGTTTTTGAACATCAGAAACTCAAGATCACAGGGTAGCAAGTGTGCGCTATGCTCGCAAAGCATCGATGTTGACCAGGGCCCTTTAACGTTTTAGCATTGAGTCACCTCTGGCTATTTTCTTAGTTCCGCTAAATTTCCAAAAAGAGCTGTTAAAGGCACATTATATGCCACCCTTAGTGCCCTTTTGTGAACATTGTTGATTAAATTATTCATTTTTCAGAACTATGTATACGGCCTTGCAGGATATCTGCACTAAACATGCACTGAACATTGCTAGCAAAAAATAATACAAGATATACGGTAGTTTATTGCACAACTTTGACAGAAGAAAAATCAACGGAATCAGCTTAAAATGTTTACACACAAAAATGGTTAAATAACGCAGATCTTGAAAATTGTTTTGCCACTTTTATTTGCCAAGTATATCCAGAAAATTACATCCACTAACAGAACTACCTGCTTTATACTTTTCGAATACTTGTCACAGTAAATCGTAATCAGATCAAAGAACTGAAATCGAGAAAGTACAAATCCCGTGTATCTTTTGCAATGACCACGACAAAATATATTGTGGATCTTTTCATCGGCTAAACATTGCGTACCATAATGAGGTAATACCTTCCAGCTTCCATTTACTAATCAATCAATCAATCAATCAATCAATCAATTGGGGACACAGTATAATAAGTAATTAACGATAATTATCTGTTCCTACCTGCACCTCTTTCTAATGAGTCATTCGAGGACGAGTGTGCTTTCTTCTGTCCAAGGCTGCGGGAGAGAATGCATGTATTATATCAAAGGTATTTGATCCTCCAATTATTCCTCGCCAAATCCAAATAATCTTACTCATTACAGGCCAAATCAGGTTACTTTCGGCACTCACAGTCTCAAGTTCTTAGGACCACAGATTTGGAACTGCTTACCAAATGAGCTAAAGTTGGCTGACAACTTTGATAGCTTCAAAAACTTAATAGCTCAATGGGACGGTCCAACATGCAACTGCAATGCCTGTCGTTTTATTGTAAATAATGTATACACTGCATAAATAAATAAAATATAATTATTTGTTTATTTTAACTCGTGTATCCATCAATTTTGATTAGTTTACTTGCACAGATGTATATAGTAGACTAAATTATTTATTTCATCGATGTAAAATAAAGATACAACAACAAAGGTACTAAGGTACACAACTTGCATGGTTCAAAACAAATCTAGGATAAATTTCCGGTGATGGTCACTAACACAGTATTCGCAAACAAGTTTTATTCATAGGAAATAATCGATAACTACCTAGCTTTGAGTTCAAGACTCTGCTTGTAAAGAACAATATTTTTTGAGAAATTAAAAACATACTTTTCATTCAGGCTTAGTCCAGGGAGTGTTGGATATTCCAGATTTGAAAGTAGTTTCTTGGGGTCAGGAACGCTTGTGGTCGGCAGTGACTTCTAGAAATGATAAAATCAGGAAATCAGAGAACTGAAAAAATTAATTTGTATGAATGACAGGAGGAGTAGATACAATATATAATGAAGGGAAAACATGCGAGAAATTAAGACGAACAGAGCGAGGCTTGACGCAACAACTCTCGCCAACTCTCGCCTATGTACCTCAATGCCCTTTCCACGGAGTTCTTGGATCAGGGATTCTCTTAGGCGCCTAAGTCGTAGTTCTTGCTCTGGTTGCTTTCCTATCTATTAAGCTGCAGTAATTGCTCAGATACCACAGGGGTATCGTAGGCAACAAACACTGTGTGCGAGTTATGCCATAAAGACATAGGGCATAGGGCTTCCATCTATATGCGTTTTGACTCAGAGAAAAACAAATTCATGAACCAAGAATCGCTTTATTATGATAAGTAAACCGTTGAAATATAAATAGTCCCTCCAATCAATAGTAAGGACTAGAAAAGATCTTTTTGCGTAAAAATCTACAACAAGATGGACAGGATATCTAGGAATACAATTTGTGACTAATTGCTGATTTCAGATAGAAACGGTGCATCAAAACTTGAGCGAAAAATTCCAAAAATTACGACGAAGTCTCAGTAAGACGATTGATAAAAAAAACTAATCGGTTGTATACCTTTTGCAGAACGAGTTTTGAAACAGTGAATACATTTTTTTTACTCAACCAGCATAAGAAAAGATTAAATTATAAATTGCACAGAAACTGCAAAAGTAAGACTTACCGATTTCTTATAAAACGGGTCAGTGCATAGCGACGGATAATACAGCATCCATCCATGAAATCCAGATTCCAATAATCTCGGCTCAGATTTCAAATTTCCACCGGAATCCCATTTGAAGATCGCATCTTTAAGAATCTGGATTGAACAATCCTGTTTCGAATTTTCCCTTGTACTGTCATAATCCATAATAATGATATAATCTTTCTCATTCCGCCTAATCCAGACTTCCCAAACTGGTTTAGCTAGCCGTCGTTCAATACTGTTCACATTCGCACCAGGTTTGAGGAGATCCCCTTGGATATTTATGACAGACTTGTGTTTTATATGTGAGGCATGAAACTCGTCCGGGGGTCGGGTGTCGAATATAAGGACGGAATTAGGATCGATTGTTTTGAGAAGATTGTAAAGTTCGTCTGGGGTTATCCAGGGATCGATCTTAGGTGCTTTGCTTGCAATTGGTATCGAATCAAATCCATCTCCTGTAAAAGAGAGATATGAACAGTGCTGGAAAACATACGCGAAGTCGCGAAGAAATTTCGCAGGAAGATTCGATTTTAAAAATAAATAAAACTTTCGTATTACTAGAAGAATGAGAGAAATAAGGGCGGGGGAGGAGAGGGAAGTAAAGGAATGAAAGGAGTTTGTAACAGAAGCAGTGGAAAAAAATGTCAGTGAATTGGAGTCAGGTGAGAGGGGAAGAGAGACAACTGCTGCCACATCCACACCAGCGACGTAGGCAGGACATTTTAAACATTGATTCAGCTTCGCAGGAAGCCAGAATTTTTTTCCTGCACTGGATATGAAATCAACAAACGAAACACCGTATTAGGTGACAAACTTAATCTATGGCCCACGTCCCAGTTTTAACCAATGTACAGGTAGTTAAAGGTTTTATAGAAAAGACTCCATTTCAAATGGAAGTAAAAACTGCTGAAAGTAAGAGAAAAAACCAAAGGCATACCTAGATCAGGGACATCGGGCAATGAATTTATCATATGAGATGGTTCCTGAAAATGAAGGAAACAATTAAAGACTTTAAAATTTTAGAAAGTGGGGGGAAACGTTTGATCAGAGGTGGAAATAGTATCGGAACCTGGGAACGTAGTTCCCAGAAATTTTTTGGGGTGTAAATATTCACAGAAATTTTTCAAGAAAATTTTAATGTTTGATAGACAATCTCTAAAATTTGAAATGACACTTTGAACTCTAATGATAAAATAGAATAAAAATTATTTTCACAGAAAAAATTCTTCCAGCTTCCCTGTTCTACCAAGGTAAATATAAACTAGATCTGTAAGTTGACTTTAATAAATGGCTTTAATGACATGCCCAGAAAATTTCATTTGATTGGAAGACCCTGTTTTTATGTCAAGTATTTAGGCTAACCAGTTTTAGAAAAATCCTCAGAAAAATGATATTGACAGTAGGTGAAATTTGATTTACACAGAGAACGTTTTATGTGGGTGCTGGAACTTACATTCCAGAAATTATTTC
>REGM01000107.1:976678-987450 GCA_004194415.1 Aurelia aurita | reverse complement strand
GGGATGTTATTTACCATAATCCGGCAAAAGTATGTGAATTCAGTAGTAGCGTCATTTTACCAAGCTTAATGGAAAAATTAGAGTCTGTTCAGTATTCTGCTGCTCGAGCTATTACGGGAACATGGAGAGGAACATCGCGAGAAAAGTTGTACACAGAGCTTGGTTGGGAATCACTAAGTTACCGAAGATGGAGCAGACGCCTCACTTTGTTCTACAAGATCATGAATAATCTAACTCCCGTTTATACTAAGGATCCAATCCCACCACTTCAACAGTCGCAATACTCTCTTCGCAACCAGGATGTCATTGGGCGAATAAAGGCCAGAACAGAAAAATTCAAATCTAGCTTCTATCCTCATTGCTTATCTGAGTGGAATAAACTTGATCCTGAGATTAGACTTGCACCGTCTGTTGCTGTTTTTAAGACAAAGCTTTTATCAATAATCCGACCCCCTGCAAAATCTATATTTGGTATTCATGACCCAATAGGTTTATCCTATCTTACTCAACTCAGGGTTGGTCTCAGCAAATTAAACTTTCATAAATTCAAGCACAATTTTAGGGATACCATAAATCCAATGTGCCCTACGAACGATGGTATCGAGGATACGGAACACTTTTTGTTGCTCTGCCCTTCCCTTGAAATACCACGTAGAGATCTTCTCGCTGGAGCTTTTGCTTTATTGCGACCATTTGGATTTACCAATCTTCCAAACAATGTTTTAATGGAGATTTTATTGTATGGTGATAAAAACCTTCCCAATGAACTTAATAAAAGTATACTTCTGTTAACAATTCATCCATAAATCTGGTCGGTTTGATTAGAAAATTTTCAAACTCCCTTATAAGCCACGCAACCACCATGTCCCCTTTTAGTAAATGTTCTTTTTGTTTATAATTAGTCATGTGTTTTATTCTAGTCGTGTAGTTTAGTAATTTTTATCCCTATGTAATGGCCACGGGGTAGACACAGCCTTTTGCTCCCCGGGGTATCGTTCTAGTAGTATTGTAGAGTAAATTTGTAAGTAGTGTAGATTGTAATATGTATTGTAATCTTTTATTGGAATAGAAAAAAAAAATCAATGAAAATATTGACTAGACTCCTTACCAATGATGTATCGTTCTTTGAATTAGTACTGGAATCGTTCTTGTTCTTTCCCGGGTCACCACTTTGCATGGATCTGTTAAAAATTGAATAAGTTCAAAAAATTAATATAACAATGATACAAACACCATGATTGCTAAATCTAAAATTTGAATTATTTTCTCTTGAAATGGTTTAAAATAAATCCAAATGGTTCTATGTTAACTGAAATATATTTACTTTACACTGTGTCCTACCAATAATTCTAAAAAACCCTCTAGGAATGTGCCATTTTATTTTCTCTTGAATTGGTCTAAAATAAATCCAAATGGTTCTATGTTAACTGAAATATATTTATTTTACACACTGTGTCCTACCAATAATTCTAAGGAACCCTTTAGGAATGTGCCCACTGCCACTAATTACACACAAATTTCTAATTTAGCTTTGAAGGTAAGGTCATGCAATAAACTAAAAAACGAAACCTTTTAAAAGTTTCATCTGACTTCTTCTTCGCTGCTTCATTGTTTTTGATATTTTCTTTACCTGGAAAAATTTCAGTGATAAGATTTGAGAATATTTCAAACTTAATTCCTCCTATTGGGTGACAACAACAAAATAGCTTTTTTGAAAGGTCATCAAATGAAACTACAGTTGACATCTCATATCCCGACTGCCTGCTACCTTGAACATTTGCAATCTTGAACCAAGTTTAATTTCCCTCGGTTGGTTTTGTATCGTTGCTATCTCAAACAAATCTAGATATTACACAGAGTTCGAAATAGCAGATATCAATTGTATTTGCTTAAAGATGCAAAACATTTTGCAAGCTATTATAGAAAACCTACCTCCTACCTTAAAGTATCACGTCGCAGCTTGCTATAGCACACAAGATTCACAGCTCAAAAGTAACAACACGAGCTTTCCCATTTTGGTGATATCAAAATGCCTTTAAGAAAACAATGTACTTAATCCTCCCAAGAGAATAACATGTCCTACAGCAGGCACAAGTCATCGCTGTAAGGGAGAAATATTAGGGAAATTTGCTAGTGATTTTAGGCCATTTTTTAAGGTTTCTTGAAGAGGCTCTTTTGAGAAAATCCTTCATAATTTCAGAATGGAGTAACCGATTTCAGTTAGGGAAATTAAAAAATATATTTGAACATGTCCATAATTAAATGATATATTTGCCAATATCATTGCCTTGATATCCAGGGAGCAGTGGCCTTTGAAACGGGGATTGTTTTTTATTGACTCGCCCAGTATCTATCAAATGAGCAAAACTTTAGTACTCTACAAGGGTCACAATTCAACGTTCTATAGTAGACAAATAAATGATTATGCTAACCATCACTTGAACTGGCAGAATTTCTATCTTCAAGTAGCTGTGCATATCTACAACAAAATACAACAATTTAAACCCTTAAGTTTGTCTAAAAACAGAAATTAAAATTCATTTCGCCTGAAAAACATTCAGCTATCAAGGTGTGCAGATTTACAATAGCTTACCACCTGAACTGAAAAATGAGAACTCAGTTTTGAGATTCAAAAGAAATGCAACGACTTTGATTTTAATTTCTAAGCAACCTTTTAATGGAAATATTATTTTGTAAACTGCTTTTCGTTGGACACAGGTCCTTGATTTATAGCAGCTGTTTTTAGCTGACCAAGCAAACCTGTATAAATATTGATGTATTATTATTATTATTATTATTTCTGTTGAGGGAGGGAGGGAATCTTCTGAATTTCAAGTGACATAGTAAAAGTAGTAATAAATGACATAAATTTAGGCCTAATTTAGGCCTAAAAAAGCTCAGCGAAAATTATCCCTTTTGGCCTTTTAGGCAGAGAAATGGAGGGGGCAATGAGCTTAAAACAGACAATTGCCATTAAAAGGGACCAAGATTGAATGTCAAAGACCCTTAGGGGCCATCAACAATCGATTTTAATATTTTTTAGCAGTATTTTGACACTAACTTAAGACCCCCTCTCTCCCCACCCCTTAGCGGCCTTGTCCTGAATCTTAGAAGAAATCAAGGTCTAGAACACTTAGGCCTAGGCTACCAGGAGCCTGCAAAGTTGCTAGGTTGTCTCAATAGGCGCTGAAAGTGAGGATGAAGCTTTCTGAACAGCGAGAATGACAAAGGTACGACCTTTAAATACTCCAGTATTATGGTAAAAAAAATTATCTATAAATTCTAAAGTAAAAGTTTCGCTACGGAGATTTCCTCCTTTCCTAGCGGCCCAACAGCTAACCCCCTCCCTACTTTAACGGCCAAATGCTACTAAAAATATGAAGATCGTTTGTTGACGCCCCCTTAACAGCCATGCTTGCCAGCTCCCGCAGCAGGGCTGGAAAAGATTTTTTAGTGCCTCCGACCGGTGAAATGTATTGACAAAATACCTCCAAGCGTGTCAGTCGTTGTTTTTGAAACGAGTTTTGAGCCAAATAGTAAAGTGTTGATGGTACATGAGAAATACAGGAAACTTTGAACTAAAACACCATATTGGCTTGAAAAATCACTGAAATTCGAAAATCTCATAGACTAACTTCAAAATTTCCTTCCTGAGTTGTAACAGCAAGCCGTATATTCAGATTCTTCAATATGGTTGATTAAGCCAAAAAGTTAAGCCTCGTGGTCATATTTATGCATAGAAAATTAATGTTAAAGGCTCATGGCAAGTTTTACAATGTTTTGTTATAACGTTTGACTAAAAATGAGGCTTTTCAAGCTCCGATTAGACAACTGAATCAAACAAAATTTAAAACATTTAGAACTAAATTTTGCTGATTTTTTCGAGCGTTGCGTTTGGAAATTTGTAGTACCTAGAGTGCGGGATTAGATGGAATGAATTGAATTCTGTTTGTTAGCCGAACGACCGAAGAATTATTTGTGATTTGTGTCTTAATGCTTCAGCATTGGAAATATTTATACATTGATTTTACGAAAAATTGGCAGTGATAATTACCTGAAAAAAGGCCTAATTTCAAAGATCTGAAGAAATTTGAAAAAAGGCCTACTCTCGATCAAATTGTAACAATCTCCTCACATGGAACAATATACAAGTAGATTTTGTCTCCCAAAGTTTTACTTCCTAACTCTTGAAGGAGATGAAATGTACTTGCGTCTTGCTTTGTGTAAGGAGATCCTTTACAATATCTTCAAAGCTAAAAAAGCTGTGAGAAAATTGCAAAAAATGCTTCGGTCTTTTGGCTAACAAGCGGAATTCGATTCACTCCAATCTATCCAGTATTCCAGGTAGTGCAAATTGTCAAACGCCTAATTTTTTGGCACGCGCGTTATCATTGAATAGGTTTTAATGATAAAAAAGCAGCAAACAATCTGTTCCGTTTGTTAATACACATTTTTTTTATAAGAAACTAAGAACTCGACCCTGTGCTAACAATCCCCAAATTTTCTCATATTTGAGTTCCAAAATTCTCTTAGGGTTTCTTAGAAGTTTATTCGGATTTTAGTTGTTCATGTGGGATACTGAACATTTCAGAGATTACGTCATAGCTTCAAAAAAAAATTCCGTCACATTGTTTCAATCATCTATATCTTGTTGGCCATGAATACTAAAACGAAAAGCAGATCTGTAGATACGATTGTCTGCCTAACTTTGGCTAGTTATATGGAAAGTCAATATGTTAGAGATAATATTGTTATTGAAATACAATAAAGGTAATCTGTGAGAACTTTTGCGAAGCTGTTTTTCGTCAAAGAAACCATAAAAAGATGCATCTTATTGAAAATATTAAGAATAGAAATGTCTAGCAAAAGGACTTTCTGCAAAGTTAAAAAGTGCCTCCATTGTTATGTCAGATTTTAAAAGATGCCTCCGACCGGCGGTCGCGCGGTTGTGCACTTCGCAATCTTGTTTTCCTTGCTTCCTTGCATAATGAATCTTATGAGAAACTCGATACTAGATTTTAAAGAGGGTTGGCCTACCTGGCCTTCAAACTATCAGCAAGTACTTCAGCTCTCTCCATCGCTTTGAGAACATTTTTAGGGTTGATGATTTCATTGTAATGTTTCTGAAAAATATGAGCAGATGTCAAATTTGTGTGATTGAAAATGGTAGTGCTTAAAGGTAATGTGTCTATATATAAGGCTAGCGTATACCCAACCTGTCAACATCCATCAAATTCTCGGCAAATGATTGGTTGATATTCAAACTGATCACATGAATAGACAAAATTGCTGTAATGCGTGATTGAAAAGAAATTTTAGTTGATCATATGCCTTGCTCTGGGAGGCCTACTTGTATGGACACATTACCTTTAACACAATCTTAAAAACAGACTTCACATTATGTATTCTACGTCACATTCTACACCTTAGTCTGTTGGCGTTCTATTAACCTCTAGCCATTATTCGACACTACCCTTCGAAATTGCCCTTTGAATTTATCGTTCTACGCTCGCTTCTTCTATTAGCTTTATACCTGATGAAGAGTTAAGCTCAAAACCTTGTTACTAGTCTTCGTACAAAGTCGTATTCTTAAAGAAATTACTGTTTTCTGATACAAACGACGTACAACACACATGACAACATTGTTTTTTTAATCAGGTATAAGTTTAGTTAGCAAAATTAACATCAATATGAAAAACAGTTGACGAACCTTTTGTCTCTGGTATTCATAAGTTTTCTTCACATTTTCAAATATATGAAAATATCGCATGAAAAGAAAATACGAGTTTTCTTCATCTCCATCTTGAAATTTAGCCTCTGCTTTCTTAAAAATATCCGCCAATGATGTGCAATATCTGTAAGAAATAAAAACACATTAAGTAAATGAACATAGATATAGCGATCAATTCTAAGCATAAAATAAAATTTGAAGGTGTTGTGGCGCAGTGGTGTAATCCTCTGACTTTGCAGCCAGAACAGTCAGGCGGACAGGGTTTGACCCCAGTACGAGCCCCACCACTTGAGGGTCATGACAAGGGGTCGCAGACTCAATTAGCTCTTCTCTACTTCTGCGATCCCAGCGCTTGGCGCTAAAAAACCGCAACTTCACCTTCACCTTCACAATAAAATAAGGCCATAAGCCATGTTCCTGCTGTTTTTATCTAATAATAATAATAATAATAGTAATAATAATAATAATAATTTCGAATATTTAGACTGGATAAACACTTCAACTTACAAAAAGCTGTTTTCAACGTGTGTCCAGTATAAATTAAAGAGGGTAACCTAAACATAAACCTAACCTAAAGAAAAGCAATATAAAAAAGCACTTATCAATTTTTACAATAAAAGTGTCCGCTTATTTCAACTAAAATGTTTCTTTAAAAAAGTAATAAAATCAGTTGTTGGCATTTCACGAGCTTCCAATGGGAGCATATTGTACTCTTTTGCACCGGTGAAAGAGAAACTTTTTCTGGCGTACTCTGTTTTAATCATTGGCAGACGTATTATTTTTGAACTGTTTCTTGTCCGTATCGAATGTTCTATCAGCTGGAAGTAATTCCTGAAAGGATCGATGACTTTATCATCTAGGCATGATCTGACAAGCGTACAAGCTCGTTTCTTGTTGGCATTGGTAACAGACTGCAGTGTGATTCTGTTAACCGAGTTTCTATTCACAATGGCTTCGGCTCTATTGTGGAAAGAATCCAACTTTTCTGATTGGGTTCTTGTGTTGCAGAGCAGGAGGATACCGCAATATGTGAACGTTGGTAAGATCATACTTTGGTATATAGCTTTAGCTGCTTTCAAATCCAGGTCTTCTCTTAGTTTTGCAAGGAGATTGAGTCGAGAGGACGCCTTTTTGTAGCACTTGTCAAAAAACGTGTTCATATTCAGGGTACTGTCAATTGGGATTCCGAGGTACTTGTAGCTTGCGGTTTTTGTTATCTCGTTATCGTTTACGCTTGGTCTGAAATCAGATGAACCATTCGCTACTTTCTTAGCGGTACCAAACAGAAGAGNGAATATTTTATATTCATTCAAATTCAACATACAGTATTTAGGTATCTTAATTATTGTTACTAGTGTAATTGTTCGTAATTGTTGTATTGGTATTTTAATTGTATTGGGAGTAATTCTGTAAGTTGTCTTTTGTAATGAATTACAACTTGGGCCCAACACTGTCTCTCTCTTATGGTCTTCTGATTTAACTGCTTTCATTATTTGTACCTAAACCTTGGATGATACACTTGACCTATACTCACATTTCTCGAACTTTTCTCAAAAACAAATCATCAAGCTTCATCAAGTCAAAGGCCACAACAAGAAAATAAAGTGAAAATAACGCAGGTATTTGCGGGCCTAGGCAATTTTACCAGGAGGTAAAACAAATTTGTCCGTTAACTGGGGGGAAAGGGTTAAGATCTCGGCCCTTGTGCAGATACGCACACCTCTATAGGGCTTTGGTAGGGTTTTTAGTTAGGATCAGTAGGGTTTTTAGTTAGGATCAGTACAGGCACAGGTGTGCGTAAATGCACAAGCACCAAGATCTCAACTGACAAAATCCGTTAACGGGGACGAAAATCATTTGTTGTCGATGACCCCTTGCCTTATTATTTTGGGAAAAATACACATAATAGATAACTTGGAATTGGTCTTTTTCCTTTATCAGCTTCCTTTATATGCTAAAGTTTCATACCTTCTAACTGAACTAGACTAAGTATTTGGATACCAACCAGCTAACATAGAACATTGGAACTGAAAACTTAGGCCCAGAACAGTCCTTTTTTAGGCCTACCATCATACTCACTGTCGACACTGCACAGGATTCTTTATAACAATCTTGACATCCTTCTCGGCAAGTTTATTCAAATCTCCAATGCTATTTGCAACTGCTAAAGGTTTCTTTTTGCTTGAAACGGGCATTTTACTTGCGTTATTTAATCATTTTCTGGCATCACTTCTTGTCGAGGTCAGCTTTCCTTCCCCTCAGCCAAAACACAAATAGCGAAACGACGTCATGGAGCAGCAACAACAACGTTTCTATCACCGGTGCTAGGACACAGTTTTGAAAATGACGCAATCATTACAAATTTTAGCCTGCGCACAGCCTTTAGAAATTTTAGTTCTCATCAGACACCATTAGATTTGAAATCTTTAAAGAAAAGAAATCCTTCCGATTATTTCAAGGTGAATTGTGCAAGTCCAGGCTTTCATCAACAAAGCAAAACTTATCCTTCCGGCGAACTATAACTATAGAGGCAAAAACAAGGCCACAAGGCGAACAAAACTTGCCTCTGTCTCTGTATAACTGAACCGTTCATAACTGGTTTTGAGTAAATTTATTGCCGATAAACTCTCTGAAAAGTGTGAAAACTGTTCTGCGATCCGAAGGAACTTCATGCCACAGCTTAGACTTATTACATGTCGTAGTTTCGCTACTTGCCTTAACTAATATACGCTCCAACTACGACTCATGATCTAACTGTCAGTTGAGACGACCACCTCATGGCCAAAGCTATTTCATCAAAACTACCGATGCTAAAACCTTAAAAATTCGAGGTTCCGGCACTTGAACATGGGGATACTAGTTAGTAGTACTTAGAAGAATGTTTCATTCATGCAAAAAGTTTAAATACCTGAAATTTTCTGCAATAATCTTCCCGTTTAGAGGCAAATTAGATCAGGTAAATCTGCTCGAAGCTGCGAGAGTCAACGTCAGTCGGCAATGTTGTCATGTCAACATGATCAACCAATAAGAGATTGTTATTTGAGTGCTATTCGCCCATATTTGGCCCTTGACTTTCTCTGGACTGCAGTGTTTCTACTGAGTACGGGGGTCAAACTTTTGTTTTGCTTCACAAAATTTACCAGATTTGGACGCTCAATCCAAGCCTCTTTTCTGGCAAGTAAAAGGTCTATTGCTATAAACCAGTATACTGTATTGGCATCGTTTTCCTATAGTTTTTTACCGTTTGCGGTATTTTGATATTTTTCCTGCGGTATTGCGGTATTTGGTCACTTTTTCGTGCGGTATTGCGGTATTGGGACCCCCTGAAGTACCCCTCTCAAATGGTCCTCGTGTAGATAAATGATAAACGATCTATCATTTTTGTAAAAATCCAAAAACCCTGCTGAAGTACATCTACGAAACTGGGGAATAAAGCATCAAGTTTTGCTGTTCAGTGCTCCATACCATTGATACCATAGGAAATGACACAAAAGGGGATGCTAAAGGAGCAATCTCTAAATTCAGCTTCCCTTAATTTTGCGTAAATCATAGATGTTGGAGGAGGTGCACTTTTATCTTACCAATGCTAAATTATTCTTGACTAACCAAAATAAATAATTCCTGATTCCTGAAGGACTGACAATTTTGTTTGATAAGAATTTGAGATTCGTGGTTTTCAGCCATGCTTTCAAGGTTTTAGCAATTCCAAAAAGCTTGCTTTTCGCGTTTAATTTGATATAGGACGCCTACAAAGAGCTCAAAAAAAATTTTGCTTGCCCAAGACAAACAATTCTGTCTAAGTGGTAGAAAGCTGATCAACGGGATTACAAAGCAGAGAATCGTTTCGTTTCGAAAGTAAAATCGATATATTTTCATAAAAATAGTGCTTTTTCGATTCGACGAGGCCTAAACATTGGGAATATAAGAGTGCTTTCTGGGTGGTTCATCTCGACTAACCACACATTGTAAATTCTCTGTTCTGCTCTTGACTTCTTCTAGAATTAATGTTATTTGTCTTGTCTCTCAGTATGATGACTACCACCTTAATGCAACTCAATCGAAACATCAAATAGAGGTCGATTAATGGTTGAAATACTAAAGAAAGGACAAGAGCAGACATGTCCCATCCAGATGTTTCTTTTAAATTGCTACTAAGCAGCACTCTCTGAATGTTATTTATTGCCAGTAGAAAATACCACAGAGGACAGATGTGAACATTTGCACAACCACGCACTTCAGATTGACTACAAATATGCTAAAAAAGATTCTAACTTTTGTTTCTCAATGTAAATTGACGGGACGATTAATGAGAAACTTTTCAGCAACATTTTAGGAACATTTTGAGAAATTGCGAGCAACTTGTGGACAGAGCTATTCATCAGATATTTTCTTGTGTTGTTCTTGAGGCAGTATACATTCTATCAAAATTTTCCATCTAGAACGTTTGTCAGAAATTTATCTTTCTTGGGGGTAACTATTATTGGGCCACTCTGCTGTGTTTTAGGCAGTAATTGCGTTATAGATTTAAAGTAAACCAACCTAATGAGTGTTCATCTGTGAATCATCCAAACTCCAATCAGTGTCATTTTGAAGTGTCCATGAGGCGTATTATGTTCATCTACTGCTGGAGCTGAAATAAAAAACAATATTTGTCAATTTTACTTACTAGGTAAGCAAATTTGAATAAACAAAAATTAAACTAAAGTTGGTAGAGTATTTAATTGATAATGTATTGTTTATTTATTAATTCAAAGACAGCCTCATTGTAGATCCCTTGACCAAGAACCAAAAACCAACCAGAGTCAGCATGCTAAATCCAGAACTGTAAGACTGCGATGTGTCGAGAATACCACTAACATCCCACCGCGCTCCGGCCAGGATGCCTATCTAGGTGTAATGCGTACATGTCGATAGACGGAGGCGGTACTTCACTTTCGATAGGTGGATCCCCTACACACCACAAGCCAAACAACTCCGAACGAAACACCCTTCTTCCAGTCGATCTCCAATTAATGGACAATTTCACCACGCAAAAGTTGCC